>OX328128.1:69899624-70244267 GCA_946811695.1 Gonocerus acuteangulatus
AGATAGCGCTCCTCGCGGCGGCTTTGGGAACCTACGTCTGGCGGGCTAATTCTAATGAAACAGAGTTTAAACTAAACCCTACTTTCCAATAGACCGATTTACTTCATTTTTACAACACTTCTTTCTAATGAGATACCCACGACGTATACCGCGATTCGTTACAATACAGCAGAAATTACGACCGGTATGAGTATATTAGTTCTTTAGGTCAGGAGTAAACCCCCCCCCTCCAAATAACCGGATTTAGCTTATTTTCACAACCCATTTTTCTCTGTTGATTACCACTACGAATGCCGAGTTTCGTTGAAATTGTAATAAAAATTACACCTGGTAGTGGCAAATTGGTAATGTGGGTCCGTAGTAAACCCCCCCCCCTCCTAATGAGCCGATTTAGTTTATTTTTACAACTTATTTCTCTCTTTAGATCAACATAACGAATACCGAGTTTCGTTGAAATATAACAAAAATTACGGCTGGCATGGTCAAATTAGTGTTTTGGGTCTGGGGTAAACCCCCCTCCCGGTGGACCGATTTCGGTGGTTAACGAGCTTCTTCAATCGTTTATTAATTGAACGCTATATACCACGTTTCGTGAAGAAAAAACAAAAACTCTGGCCGCTATCGTGTTAACAGACACACACACACACACACATATATATATATATATATATATATATATATATATATATATATATATATATATATATATATAAAGTTTAACGGGGGTCATTTTCGGTGTCTCCTAGGTAGGATCGATAAAGATTTGAAAAAAATTTTTAAAACTTCCGTCATGAGTGCAACCTCAATAGCCACTTTCCTTCGGAGGAAAGTGCTAAAATGTTCTTTAAATTCTCTCTATAAGTAACGAAGAAGCAAATTTTGGTAGTTCAATGTTATGGATTTGGCTCTCCTGAACAATTACAAATATGTGACATGGTGTCCTTTAAATCCGGGTTACATACGTAATAAGTATATATATATATATATATATATATATATATATATATATATATATATATATATATTTATATATAAATTGTTTGTGAAAAATAAGAAATTCACTAAAAATATTTACAACATGTAGGGAAAAATTAAGTGTCTGAAACTTTTTAGGAAAGTTCATAGTTTTTGACCTTGCAGAAATATCGAAAATTTGCTGTCTCACCGCCAATATTAAAGACCATTTGCAACACAGCTCCTCACAGACCTCACAATTATCACATACTAACGGAATGCAAAGAACAAGACGCCACAAACCTACCAAATGAAATGAATCAACTTTTGACTGATAACAGTCCTCACGTTAACACAATTCTCATATACCTTAGAGGAAGAAATATTTACACAAACATCCAGGACAAATGTAGAAAGGAGAAAAAAACATGTATTAGGTTCTGTGAAGTGAAATCAGTTGTAATTATGTTTCTTACTTGGTTTAAATTTTCAAAATCTTCTCTAGTCGGAATCTATGGATTGGTTTGCAGCAAATACTGCCATATTCCTCGTCATTCTACTCTGTCCTGAGCCGTTCTCTTCAGCTCCAAGTAGGTTCTGCAACCAATATCCTGCTTGATATCATCCACCGAACGCCTTCCTTGGTCGCCCCACTGCATTGGTTCTCTCAATGGTGGCTTCTATAATGGTGCATAGAAGTCCTCCTTGTCTAATTAGATGCCCAATCACATTTGCTGATTCTTCGGACCTTTAATGCGGTAGTTTTCCCTTTCTTTCCGCATTCTACGATTTTAATTATAATCTCTTTATATATATATATATATATATATATATATATATATATATATATATATATATATATATAAGTAAATATTAATTGTTAAAAATTCATTGACCTGTTAATAGGTTCCACCCATAAGAGCAAATCGCACATTAGCGGACTCTAAAACAAAAATCAATAATAATTCTACCTCTGATTTGAATTTTGATTATTTATTTGTGTATTTCTGGTATACTCTGTATTTTTCTTTAACCTGATTAAAAGGTAAATCGTCTTTGTAGCGATGCCCAAAATTAAGTAAATATCTATTATTATAATGATTATTATCTCATCTCCACGAAATATCCAATTAGCAGATTAGGCGATTATCAGACAGTGTTCTATTGTTGACTGTATTATTAGGTTATAATTTATTAATTATGGTTTGTATTGTACGATTGTTGGAGTTGTTAATAATTAAATGCCATTAATAAGGTAATACATATGTTATTGAAGTTCATTTAATTAAACATTAACGTCCATTTCTACTTGACATCAAATTTTTGTACGGGTTATCTATAGATTATCAACCTTCATTTCTTATTAGAATAAAGACGAATAGCCATTAGCCCTTGTGGAAATCGAACCCAAAATGTTAGACACGGACTGCTCACGCCTTAACACTTACCGCAACCCTTTTATTTATTATTTATGTTTTTTTTAATATTGATTTCTTTATTGATTATTACATCCGTAAATGCATCTGATACTATGATATAATAAGGCACTGTGCTCATGTCCTCCAGACTTCATCCTCGATTAACGCCAGAAGGACGCTCTGATGACATTCCTTTCAATGTCATCATGTGGGGCCTACACAAGCTTCTTCCTGCTCCAAGCAGTGGCTGGAGTCAAAGCAGGTGAGCCATAGCATTGATGCACTTGAAGGAAGAGAAAGCAATTGCTAACACTTTACTTGGTCACTGCAGCAGTTCTCTGGGCTATTTTCTGAGACACCTTGGCAGAGAGTTTGCGTAGGCGACGCTCGGTAGGGAGAGGACTTCAGGATTTTCATGAGTAGAATGATTATGATGGAAACGTTGGAATCTCGATAGTGAGACATCTTTAACGGTGCCCTTTTTTAAGGTCAATGTTGCTTGCATTCACACAATAATTAACAGTATGACTTATACACATATATTTGTTTTGATTGTACAAAAATATCTATATCTATATATATATATATATATATATATATATATATATATATATATATATATATATATATATATAAATATTGTAGTAGTAGAACTATCTGACTGGTAGATGTCCTTATTGGGCGACAGCATTCTCCTTACCTTAATAATAGGCTATTTTTCCAAATTTATTTACTGCTTGTTTTTGTTGTTGGAACTATTGGTGAACTCAGCAGGAAGCTTGCTTACCGCTTGAGTGGTCCATTTATTTTATTTAATTCACATATTTTATTTCTAATAAATAGTTTGATTTCTTTCTTGTTTTTACCTTCAGCCATAAAAGTGATAATTTACCGTATTTAGTCCTTGAAGATTGTCTTACTGATACGTAATAGGACCTCTTGTTTGAATTCTTATTTATTGGCGAATTCCGGGATGTACTACGTCATGGTGCCGCGAGCTCCAAACATAAGGCATACTAGCCATTTTTTAATCTTATATTTTTCTTGAAAATATCAAGTGCATTCTTCATAAATTTAATTTTTTGTCTTTATAAACTCCCATGTTACGTCTATTTTCCTAAGATAATTATCGTGTGACAGGCCAGGTGATAAACAAAAAATAAATAAAAAACATATCCTTCTTTATTAAAAAATAAAATAAATCGCAACTGACTATGATAATAAATAAAGTCCCCTTGTCCAATTCACACCACTATACACCGATTTCGGGGAAAAACAAAGAGATACTTAAAGAGGTATCGCGTAACAGCTGATGCTCTAGCATTTCATTACCCGCGCCAGTAATCAATCATTAATTTATTAATTAACCCTGGAATCACAACGTGGAGTCACCCGTGACTCCTGAGTTCTGAAAATATTTGTTATTTCCTACACATTCCAGCTGATAAAAATGTCCGATCCTGTACCTTCCTGTCCTGACAAGGTGATCATAATACACAGTCAGGCTTTTCTCATTCCTATCCCTGTGAACGTATATAGCCTTTGGGTCACGGGCGACACCACGTTGTGGTTTACGTAATATTTTTATTTATAGAATTTAGTTTGTCTAATGATAAATTATTTTTCACTGAAGATGAAATTCACAATGAGTTGCTTCGGCAAATTTTAGAAGAAAAAAAAACAGAGAGTTTGGAGACTTTTTGGATAGTGAAGGCAGTGAAATTGGTGAAGTATGTGATACAAGTGAAAAAGAAGATGGCCATATATACGATGTGGTGTTTTTGATCGTAAAAAAGACAGGAAAGCTATAACACATTTTGCAAAGTGTAGTAAGAGTCTTTGTGCTAAACACAGGCAAAGTATATCTGAAAAGTTTATAAATGAATAACAATATTTTTATTTTTTTGATAATTATAATGTGCATACATTCAAGTCACTATATTTTTCCCCTTTTAAACCAATTTTACATATCATGGTATTTTTTTATTCTATCAGTCATAAAGACAAAATATTATAGGAGAAAACGTTATATTTAATGTTGATATTCAGAGGACGAATATTCGAATAAACTTTAGTCTAAATTTGTGGTATTTTGATGTTTGATTTCCCACTCCCCCATTTTACTATTAAATAAGATTATTTGGTTATAAATTGTTATATTATACATAGTAGTCATCTTAAAATACCATTTCAGAAACCTAACACCAAATTTGTAAAAGAATTACGAAAGACTAGATGGGGTCTTATAAGACCCCACGTTGTGAGATTTGTAACAGCTTTATCACGCCACGTTTTAAAAATAATAGATATGCCGCGAGCTTAGCGGACGAGATTAGACATTTAGTGTGGCGGGGGGTTATTGTACGTTAGGTTGATTGCGGATGCTGCAATTGTGCCCAACATAGTGCCTGACGAAGCTTAGCGGTTAATTACTTCGGGGGAGATAAATAGATAGGTAGATAGATAATAAAATAAATAACTGTTTCATCATAAAATACTTTTAATTTCTAAAACTTCATCCTTTCTTCGGAATGTAAGAAATTGGTCCCGTTGGTATTCTTAGTTCTTCTGTGGGCAGTTCTCTGATTGTACCAGCGTGTGGATTCAACAATGCCTCCGTGGGTACGTGAACCTCGCCAACTTGATTTGATTCCGTATCTAGAGCCTCCGGTGTAAAACAACCATCGGGAGCATTCAACAGTTCCTCGTATAGCTTGAAGGCACATCTTTGGCAGGTGTTTGACAGGCCGTCGTGCGTACAGACTCCAGTAAACGTATCGTCCGGATTCGCGACATCTTGTAGTACTGTGTTTGTAGGCTCGTTGGAGCTGAATGCGAAGATTTGCACGTTGTCCGAGAGCCTACGACTCAACTGGAAGTCCGGATGACGTACGGCTTCGTCGCTTGGTAGTCTGATATTGTAAAGATGGACGCGCTCTGGGTCTTCACTGCCTAAGGAGTATCGCTTATCGGACATTTTGTTTCCAGGATGCTAAAGGTTTTTAATGTTAAATTTTACCTTTTATTATTTATAAACATGACGGATCTCGAAAACTTACAAAGTCTTCGTCTGTTCTGTTTTCCCCCAATAAATAAGTTAATTCATCTCCTCGTCGCTGACTCACGTACATTGCCTTTCACTTGTTTATGTTGTCTATTAATGTACAGAATGTTTTTTTTTTTTAATTTTCGCCATGACTAAGCATGTCAAAAATAATAGCTTGTTCAAAACAACTGTTAGTCAACATATGCCTAGAGTTTATACTTTATATTAGTCACGCTGAGTTTTTGGGTTTATTATTTTTATTTTTAAAATGTTATCTATATTTATGATATGCATAGATAAGTATTTTAGATCATGAAATAGGGTATTTTTCCGAAGACCAAGTCCAGTAAGTTTTAGTAGTGATTGCAGTGATTTTAAATACTTATTTTGATTACTTTATTATATCATATGGTTTCTAACTAACCCTTAGATAATCTGTTTTTGCAAGTCATGGCCTAAATGAAATTAAGAAGAATTATTCTTCAAGAATAATCCGAGGTCTCCCGTGGTCTAGTGGCAAGCGCGCTGGATCCATGAGCCGGAGATGGTGGGTTCGATCCCCACCGGCGGCAGGAATTTTCTCATCTCAGGGCTCGCTGAGAAGATTCCTGCCTGCACCCTGGACGTCGGCGCTAAAATCAATGATTTGTCGATGCGCCATAAAAAAAAAAAAAAATAATAAAAAAAAAAAATAAAAAAAAAACGTATTTCAGCAAGGAATATTTATTTATAAAAGGTTAATATTATGAATGAAAATACAAATTAATTGCCGGCATAAATGAAATCTTACTTTTTTCTAAAAATGTTCCTCTTCTAGCTATGGGTTGTCTTCAGCTTCTCTTGTAACATATTTTTTTCATTTTTTTTAACACGATATTTCAGTTCATGGCCATTGGAACATACCCTGGTTCTATGCAATATTCCATTTTATTGTATGAACTCAAATGCCCATTTTTTAATATCTCTGTATTCACAAATAAAGGTTAATCCACTTTTCAATAAAAACATAAGATAGAAATACATTACTAAAAAGCACTGTTTAAAATCACTACAGGTACTTGAAAGTAACTAGATGTGGTCTTCGCAAAAAGAACCCTGAAATATTATTGTCAATATTTTCTGTGCTTATAGCACTGAATTTATACCTATAAAAACGTTCCGACTCGCAGGAACTGCATCATCTTAGCGCGGTTCCGTTCTTATCCCTAGACTCATTTAGAATGATTAAAATAGAAGCTGTTATTATTTTGGGTCCACATTTCTAGAAAGGTCTTATTTACGATCTTACCTGGATGGGTCGGCCAACCCTCCCTAGGAAGGACCCCGTTAGGCAGATGACCTTATTTATTATCAAATACATTATCCAACTATAAGCAATTAAAAAATAACAAGGAATAAAAACAGACACAAAGAACAGTTCGAATAAGCAAAATCAATTACTTTAAAGTTTCAAGCACTTATTGCTCCGATTGACATCGCCTAATCAAAACTTTCATCAGGATCCTTTATTGTAGAGCATTTAGTAAGCTTTCTAATGGTATTCTTCCGTTTACCAAGATTCTCAACCTTTTTCGATATATTAAGGAAAGTATACAAAGTTACCAAAAGTTTTTATGTCTGTTAATAAAATATTTTATTCTAACCCTTCATAAACTCCAAACGTAACCAAAATTTCAACATATTAGTTTTGATGAAAGTAGAACATGCAGAAAATGTTTCAACTGAATCCCATGATTCAAAGTACCCAAACCAAAAACGGTATTCAAAAACTATTTTTCCAATTTTCTCGAAAACGGTTAAAGCTATCGCCTTGAAAATGGTTTCATTCGTTTTCCTAGCCCAAGAAGCCTATAAAACGAGTACTTACAAGCTTATGAACTCAAAAACGTAAGCGTTACGATTTTTTTGCGTGAATTTCGTCCCAAACGCCATCTTCCAGTGGGGGGATTCTGCTGGTTAACGAACTTGACCTTTCAAATTAGACGAAAGATTTTTATACCAAATTTCATCAACATCGGGCCATTCGTCTTCGACCTAGAGAGCGAACAGACAAATATATGTATATATATATATATATATATATATATATATATATATATATATATATATACAAATTTTAACCACCATCATTTTCGGTCTCTAGGGGTTCTGAAACGCAAAATTTTCTAGTCGGCACTTCCGGATTGCGTCATGAGATCAACCTTATAAGCGGGGTTCCTCCCTATGGGGGAGGGAGGAACCGCGCTAATAACCTTATAAGCGGGGTTCCTACCTATGGGGGAGGGAGGTTTTAGTAATGTAATTTTTGTATGTAATGTGATTTTTTTTTTAGAATAAATTTAAAATAATAATATACATAATAGTAATTTTAAGGTTTAATGTTTAGTTATTTGAGAAGTATGCCAGGATGACAAGCCCTAGACTACAAGGTTTTAATAAAAAGGCTGCTGTTTTTAAGGTAAAGTAAGATTTAAACTATATAAAATATAGACAGAGGGTTTATATTAGTATAACTGATGTAATAAGAGTGTTTATTGTGAAGTAACACTTACTTCATTTTTCTTAAAGTATTTGAGAATGGCCTGAAGGCGGAAACGTTATATTGTTGAAATATTTATGGTCTGAGGTGGTGAACAAAATCCGGTGTATTCATTAAGTTTCGCCTCAGAATTTTCTTTTGGGGAAAAGAAGAATATAATAAGAAAAATAACTAGTATATTTTTTGATATAATAGACGTTATTTATTTTTTTATTGTGTTCTGCTTCATTGGCGATAAAACAACAATCAGTATCTTCTGAATTTGGTCCCAATAAAGACAGCTGATATCCCAGTAGGACGAAATTCGGAAGCTACTTTATGATGTGGTATTGTCAAAGAAGCTGAACACTCAATAAATAAATAACGTCAATTATATTATTTAAGTATTTTATCTCTGTTTTTTATTCTATTTTTAATAATGTTTATATTTTCTTTTTGTTTATTTGTGTTGACGTTCTCTCTTTGTTTTGATCGAGGTGCCCGTTTATGACGCGAACGATATTAAACAGCTGTTTGGCGACATCCATTTTTATCTTATTAGTTTAGACATTACCATGTCTGTGGATGGTCTATGTTGAAGCTCAAGTGAGCTGTTTATAATTTAGTTGTTCATGAAGTAGCTTCTAGTCATATGAAACATGTAGAGCAACAACTAAAAAGATATTAATGACTATAAGAAGTTTTTTTAAAAATACATGACCGACTGATATTTTTAAAATGCAAATTTCTTCTTATTTCACCATCTTGTGAAATTTACAATTGTTACTTTTGATCAGGAAGTCCTAAGAGCATCTTTGACGAACGAGTTTAATTAATATTGACAACTTTCAGTTATTGATAGCTTTACAGCGTTCAC
This sequence comes from Gonocerus acuteangulatus, assembly GCA_946811695.1. NCBI lineage: Eukaryota > Metazoa > Arthropoda > Insecta > Hemiptera > Coreidae > Gonocerus > Gonocerus acuteangulatus. Next base: position 69,908,438 of record OX328128.1, read on the forward strand.
TATAACATGTAAGGGCGTCTTAAGATAATCTTGGGGATACCGAACCTAGTTCAACTCCTGTGGTATCGGCAGAACCTAATCAACTCTAATCCTATCTCGAGAATTAGAAAGTTTTAATGGTCTTTGTGCGCATGGGTAATACGAAACGAGATTTTGCAGGACCCCATAGGATCTTACCGCTCAATTTATCAAAGTTTGTTTATATCCATGCAGCTAATCCTTCTTGTCTTAGGGCCTTCTATCAATAACAGCATCAACTTATGACAGTTTATGTATTTTAATTTTTGAAGTTAATGAAACTAAAAAAAACAAAGATATGTTTATATCAGTTTTTAAGGAGAAATTTTGGTATTATTCTTTCTGTTCCCTTACTGCTTCAATTGTAACATTTATTTATTTGATTTCTTTAGAAAGCAATTAAACTTGTAGGATGCAAGTCAAATTATGAAAGCTCATGGAAATCAAATAACATAAAATTTAAATGTGCGTTTGACAAATAAAAAGATAAATAATGAATACACGATATAAATGAAAAGAAAAATGGGAATAAAAAAAGAACGACTAAAAAAAATTTAAAATAAAACTGGACATTTAGAGTCACCCAAAATCTCAATAATTTTTCTTGTGCATGCAGAAGTTCAATGAATAAAAATCCCAATTTAACAGAATTGTCAACTTATTGAAAATGGTTCTACATGTTTCGCAAACTCTTCAGGAGCCTATGCAGGGTGTCCCACATTGAGGTGTCATAATTTTAAGGGATAATTTTGCACCTCATTTGTAGTTCAGGGACGCAGAAATGAGCCTCCTATCTCAACATGTAGCAGAGCTATTCAAACTTTTGTTTGTTTTTAAAACTATTGGGTTTTCTTATGAAAAACAGTGTTTTCCGGATTTCTGGTCTATGTATCGTAAATGACAACCAAATTTTTAGAATCTACATTAAATTTCTAATAAGAAACACCAGTTATTGAAATGTTGTCATGTAAATTAGGAGCTACAGTAACAAGGGGAGTATACAGCGATGGGGTCACCGATTTGGACCAATTTTTTTCTGGTTATTCTACATAAAAAAATAATCGACACGTGTCCGAGCGTTCCGTCCAATGCGCCTTAGGAGCCGAGAAATAAAATAAAATAGGTTGAAAGTGCTTTATTTTTTATATCGAGTTTAGAAAATGATATCGACATGATTCTTTCACCAATTCATTTGTTTTGTAGAGTAGATTAAAAGAAAAATATATTCGTTAAAAAATAATTTATATTTCCTCAATATATTCAAAAATATACTATTGTTTTCAGGTAAACTAGTATTATACATTTTTTTACACCAAAAATAATAGCAGATTTAAAATCAGCACCCCAAGAAACCCGAATATATTGAATATCATTGAAAACAAAAAATAATGATTTTTCCTAGTCTGGAAGAGACTAAACATTTGTAAGCGAAAAGGTAATGTAACGTTTTGAAATTCAATATCTCCCCTTGAGATAATCCGATTTTTACATCATTGGAATCTTTCGAAAGAAGAAAGACTCCTATTTCTAACCATATAAATGACTATTGTATTATCTCAAAAGGTACTTGCAAAAAATGGTTTTCAAAATAAAAATAGAATGTAAACGTTTTTGCATATATTGTCAATTCCAGAACACGTAGAAACACCCCGATTGGACGGAAATGTGTCACATTATGGCCTTTATTGACCCTCCAAGTTTGGTTTGGCTCGGGTAAATATTCTTTGAAATATGACCGGATTCTTGAATCTTTAACAAAATCTTAAGGGTCCCCCTTTGCGAAATTTAAAATACATTTTTTTTTTATTTTTGTAATATTCCCAAAATTTGAATTTAGGGGTTTTTCAATGTGCTAAAAACGAATCTGACATCCGTTTTTAAATAAACAATTGTTTTACATACTCGACTCTAATAGAAGTCATTATTATGCCCAAATATTCCATAAACCTACATTTCGTTTTTAGCACTTTGAAAAACCCCTAAATTCAAATTTTGGGAATATTACAAAAATAAAAAAAAAAAGTATTTTAAATTTTGCTGAGGGGGACCCTTAAGATTTTGTTAAAGATTCAAGAATCCGGCTATAATTCAAAGAATATTTACCCGATCCAAACCAAACTTGGAGGGTCAATAAAGGCCATAATGTGACACATTTCCGTCCAACCGGGGTGTTTCTAAGTGTTCTGGAATTGACGTTATATGCAAAAATGTTTACATTCTATTTTTATTTTGAATACCATTTTTCGCAAGTACCTTTTGAGATAATACAATAGTCATTTATATGGTTAGAAAAAGGAGTCTTTCTCCTTTCGAAAGATTTCAATGATGTAATAATCGGATTATCTCAAGGGGAGATATTGAATTTCAAGACGTTACATTACCTTTTCGCTTACAAATGTTTAGTCTCTTCCAGACTAGGAAAAATCATTATTTTTTGTTTTCAATGATATTCAGTATATTAGGGTTTCTTGGGGTGCTGATTTTAAATCTGCTATTATTTTTGGTGTAAAAAAATGTATAATACTAGTTTACCTGAAAACGATAGCATATTTTTGAATATATTTGAGGAAATATAAATTATTTTTAACGATTATATTTTTCTTTTAATCTACTCTATAAAAAAAATGAATTGGTGAAAGAATCATGTCGATATCATTTTCTAAACTCGATATAAAAAATAAAGCACTTTCAACCTATTTTATTTTATTTCTCGGCTCCTAAGGCGCATTGGACGGAACGCTCGGACACATGTCGACTATTTTTCGATGTAGAATCACCAGAAAAAAATTGGTCCAAATCGGTGACCCCATCGCTGTATACTCCCCTTGTAAGAGCCATATAGATGTGAACTATTGTTATTAGGGTTTTCTTAACTCCTTTAATATTTTCTTAATCAGCTATTTGTAGACTTAGCGGTTTGCCTCCACCTCAAAAGTTGCCTTATTTAATACGCTTTAAAATGGTACCCTGTTGTTTCAAAAACAAAAATTATTTAAGTCTATTTTTTTCTGATTTCTAAGTGAAAACCAATACATTTGCTGTAGCTTGAAGAAGCCAATCTGAACACATTATTTAAGTTCACGCGAATATGGTGATGCACCATCCTTCCAACATTAGGTATACACACTTTTTGCTCAGATTAAGGATTAGGTTACATTTTGGAAAGAGTGAAAGATGACAGAAGAAAATATTAGAAATAATAACAATTAACACTCAATGTGGGACACCCTGTATATATATATATATATATATCAAATCATAAAGAGGACGTTTTTTATTTCCAAAGGACAGCCACCACCTCTAGTGGGAATCGAACTCTCGAACTCACGACCCCTTGCCAATGGTCGTGGGTTGGATTCCCACTAGGGGTTGTGGCTTTTATTTGGAAAAGATAAAAGGCATCAGCCCTATCCTGGCTAGAAAAGGGTGGTGACCTATAGATAACCCGTCCTAGAATTCTGAGTTAATTATAGTGGACGTTATATATTGAAATAAATTAAAGAGGAAGAATAGAATCAGCACTTTATTGCTAGGTGATCACATTACGGCAAGGATCTCCTCCCCGCGGAAGATGTTAATTTGATCGTGGACGGAAGTAACAGGGACACACTGTCCCCCCATTTTCTAGCCTGAATATTTGAACCGTACAAAAAAATACAGGCAGTTTCTTATTAACCCTTTGTTGCATCGTGATGCCTGCAGGCATCATATTATATTTTACACTCCCAGAGCACTATGTCGAGTGTTTTTCAAATTATATTTCGTTTCCTGTAAGCATCAACAAGAGTCAAAGGGACTGGAAGATTTTGAACATTGTACTTTGTTCCCAAGAAGGAATAAACAAGTTAATGTTGACAAAACCAGGAGTCTTGTTTCTGACCCGGAGGGTACCCGTTTTGCAACGCCACAGTAGTATTACAAACGTCCATTCTGGCCTAAAAAAAAATCGTACTCCTTAGTACTAGTGGTGTATTTTACGAATTGAAAGTTTGTTTTATTGAAATTTTATTTTTTTGTGCCAATTTTTGTGGTTGTTCATTTGTTTCCTGTGGGCACCATCGTGCATCTGGTACTGAGGTCCGAGCGATGGATCCCATTATCTGATTGATAATGGGGAGAGGAGAAACAGATTTTTGGTATAATCAGAGCACTAGATTGTCTTTTGATCTGATGCAGGAAAAGGATGTAGTCCCCGTAGTGTTAGAAAGCGCTCCTCGCGGCGGCCTTGGGACCCTACGTCTGGCGGGCTAATTCTGTTGATGATAGAACAAAGCAACCCCCCCCCCCCCTTCCGATAGACCGATTTAGTTCATTTTTGCAACACTTCTTTCTCATGAAATACTAATGTATATTAGTAATTTAGGACCGGAGTAAATCCCCCTTCTAATGAACGGATTTAGTTTATTTTTACAACCCATTTTTCTTTGTTGATTACCACTACGAATACCGAGTTTTTTCGAAATATAACAAAAATTACCGCTGGTAGTGGAAAATTGTTAATTTTGGTATGGAGTAAACCCCCCTTCTAATGAACCGATTTAGTTTATTTTTACAACACATTTTTATCTGTAAATTGCCACTACGAATACTGCGTTTCGTTGAAATATAATAACAATTACGGCTGGTAGTGGCAAATTGGTAATGTGGGTCCGGAGGAAACCCTTCCTAATGAACTGATTTAGTTTATTTTCACAACGTATTTCTTGAAATATAACAAAAACTACGGCTGGCATAGTCAAATTAGTTTTTTGGGTCCGGGGTAAACCGATTTTGGTGGTAACGAATTCGTTGAATCGTTTGCAAACTGAACGCTATATACCAAGTTTCGTGACGAAAAAACAAAAACTCTGGTCCCTATCGTGTTCTCTGGTCGTTTTCGGTGTCTATTAGGTAGGATCGATAAGGATTTGAAGAAATTTTTCAAAAATTCCATCATGAGTGCAACCTCAATAGCTACTTTCCTTCGGAGGAAAGTGCTAAAAAGTAGTTTATACTTTGTTTTATTTACACGCATTATTGTTCTTTTTGCTATTTAATTATTTATAATTGATACTTTTTTGGTGATTGTTTAGTTTTTTTTATCTTTTTTGCCCATACACATTCATCGTTTGAAAAGTTTGCTCTGATATTTCTTATTTTTTGTTTTACATGTTAATATTTAAGAATAATAATATTGATTTAATATGATGAACATTTTCTCAAGTTACAGTCTCTCACTATATGTTGATCTCTGTTACAAAGGCACGCCGGTATTTCGGACTGCGCCATAAGACATTCTATACGAGTCAAAAAGTTATTCAATCCTAAATTTGCTTGTCACAATTTTCTCTCAGAGTGAATCCCCTTTTGATGAAGTCCACTCTGTTATAATCTAGTTAAGCTGTCTAAGTTTGAAGTTTATTTGCCTAAGTTCACTAAAAGTTAAATGATGATTTAATGAAAAAAAAATGTAATGATTGTCAATGCTGATTAGGGGGAAACCCTTCCCACTTTTCCGAAGCCGTCAAAGACAGATCCAATTCTTTGATTCTTAATTAATTCCCCACTCCCTCAGTCATCTTGGAGAATAAATGCTTTCATATTCAATTTATCAATATAATTAATTACCGGGAAGCATGATAAATAGCTCTTTAAAAAGCTAGCCAATGCGTTTTATTGATATTTTTCCAATAATGACTTCAATACATAGAGAGGACAGACCAACCTGTACATGGACTGCTTTATTGGATGGACAATAAGCAGATGAAATGGTTATTGGAACATTGAAAGAGGATTGGAGGGCAACTGTGTACTCTGCAGACATTCCAAGGCAATAGGTGGAGGATCAGGATAGTGGGAAATGGAGGGTTTGATTAGGATGGCAGTACCTCCGTGAGCCGTCTGGTTGGTCCGTTCTGTATATCCTATATCCAGTAAGATAGAAGTGGTGTTGGTCAGTCAAGTGGGTTTCAGTTATCAGGGCAACGTCAATGTTTTTGTCTTGAAGTAGGTGAGTCAGTTCGTCCTTGTGGGATGGAAGTCCATTGGCGTTCCAAAGGAGGATTGTGAAGGATTCGAAGGAAGGGAAAGTCATGGATGCAGGACAGACAGGATGCTGGTCACTTTATGGAGAAGGTCAGTCAAGTGGGTTTCAGTTATCAGGGCAACGACAATGTTTTTGTCTTGAAGTAAGTGGGTCAGTTCGTCTTTGTGGGATGGAAGTCCATTGGCGTTCCAGAGTGCGGATTCGTGAAGGATTCGAAGGAACGGACAGTCATGGATGGAGGACAGACAGGATGCTGGTCACTTTGTGGAGGAGGACAGTCAGAGGGGATATGAGGGATTGGAGGTTTTGAATTATTTGCTTCAAATTTATAAGGGCTGTTGTGATTGAGGAGAAATCAGAGGAGGATTTCGGTTTAGGGATGGTAACCCTTGAAGATGGTCCCTTACATATAACAGCGATTTTTCGGACGAGTTATCTACAGGTAACCACCCTTTTCTAGACAGAGTATTATTATTTATTTGCTTTACAGGATTTCCCCTTAGCAAAGGAGTGTAGCTTATATATTTATTTAGTTAGTAAATTTTTACTGTTATAGCAATATTTAAACTATTTCACTATTATTAACAGACTATAACAATATTTCTGCATGACAAGTAAATAATATAACTAATAATAATAATATACTCATAAAATTAAAATATAAATCAAATCTAAATTAAGTGAAAAGTAAATGATTAAAACAAAACAAAAAAAAAATGATTAAAAATAATAATAAAACTTCTATTCATTTAAAATAAATGACCGACACTTTAGCATTTCCTTAATATAGATAGATATTCCTATAAGTGTGTATCTACTATTGCTATTGAGTGCATTGAGGAAATTAATTTCTTGATCATTATCCTTAAGGAAGGTAAGATATGTAGCTCTTGTCTGATCATAAGGAGGGCAAGAAATAATTAAATGATTAATGTTCTCCAGAACATTTAAACTTCTAGCCAGAGTAGGGCTAACGCCTTTTCTTTTTTAGGAAGAAAACCCGCTACCCATAGCTGGAATAAAATCCTGGCAGCCTTAGGAACAGAGATACCCATGGCCACCAAGCCTAAAAAAATAAATTTCAGAACATTATGTATTTTCAAAAATATCTAAAATTTATTACCAGAATTTATTGGCCGAATTTTCGTTTACCAATTTGAATTTCCCTTACCTTTGCGGGGAAGACCTAAAGATTTAGTAGAATGTCATTGAATATTCAGACAGAGCATGCAGCTCTCTGCGTTCGGCTAATGGGATGTTGCATAATTAGGTATTTACATAATTAATCATCATTCGGAAATATAATATCCCATAAAATAAATTTGTAGAGAAATGTTTAATTGAAAATAGTTGAAGCTACGTATATATATAATTTAATTCTTAACACTTTTCAAAGATGGATTGTGGTTGCACTTTATAAGAATTTTGAATCAAATTTCATTTCTTAGTCGATACTACCTTCTAAGTACAGATAATGTCCCCTTTAAAATTATATATATATATATATATATATATATATATATATATATATATATATATATATACTATATATTTGTCAAATACGACTCACTGACTCACTGACTGACCTATCATCGCCCAGCCCAAACCGCTCGTCAGAAAAATTTGAAATTTTGCATAGACACTCCCTATAGAACGTAGACGCACGCTAAGAAAGGATTTTTTGATATTCGAATCTTTAAGTATTTTTAGAGGGGTTTAAAGTTTGAGTTGGTTAGAGCAGGCAAGCCTAGGTAGCATGCGTTGCTAGGACGATAAAGAACGACGATAAGAAGCTGTTACCGTACATTATCTATTTCATAGTATTATTTTTAATTCAGGTTAATTTCAACTATAATGGCACTGCCATCATAGTTGAATTTAACTGCTATCTTGGCAGTCCTTGAATTACTGGGATATGGAATACTATCAATATAGAACTTGGAATAGTTTTAGGCAAATAAAACGCTATTACAACTAAAATGAAATGATCTTTGGAATGAAAAAGGAATGGATCAAACCAATTGTTTTTATAAATTAAATTATCTTGTTTAATTTATTTTTATGGTTTTAAGACAAATTTTTAACATCAAATCAAAATTTCGGGGGGGGGGGGGGCTGCAGATCCCTCAGTTCCCCTTAAATAAGCCCACGCTGGTAACCTGTAGATAACGGGTTATCTCTACGTTATCTGTTTTTGATACTGGTGCGGAGCATCCCAATGTCAAGAAACATTATACTTTGATTACCTATAAACTGATGACTGACTTATAGTATGACGGGAACCGTGCTATAATAAACTGCACAAAATTATGTAGGAGCGTTAATTTTGATGATACATCATTTAACGCAATAAAATAACTACTTATTTGCCGTGATGAAGCACGGGTATTCAGCTAGTATATATATATATATATATATATATATATATATATATATATATATATATATATATATATATGTGTATATGTATATATATATATACATATGTCTGGTAGCACGATGGTATGTTAACCACAAATCGGTCATCCACCAGGCACAAATTATTAATATGCCTTAAACGATTTTAACGATACCCAGCATACATCGTGCAGCTAAGTAAAAGATATATTGCAGGTTTATAAAAACTTCAACAGCTGGTGATCTAGACAGTATTGTTGGACTACTGTCATTCAACTTTGAGAGGCTGCAAGTATGTGTGATGCAGGATTATCTTCTAAGTGAATTGTGGAGTAGATATTAGTTTTTCGCACAATATGCATTTTTTTTTAGTAAAGGTTAGTGTAGGTTTGCTGTAAAATATCAATGAAAAACCTCATAATTTTTTTTTTTAAATCGTGAGGTTATTCGTTCATAAAAAAAAACGTGCCAAAGTTTTTGTTCTAGTGCCTAAGCGTACCTAAAGAAGGACTTTGGATGTTGAAGAGTGGCACGGCATGACCTCAACACTTTTCATAAGATGGTACGTAATTACGGAGTAAGCATCCTATATATATATATATATAGGTTTGCGATATTTTGACTTAACTATTTTCATTTCAGAATATGGTAGACTCGCACAAGTAAGGTGACCCAAACATTTCTGTCGGCTGAATGGCGGTTTTTCCTTAGAATATATGAGGCGTTGCGGATACGAAAGGGCGAACTCAACATCGGGTCGGTTTTCCCCCGCCATCCCAATCTACAGGTATATTTCTTAAATTGAGTTCGCCCTTTCCCTCTCAAAATAAAAGAAGCTGGCTGGGGACAACTCAACACTCCACTACCGGTCCGCTGGATGATGATAGAAATAAAACGCTCTTTTCGTAAAAATTGAAGTTCAGACTAATTTTCCAAATTTAACATAAATATATTCCTATGTATTTCGACGCGATAAATCCGAATCCAAAGTCCGTTTTACCATATCACGTCAGGTTTAAGAGAATGAAAGTCAAATTTCTCATGAAGTCGTTAAAGAAGAAATAACTACAGCTTCAATGTCTGTTTCACCCCATCGGCGCAAAATCAAATTCATTTCAAGGACAAATATGTCTGTTTTGAGAAAAAAGAATTTTGATTGCAGATTCATTTTTTGCAAAATAGACATATTTTCCCTTGAATTGACCTTGATTCGAATTCAGGTACCCTCAAAACCATGGAAGCTCTAGTTATTTCTCCTTTAACGACTTCATGCCAAATGTGAACATCAAATGCTCTTAAACCTGCCGTGATGGGGCGAAACGGACTCCGGATTCAGATTCAGCGTGTCCAAATACATAAGAATATATGTATGGTATATGTGTGGAATATATGTGTGGTATGAAAAAAAAAAACACTTTTGTTTTTTGTGCCTGTGTTATTATATAATTTGTTTCTTAATACAAATTAATAAACAAAAAAAAAAAAAAAAAAATCCACTACCAAAACATTTTTTGAATACATTTGTACTCTCTCTGTTGTTGTAATTCGCTCCTATTCAAAAATATTAAATCGCATTTTCCTGAAAACTACCTTTTTTTTAGTCCCGTCTTAGTATCCTCAACGCATCTTATATAAATTTATATTTATTTATTATTTTAGTTCTTTGCATTGAAACATATATTCAGCTCCTATGTGACGTATGTTTCGTATTATATTAATGGATTTTACATATTATGTGAATACATTATTTATTAATTTAATGTTTTTTATTTAATAGGAAAGTATTTGCGTGGGAGCGTCATAACCTTTTCATCATCCTCGTGAACTCTGACCTTCATTAGTGCAGAACTTTGATGTTCTGACGCTTTTTCAGTCCTACTTTGGCAGTCCAACACACTTGTTGATTACACGAGGGTTCTCTATTCTATTTAACTGAGCAGTCGTAAATTCTTTCTTCTAATTTGGGCGCAGCGCACTTTTTTTTTCTTAAAATAATCTACAGTAGCGTCGAAAAGTAAAGGTCCGTCTCGCAGGAGCTGCATCATCTTAGCGCGGTTCCGTTCATATCCCTAGTCTAATTTGGAAAGATTAAAATAGAAGCAGTTATTATTTTGGTTCCAACAGTCTTTTTTTTTTTAAATTAATTATTATAATGGCGTGTCAACCCTTAAGGTCACTAACGCCATTCCTGTGTGTAGTAAAGTCTTGAAAGGTCATGATTTACAATCTTACCTGGAAGGGTCTTCTAACACTAGAAACTGTCCCGCTAGTGACAAGGTCTTGGAATCTTGGAAATCCATATCTCTAACATTAAATTGTTTTTCTTATTTTTCTTAACCTGTTTTATTTTTAAATAAATTATCCAACTATAAGCAATTAAAAAATAAGAAGGAATAAAAAACAGACAAAAAGAACAGTTCGAATAAGCGAAATCAATTACTTTAAAGTTTTAAGCTCTTATTTCTCCGATTGACATCGCCTAATCAAAACTTTCATCCGAACCTTTTTTTAGAGCATTTAATAAGCTTTCTAATGGTATTCTTCCGTTTACCAAGATTTTCAACCTTTTTCGAGATATTAAGGAATGTAAACAAAGTTACTAAAACTTTTTATGTCTGTTAATAAAATATTTTATTCTAACCCTTCCTTAACTCCAAACGTAACCAAAATTTCAACATATTAGTTTTGATGAAAGTAGAACATGCAGAAAATGTTTCAACTGAATCCCATGATTCAAAGTACCCAAACCAAAAACGGTATTCAAAAACTATTTTTCCAATTTTCTCGAAAACGGTTAAAGCTATCGCCTTGAAAATGGTTTCATTCGTTTTCCTAGCCCAGGAAGCCTATAAAACGAGTACTTACAAGCTTATGAACTTAAAAACGTAAGCGTTACGATTTTTTTTGCGCGAATTTTGCCCCAAACGCCATCTTCCAGTTGGCGGATTTTGCTGGTTAACAAACTTGACCTTTCAAATTAGACGAAAGATTTTTGTACCTTTCAAAATCGGACCATCCGTCTAGGAGCTACAGAGCGAACAGACAAATATATATATATATATATATATATATATATATATATGTATACAAATTTGAACCACCGTTATTTTCGGTCTCTAGGGGTTCTGAAACGCGAAATTTTCTAGTCGGCACTTCCGGATTGTTTCATTGTATCAACCTTATAAGCGGGGTTCCTCCCTATGGGGGAGGGAGGAACCGCGCTAAAATTCCTTAGGATGACTTATATTATAACTGTTATTGAAAAGTTGATAAAACTACTACGTATGTCTTCAGATCTACTTTCTGGCTTACACTACAGATTAGTAACATTTTGAGTAATTAAATTATTACTATGTACTCTATACTATTTTTCTAAGGTTTCCAATGCTGTTCAAATATTATCCGAGGCAATATCACCTAAAACTATTCGCGTTTGTATTTATTGATATTATATTGGAGGCCGGCACAGTAATTGACAACATTCTCAAAGAATTGATACCAGCTTGAAGTAGATAAAAGCACTTCAGATAAATAAAATGACATTTTGTGAAAAAAGTAAACATCTACAACAGAGGCAAAGAAAAGCGAGAATTAGTAACTCCACCTTCAAAAATTCCGCTCATACGAAAGATAACCTCTTGCGTAAAAAAGTAGCATCAAATATATGCTTCTCGTTTAATTATCGTGTTTTTCTAAAAAAAAATAATATTATTTCTAATGGTTATTAAAAAGCAACAACCAATTTAAAACTGTGGCAAACAGAAAAGGAACGAAACCAACATTTTCCGTATGAAATCAATAAAAAAAAATTGCATAAGAACCGAAAACATTGTTATTTTAGAAGAGAAATTATTCACACATCCGACATAGTTCTCCGTCTTCTCATCACCCTGATGAAGGCTGGAATGACACGCGGAACCGTCGCACAGTGGGGCGATCACACAGTAATGTTGGGCATTGGGGGAAAAAATAAACTTTTTAATTTTGGATTTTGATAGTATTGTTAGTAACAAATAAACCCGTTTCTATTGAGAAAATTGATTTTTAGCCGTATTATTGCATTGGTTTTTAAATAAAGCCCGATTATTATTGCTATTTCGAAAAACTCCTTAGCTTATTAAATTGTGTGCTCTTATTTCATTGTATAAATTATTTTTGCTTCCAGTACACATTAAGGGTATTATAATTAATCAAAAACCGGCCAAAAAAGGTTTTTAAAAATTCAAATCATTTCTTTTTTTTACGTCCAAAAGAAAACAATTTTATTTAATTGATTTCGCAAATGGCCGGTATTTGCCCACAAACATTTGACTTGGGACTCTTTTAGGAGTATATTGTCTAATTTACAGCGTTGTCAGATATTGTCTAAACTTGCCTATTCAGTATATATTCTATTTTTTCTGTTGATGTCTGCGCGCCTTGATTAATCCAATTAGTGGTTGCTTCCGTTCCTTCTAGGAATCAGTCTGATGTCTTGCGCACCGACACAATGAAGAACAAAACACATGATGATCTATTTCAATTGTTTTAGATCCAACAATAATAATTTTAAGGATTATGATACGGCTTTGGAAAAATGGACTAACTTATTTGGTTTTGCGATTACAAAACGTTCGAAGAACGGGTTCCTGGAGAAATTAAGGGAATGGTGCTACATTTTCAATTTAAATGGAATGATGTAAACAGATCTTTGGATCTTTTGAGCAAAAATCACGAATGGCTTAAGAGAGACTTTTCCAGAAGTATATTCTAAACAACTTCCATCTTCCTACACTCTAGTAGCTATTCCTACTGGATCAATATCATTCGAGCATTTGTCAGAAAAACAAAAACGTTTTTCATTTAATATATATATATATATATATATATATATATATATATATATATATATATATATATCAAAATGCTCGTTGTAAATAATAAAAATTTAGAAATATTATAAATTCTTATTCTCATTATTATACTGAATAAATCGATTTCTTTCAATTTTTACGGCTAGATATATTTTTTTTATAGTTTTAGTTGTGCGTTTGTGAACTTAAATGAATGAAATAAAGATAAATATGTATGTATGTACACATTTAAAATTCATCCTATCAGTTATATCACAACTGGTAAAATTGCTGACCATGTAGTTAAGTAGAGTATTGGATCTGCTCTAAAACGACACCAGAAGCAATACTCTAGGACCAGTAGAACCGGAGGTATTAATGGATGTTTGGCTTACCCTGTCACTCGTCCCACTGTGCGTCGGAAGGCAATCAAAATAATTTTCCTATAAAACTGTAGTTTTATTAAGATTCCACGATCGAACCCTAACAAATTCTACCTTCACTTTTGTATTTAAGGTATAATTATTTTTACTATAGAGTCAAACCGTATCAAGTGGTCCAAAGGTTTTACCATTTTAGAAAAAATTGATATTTTTACCATCAACTACTCAGTTGTTCAAAACAATTTTTTCTTTCTTTGTTTCACCGCGCCTGCTGATTTTTGAGTTTATAATCTCTCCCGGAAAACTCATTTTCTTGGGAGTGGTAAATCATAGACTAATAGTTCAGACGTAATTGTTTTTCTAACATAGTCTGTTCTAACTTTTTAACTTCAAAGTTTTGCAATTTTAGATAACTTTAGGCTTTAATATCTCTGGTAAGGGACTTGATAAAAATCTATTTTTTTAAATATGTTGTACTTAGTTGTAACATAAAACTAAAAATTTCAACTTGTATATTTGAGTACTTTCGTAGCTATGAAGTTTTGAAAATGGTCCTCTTGGTGCCTATTTAGCAATGCGTAGTTAAATACGAAATGTTACTGATTTACCGATCTAAAGCCTGTCAAATATATGAAAACTATTTTAGACATTTCGGCTCATTTAGAGATTATATATATATATATATATATATATATATATATATATATATATATAAACCTATTCCATTGTTGTTGTTTTTAAATTCTATTAGGAGTCTGAGCAAGTGGAAAAGCGGCCTGTCTACTGGAGATGATTGTTGAGTGGAAGTATGAAAAATGGAATTCTCAACATTCCACTATAGCAATGGACAAGAGCTTTATTAAGCTCCAAAGCCTGGTCCAGACGAAGGAGGAGATCGGGGTCAGGCAAACATCACACTCAACAATATTTCTGCAGATTATCGAACTCGTCTTTTCTTCTCCTATTCAAACTCACAATCCTTAGGAATGAAACAAATTTGCAATTACATTTAGATTCTTATTATATATATATATATATATATATATATATATGTGTGTGTGTTATATTGTATTGTATAAATTTACCCTTGTAATCTTTAAAAGTCGGTCTAGAATATTATACAAAGACACCAACTATAAGAACATTATTTTAAGAGCACCGAAATGCGAAATTGCACTATCTCTCCTGCATTTGAGAAAGAAAGAGTAATGTAGATGTAAAATTTACAGCCCATAAACCCAAAATATTATTCTAGGTGTCATTGAGCAGCAAAGAATCGGGCTTTTATATCAGCCACCGTAATTCTGTCGGGCAACATCAAATGGGGTTCAGCAATAAAATACCTTGTAAAGTTTATTACAACTGCTGTAAGCACGATTTTATGCAAGCTGATAACATTATTCTTCTCACTAAATATTCATGTTTATTTAAATTTTTTGGAGTTCTGCCCTCCATAATTTTCTTTCAAACTGAATATTATTGTTAGGTTTCGTACATTATGCGCCTTTCTAGGGATGACCGAAACATAGTTCGGTCAAACCTCTTGGTTAGTCTTAGAGGTGTAAATGGGTTTTTAGATACAGTTTGTATTGATCTGTTTTATATGGTGTTTTTTTTTCTTCTGTGAAGTGGGGAATCGAATAAATTCGCTTTCAAGGTGATTTCCTTAACTGTTTCATCATCCTCCTGCTCATTCCTCAGAAAGTGAATCGAATACACTGCACTCCCGAATTTTTTGCTGGAAATGCCTACATAATTAAAGGGGGGGAAAAAATTCTTCTGGAGTTTTGCGTATGCGAGGCTCTACACTACTTAGTAAATACACAAAAAGTCCTACTCGGAGGAACTGCGTCATCTTAGCGCGGTTCAGTTCATATCTCTAGTGCTATTAGTAAAGGAATAGTAGCAGTTAATGATGGAGTTTGATCTTTCGTGAAAAATATAAAATAAAATCTCGAAGGGGAAATAGATTTAAGGCGCCACAACAGGAAACTGGCAGTATCATGGTGACTTCCCCCACCTTCTCAACGTTCGCTCTTGGAAGCACTATAACAACGTTTCACATTTTCCTACCTTCTTTTAGTCAAATACTCGTTTTATTGTTAAATGCTATTAAAATAAGCAACAACCAGTTAAAAGATTAGGTAAACAGATAGAAAAATCCGTTCAAAAGAGCAAAACTAACAACTGCGATTTTTCAAATCCTTATTTCTCCGATTGTCATCACCCCATCAAAAATCACACCAGAATCTTTTTTGTAGAAAATTTAGTGAATATATGCAATATATGTACATATTTGAACCGCCGCTATGTTATTGATCTGAAACATGAAATTTTCGTGTCGGCCGCGGCGCAAAGATTGGGTCATGAGGTCAACCTCATAAGCGGGTTTTCTCCCTATGGAGATAGGGAGGACATGCTTTAAAACTTTATATTTTTGTTTATTGGTCTTGATCAATAATAAAAGCGTTCAATTGTAAAAAAAAAAAAAAAAAAAAAAAATTATTCGACGACTATAAGAGCGAAGGAAACCGAGCTGACTCTGCGACTTAGTTAAATTTGAACAGAATATGGAACTCACGATGTTCCGCGTTTCGTTAGAATACAACTTAATTTACGACTGGTATGAGCAAATTAGAAATCTGGGTCCGGAGTGAACGCCTCTTTCAGATTTACCGATTTAGCCTACATTTATTTACAAAATAAATAAATTGGATTATGGCATTGCGGAGTTTCGTTGCAATGCCTTAATCCCATGAGGTGGCTATAGGTTGAGGAAGTGATGTACATGGTTGTGGAAGCAGTGCCCGATTCTTAATCTGCACAGAACAACTTCTCTCTTTAAACTTTTACCTGCTACATTCAATATACGGGCGTTGGGCGGAATTCACTTGGCCATTGGTGTACGCCTCACTCGGAGCTGATTTAGTATTTTCTTCGTCCCTTTACTCATTAATGTGCTCAGTACTAATAGAAGAGGCACAATACATCCAATACTATCTACTATGGGGACTACTAGAATAACAAGAATACTATCTACTACAAATACTATCTACTATGGGGACTACTAGAATAACAAGAAAGCGATTGTAGATGTCGCGATAATTCAGTTTTATAATAAAACATATCGTCTTTGTCAGCCCGCACCAGTGCGGGAGCAGCTGTGAATAGGTTAATGAACGTTCTCTGAATATGTTAGTTTAGTTTTAATGAAGACAAAGTATAAAGAGTTTCTATTTTAAACTTCCTAAATCACACTGCTTATAAGCTTTTTATGTAATCATGCTAAGATAACTAAATTCCGACTTAACGTTTTTCAACTAATCACTACACCGATATTCGGATATGAATAAACTTTATGAGTGAATTGTCTTTAAAATGACATTGGCGAGGGATTTTCTCAACGAGCCGTGAGATGAGAAGAAAATTCCTCCCAAAACCACCATCTCCCGCATGAGAATCTAAGGCGTTAGCCACTAGACCACGGGGAGACCCCTAAAATGCCATTATTACTCGATTTGATGTAAGATGGCATCTCTTCTTTATCGCAAAATTGATTATCTATAGCTGTTACCCAGTGTGCCATGCAACACCTACTTTCTGTCTATGACTCTCCCCGTACCAAAATCTACCTGTATACCCAGTTACGTCAAAATCGGTCAAGAGGCTAGCACCACAGCAATTCATAGAACAGCCAACAGAGGCCAGCACCACAGCAATTCATAGAACAGCCAACAGAGGACAGCAGCACAGCCTGCGAGTAGATAGCTCTTATCAAAGAAAGGCCAGCGCTCCTCAGTTAGACTGTGACTGTTGACATAAAATTGAAATAAACTGCATTACATGATTATATAATGATGTAAAGTCATCAATGAGTTCGAGTTGTTCTAATTATCAAGAACATCAACAAATAAATCTGAGACATTATTCAAAATGGCTGTCGATTCAAAATGGCCGTCAGAATCTGAATGGTTTAGTGTAGCTAATTTTTCTTGAACAAAACTTTTGACCTTTTGACCAAATTTTGAAATTTGACTATTTTGACCCTCCCTAGGAGATTTCCCTTATCTAGACCTTCCTGTGTGCCAAGTTTGGTCAAAATCGGTCAAACGGTATAGATTTGTATAAGGAACAAACAGACATACAGACAAACGGACAAACAGAGAGACACGTGATTTTTATATATGAAGATAAGTAATTTCTGGATGTTTCCTGCGGGCTTTATGTGCGATGGAAATATCCAAGTTATGTTTTCGCCTAAGCACCGAGGAACTAATATAGCTCAAACAGACAAGATCTGTAGGTAAATGGTAATGTTGAATCATTTATGGAGCGTTCGCGTGAGCTGTCACCACCTGTAATAGTGTACATACGGAAAAGTAATTGGTAACATCGCTAACACACGGATACGGTATCCTTTATGCAAGTCCTATCAAATTACCTGCAGTTCTGCAATAAAATTCCTTTATGGATCTAAAAAACTAAATTTTTAGGTAATATGAACATGAGTTGGTCATGTTTTTTGTATACTTATAATGTCACACGTATTAAAAAAAAGGGGGGATATTATATTGTACCTTGAAACCTAAACAGAAATCTGTATTTTCATAATTCATGCCCAAATTTCAAGCGTTAAGTAGACGGCTGATAAAAACGAGATTTCATCTTTTGAGTAGGGAATAAATGAGGTTTTTATATTTTATAACTAGCTGTTACCCGGCGTGCCATGCTACACCTACTTTCTGCATCTAGAAAAGCCTAAATAAATTAGAAACCAAATAAGTATTATTAAAATCTAATAACACGAATCTGAAACTGTTTTGAACCCGTGACCTCCCAACTGTGAATCCTAGACGATTTTAACCTAGCCTATAACACCCCCCGTATCAAGACATACATGTATGCCAAGTTTGGTAAAAATTGGTCTAACGGAGTGGATTTTTATTATAAAAAAAACATACAGACAGCAGCTGGTAGACGTTTTTGACCTGGCCTATGACAATCCCCTGATTAAGACCAACCTGCGTGCCCAGTTTGATCAAAATCTGTCAAACGGTGTGGGTTTCTATAATGAAGAAACATACAGACAGACCGCTGGTAGAGGTTTTTGACCTAGCAAATGACACTTCCCGTATCAAGACCTACCTGTCTGCCAAGTTTGATGAACATCGGTCAAAAGGCGTGGATTTTTATGAGGATCAAACATACAGACAGACAGCGGGTAGACGTTGTTGACTTAGCCTACGACACTCCCCAGATTAAGATTTACATGTGGACCGAGTTTAGTCAAAAACGGACGAACGGTGTGGATTTGTATGAGGGACAAACATACAGACAGACAGCTGGAAGACGTTTTTGACTTAGCCTACGACACTCCTCAGATTAAGATCTACATCTGTACCGAGTTTAGTCAAAATCGGACGAACGATGTGGATTTGTATAAGGGACAAAAATACAGACAGACAGCTGGTAGATTTTTTCGACCTAGTCTACGAGACTTCCCGGACTACCAGTGTACCAAGTTTAGTCAAAATCGATCAAACGGTGTGGATTTGTATAAGGAACAAACAAACAAACAGAGAGACAGGTGATATTTATATATTTTTTAATAAATTTTGAGCCACTCGGGTGCGTTTTTGCAAAACAATTAACAATATTTAAAATCGACTTTGTATTCAGTTTCCTATAGAAATCCAGCATAAAAAAAAAAGTCCGACTCGCAGAAACTGCGTCATCTTAGCGCGGTTCCGCACTTATTCCTAGTGACATTTAAAAAGCTTAGAATAGAAAGGAAATATTTTTTTGGGATATATTAGGCCTCACAAAGCTCAGGAAATTGGTGCTTATAAATTAAATTTTAGTGCGTTTTTAGCACAAATTTTAATGATAAATGCAATTAATTGAGCCAGCTAGAGAGCGAACAGACAAACATATATAATCCTGCGTTTTCTCTAATCCGACTGTACCCCGGTCCCGACCAAGACGGATTAGGGAGAGACTACTGTACATATATTTACAAAAATACAATTTTGAACCCCCGTTATTTTCTTCATCTATAGGTTCTGAATTGTGAAATTTTCTAGTCGGCGTATCCAGATTTCGGCATGAGGTAAGCGGATTTGTTTTGTATGGAGGGAGGGAGGAAACGTGCTAAAAAGAGAAACTATTTCGTATTATTTGTTGTTTTTAATAGAGCTTTACAAAGGAACGAGCGAATGTCCATGTGGAATTAGTAATTTCCGCTTGGAGTTTGCTACTGTCAATTTGGTTTTTCCTTTTTCTGCCAATTTAGCATATTAAAACTCACTTTTCATTGAGATGGTCTTGGGAGATTAATAATCAATTCAATAATCTTTGTCTTCGTCCAAAAAAAAACAAGACGTATTAAAACAAAATCTTTTTAATAACACCTTCATTCGAAAAATCATTTGTCCTCCGAGCCACCTAGCTATGGAATTTCTTAACTCTGTTTCTCTGCCATTCTACCAACCTAGAAACCTTTAAATCCAGACTCTTCCACCACTTTTTATCCCTGCAAGCATCACCCAACTCCTAGCCATGTTTCAATTCAAACTTTCGTAATTTAATTCAATATTTAAGACTGGTTCAAGACTTTTAAATTCAAAATTATGTCTAAGGGGCATGTGTCCCGGAATGAGAATATAACTTTTTATTTCAGGTTAAAGTGGCACTTGGGATAAGAAGGTAATGGAAAAAGGCTGATACCGCAGTTCCTTGAATCAGACTTTTATTTCTTACTAGCTGTTACCCAGTGTGCCATGCTACACCTACTTTCTGCCTACGACTCTCCCCGTATCAAGATCTACTTGATACCTAGTTGTCTATATCCAGTTACGAAAATCGGTCAAACGATGTGAATTTGTTTTAGTTCATAATGATACCCAGCAGAGGCCAGCACAACAGCACTTCATCTAGCAGCCGACAGAGGCCGGCAGTAGTAGATTCAAAATGGCCGCCACAATCTGAATGGTTCAGTGTAGCCAATTTTTCTTGAACAAAACTTTTGACCTTTTGACCAAATTTTGAAATTTGATTATTTTGACCTATCCTAGGAGATTTCTCGTATCAAGACATACCAGTGTGCCAAGTTTGGTCAAAATCGGTCAAACGGTGTAGATTTGTATAAGAAACAAAAAACAGACAGACACGTGATTTTTATATTTATTGATTTTGTCCGAGAAAAATATGACCTTAAAATCATAGAATGCAAGAGAACCTGTAGCCTGAAAAATTTCTATTCAATATTTTTTAACCACACCAGGGGCATTGTTATTCAAGATGTAGTTCCTTTTGATGTTTCTTTCACATCCAAACCAGCAGAGATCTATTGGTAAAATGGAAGGAGTTGCAATGGACTGTGGATGCTGCGGATGAATTCTATTAACGCCGGACAAAGCGGATATTGACGAACGGCCCTGGAAAATGGAATTCTCTCTCGGCGAACCTCCCATGAGGTTTCCCGACCAATGGCTCCTGATTGGTCCGTAGATAATCAACACTGTGGCCAATCTATAGCTTGTAGGAAATTTTCATCCCAACTTTTATACCTGTGTCGGAGCCCTGTTTAAATTTTTAGCTGTTCCCTATTTGTCGAAACGAGCTTTTTCATTGCCCCTCTGAATCATTGTAAAGCAAAGTGATGGAGACACAATGCCTTCACGTCCGTTTCATTTTTACTTTAGAGACTCTCGATGTTTAATCGTGACTCTTTTCTGTCACACCATTTTCTTTCAAAACAAGAGGATAAGGGCTAATTTCGGGGATTAATAAGACCATAATAGGGTCAATAATATGCTATAGTATCAATTTCGTGGTTTCATTATGTGAATATATTTGTATATATTTTTAATAATGGTAAATAGCAAAATGGCCTCCGTGCTAAATGTAGTTAACTATTAAGCTTAAATTATATATATACATATAAAAAGAAAAAAAAAATATATATAATATATATATATATATATATATATATATATATATAAATTATACAGATATAAATTATACCTGGGTAAGGATGAGTTTGTATAAACACAAAATTTGAAAATATTAAGCAGCATTAGGGTTGACCATATTATCTTCCCCTCTCTCTCTCTATTTTCTCACACACACCCTTCGCCCCCCCTCTCTCTCTCTCTCTCTCACACACACACACACACCCCTCCCCCATCTCTCCCCCCCCTCACACTGTCTTTCCTTCTCTCTATCACCTTGTCTGTCTCCCGTATTCTCATTGTCCGCAGCCATCTCTTTCATTGTTTCCTTTGTTTCTCTTCTGTAACTTTCTCTCTTATCCTCTCATATTGTCTTCTCGGTTATTTTGTGCACTAAGCCCAGGTTAAGTATTAAAACAATGCGTATATACAATATTTAAGAACGAGCATAATGATAACGAAAATAGAAGAACGTTCAGGAGGAAAATGAAAAATAAGTATTTCAAATATAGAGGAGGCGTATATATATATATATATATATATATATATATATATATATATATATATATATATATATATATATAAGGGTGACAGGGTTGGAGGAATGTGGTAAATACATTTTTTCGCCTGGGTGTATTTGAAGGAGGGATGCATTTGAGATGTCGGGTGGACGTTGGAATTATTTTTTGTCTCAGTTTTCTCGTATTTTCTTTTTTATTTGTGCTGTTGGAATCCGAGGTGGATAATGCCACTTTCCAGACCAGCCTTCCCGGATTTGCCCGGCAACTAAAGCATATTCGTGCGGTAAGTATTTCACAGCCCTTCCAAGCAAGGCTTGCCAAACTGTTGCTATTCGCATTAGTATTAAAATTATATGGAACTTGCTTTATTTATAAACTATTAGGTAAGAAGTGGTGATTAATTAAACGTTAGTCAAGATATATTAGTGATGGTGTGATAGCCATCACTCCTAACCTATTAGGGAATGATTGTTCACTCATTGCTCTTCTTCACTCAAGTTAAACTTCGAATCTGAGAGGAGTAAAGAAGATAGAGTGAGAGAGCGCGGGAGATTGAGATACTATGTTATCCTACATATAAGTACCTAATCGCAATTACTCGTTCAAGTTCTATGAATTTCCAGGGTGTTAAATAATTAAAAAAATAGATTATCGTAACACTGACCTTTGCATAATTAACTGAATGTACTTACTTCCATTGTAATTGGTCTAATAATCTATATATATATATATAATACAAATTTAAGGGATCTCTATCTGTGCATGGGGGGGGGGGCTTTATCTACAACACTCAAAACACAAGTTAGAATTTTACTCTGAGCGTTTGTTCATTTAAAAGTACCTGTTACATGTTTAATTTATTTATATATTAGGGTTTGTAAATTGGCGTTTTAGGGTTAATAAGGTTTGTATTTAGTATCGGTTAGGTATTTCCTTTCTTGAAAGCCTATGTTTTGCGGACCCAATTCATAAAGCCCATGTTCAGACGCTAAAAGTGGTGGGTGTGGATCTAAGTATTAGCTATTTTTCGGACGGTCAGCTTTATGTGGCTCTGTCACGAGTTAGCAACCCTAGCAGCCTGTGTGCTTTAATTACCGATGACTATACGTGTAATATCGTGTGTAGAGAAGCATGACTGGGAAGTAAATTTTTTTGCGGTGTTAAGTAAAATGACGGTGTTTATAATTCAAAATAAACCAAAAGAAATATCCAAGAAAAGCTGCCCATAGTCAATATCCTGCGCTGAGGAAGTTAAGATAGTATCATGTATTTTTTTTAATTTTCGAAATTAACGAGATGTGGAATTTGGAAGTGTTTTATTGTCATTATTTGAGCTAGTCGTTGAGGAGCTTTGCATTATTGATCTCTATTTGAGTTGAGTCCCACGAAGTGGCAGGGGCTAGAAGTTCACTTTGTAAACAGTGAATAACAAATTTTCTTTTGTAAGTTAAATTTCAGACTGATATAATTTCCTAACTTACTGTAGTAACTAAACATAAATTTCAATAATTTCTGCAAATTTGTACAAAGAGACGAATTCTGCCTGAATGTGTAATGACTTTTCCAAGAAAAAGGTTTGCTTAATCTCATTGACACAAAAATAAAAACCTTAACTGAAAATTATATTGTGAATGTAATATTTTTTACTTATCAAAATGTATCTTGTAAAATATTTATTTACTAGAGTTGTTTTAATATTATTAAATCAGGTATATATAACGAATATTAAGGACCAAAAATATTTTTATTTATTATATACTAGCTTCGTCACGGTTGATAAGCAGTTATTTTATTGTGTTAAATAATGTATCATCAAAATTAACGCTACTACATACTTTTTTGCAGTTTATTATAGCATGGTCCCCGTCATACTATATGTTATAGATCAATTGATAAGTAATCAAAGTATAATGGTTCTTGACACTAAGCGCTCCGGACCAGTGTCAAGAAACAGATAACCCAGAGATAACCCGTTATCTATAGGTTACTAGCATGGGCTAAGGGGGGCTGAGGGGTATGCAGCCCCCCCCCCCGATATTTTTATTTGTTGGTAAAAATGTATCTCAAAACCCTTAAAAATAAATTAAATTAATAAAATAAGCTTACTTAGTTTAGTAAAATATTTCATTTTAGTTGTAATAGCGTTTTATTTGCCTAAAACTATTCCAAGTTCTAAATTGTTAGTATTCCATTCACCGGAAATGGTACCTGCCCCCCCCTCCGAAATTATTTCCTATACACGCCCTTGGATACCAGTAACAGCATTGTAACCGATATAGGTTGAATTTTGTTGTCAATAATAAATGTACGTTAAAATTAAAAATTTATGTTTTTCACATGTCATTTGGAAACACCCATTATATTTGCGAGCATGACCAAGAGGTGTTCTGACTGGGGATGCTGATGGGTGAGGAGGCTGTGCAAGGGTTCGGTATATTATTACCTCGGATGGACCATCACCAGGTATAGTGAAAACTCTATGGGGGACAAGTTGAAATGAACCGCAATTAAAATGGTGATTTTCCCCCTCATAGCGCAAACTCTATGAGGCACTCATAGAGTTTGCGCTATGAGGGAGAAAATCACCATAATTTCAACTTCGATAGCAGTCCTTGAATTACTAGAAATAAACTACCCCACGTAATGAGGGGCAGTTTATTTCTAGTAATTCGAGGACTGCTATCATATTTGAAATTAACCTGAATTAAAAATAATACTATGAAATAGATAATGTACGGTAACACCTGTCCTTTATCGTCCTAGCAACGCATGCTACCTAGGCTTGCCTGCTCTAACCAACTAAAACTTTAATCCCCTCTTAAAATACTTAAAAATTCGAATATTCAAAAATCCTTTCTTAGCAAGTGTCTACGTCCTATAGGGAGTGTCCATGCAAAATTACAAATTTTTCTGTCGAGTGTTTTGGTCTGGGCGTTGATAGGTCAGTAAGTCAGTCAGTGAGAGAGTGAGTGGTATTTGACAAATATATAGTAGATTTTGCGTTGCTAAGGAATGTGTTCAGTTAAGAATCTCCTGAATTAAACCCTAAATAAATACATTTTATTCAGCTTTTAATAGTCATTTACAGTTATTTTTAAAAAGAAGTATAGTGTAATAGGAAGTCGGAAGTAATTCCAAACTTTCTCATGGCATTCCTGAATTTAAATTTTTTTTAACAGTATTAAGTATAATAACAGTGGCAATAAACCCTTCATTAGTGCACTAAAGAAGAAGAAGACATAATATTTACAAAAATGAATATACAATACATACTATGTTATTCTAAAATTTCCATGACCTTTTTTGACTAATACTCTTGCACAGTGAACACAGTTATCTTGTTCAAAGTTGTTGAAATTTTGGGAAATATTTATTAAAAACAAAATGAAATACAAATACAGTACAATTACATAATTGAATCGATCCATGCAAAAAGAGCTTCAGTCCATTTTTTTCCAAATATGAGTTAGTGATGGATTCGTTGTCTCTGACGGTCACTACACATTTCTATGTTAAGAGGACTTTAGTCCCATACATTGTTGCCATAGAAACACATGTAGAAAAAAAAATCATTAACGGCATTGTAGCACATACCAAGGTTTTCGTAGCTTACGCCATGGTATTCAGGCTCCAGTGTTCCCTCCCAATCCTGCCTACCCAGAGGGAAGGTCCCCATCAAGCAGAAAAAAATTGAAGACATTAAGAAGTTGATGCCATACGTTTCAGAAGAGCACAAGGATTTTTACTATGAAATATTGGATTTTCCAAGAACTATAAACATAGATGAAGACGTGCAAGGCGATTAAGCATTACATTACTCAGTGTATGAACTTTATATCATGCAAATATTTCTTTCATATTGTACCATTGATAATAAACTGTTACTCAATATATCCTACAATGTGTTTTACATTATATTAGACCTTATATTTTGCAAGGAGGTACTCCTTCGGCTGTTCCCTGCAAGAAGAGCTTCAGTCCAAGCACAATTTTTATATTTTAATAATATAATGCATTTGTAAGTAATAACCAATGTTTCATATATAACTTGTGTCAGTATGGGGCACTCAGACAAAAAAAAAAAAAAAAAAAAAAAAAAAAAATAGCACAATAATGAAACAAATGAAGGGTGTAGACAGTTTTTTATCGTTTTCTCAAAACTACTGATTATGGACTGGAGCTCTTTTTGCATGGATCGATTCAACCGAATCTCTGGTTAGACAATAATTATCTTGCGTACTTAGATGAGGTCAGCTGTTCAGAAGTATGTGTTTGGTCCGTTCTACTTTTACCATCTGAGAGTTTCTTCGTTGTGATTGCCTGTTTCAGCTATTAGTGGGTTGTCCCATATTTGTGCTAAAAGAATGAATTTAGTCGTGAGTGTGTGTATATAGTCTGTGATTGTCCGCATTGCCAGATTGTCGTGCATATCTGTAATTTAGTTTTTCTAGGGTAGTAATTTATAATTCAGAGACAGGTGTTCTGGATTAAATGAAGTTTTTTGTAGTTTGTGAAACAGGTTGAACTCTAAATAGGACAAGCATATTACAATTCAAGGCGTATATTCATTTGGAATTGTTTTAATTTTAGGGCCTCATTTAGATTTTTTATTAAAATAGGGGAAATTTATCGTCCCTATTTAACGTTTAGTCCATCAAACGTTATTAAAAATGCAGCGAAAAGTGTAAAAAATGATATTCACTTAAAAATACTCTGAGGTCGAATAAAATCCATAATTCAGCGCAAGACCTTATCATTACCATAATGCCTTTTTATATGCTTCCTACCCTTAATCTGAAATACTAATTCGCTGAAAAAATCGTTCCCTGCCAAAATCATTTGATAGCTTATCCTTACTTCTGTGTTTTCCGGTTCATTTTTCTTGCTCATGCATTCTACGTAGTGAATCCTTATCACTTTAATTTTTTATTTTTATTTTTTTGTGAGCACCCGCAGCGAAGGCGATTTGCTCAAATACAGTTATAAACTGGAAATGCATATTCAACCAAAATTATAAATCCGATTACTCAATAATACAATTTTACATATCCATCTAATTATACAATTGATCGTGTTTTTAAATAACGAACAGCTAAAAAAAATGAATGAACTCGGATTACTCAAAATTATAACATATGTTTAACACTCAGGAAATTCAAAAAGACAAATCCACTGAATACACTATGATACGAAGAATACTTTAAAGCATTTATTTCTGCAGCTATAAAGGCCGATTCCAGGCTAGACTGTGTCGGGTCCGGGCCGAGCCATGGCCGGGCTGAAAAATCACGCCAGGAAAAACACGGCCCCGGCACGGGCACCACACGGTCTAGCGTGAACGATGCCATTAAAAATGCTGGTGTGATTGGCTCACCGTTTTCTGGCCGTGGCTGGGACTCGGTGAAGTAATCACACACGCATCAAACACGGTCTCGGCCCGGTGTAGCGTGAACGAATCCATTGAAAATGCTGGTGTGATTGTTCCACCGTATCCCGGGCCGGTCTAGCGTGAATCAGCTTTTAATCCTAGATAGTATCTTCACATTGAAGCTACCACCATATTCTAGCATATTAGGAGCCGAGCTCTCTGCTATTCTCCTTGCACTACAGAAACGTCCCATTAACCCACAAGACACATGTAATCATCAGTAGCGACTCTTTGAGTTCGCTACAGATGATTATAAAACATATACACAACACACCCTAAATGCACAGATATTATAGAAAACACAATTTACATACTTTTGGAAAACAAATCACATTATGGTGGCTACCAGGACATAAAGACTTAGAACAAAGTACGACTGCTGACTTACAAGAAAAACTTGTGACAGAGGAACCAAGTTATGGACAACTTATATTGTACCACAAAGAAATTTCGGGTCTTGTTTAGAACAGGCCCGCCAGTGATTTTATAATGATATTTAGTAACTGTTACTATGTAATTTGATACCATCGATACAGAAATAAAAACACATGTTTAAATACTATTTAATTTAGTATTGTTTGTGTATTTGCGGTTATAAAAGTATTAAACTATGAATATTTTTGATGTTTACGATTTATGCAAAGAAGAGCAACGAGCCAGGATTTTCTTTGTCGAAAGAGGAATTCTACCCAAGGAAAGATATTGTAAAAAAGGCCACATGATATTATACGAAGGAAGGAAAAAATATAGATGCAACAAAAGAGAATGTCGGTTTGAATGTGGCGTGTATAAGGGTACGTGGCTATGTGACAGCAAGTTACCGTGGCGTGTATAAGGGTACGTGGCTATGTGACAGCAAGTTACCGTGGCGTGTATAAGGGTACGTGGCTATGTGACAGCAAGTTACCGTGGCGTGTATAAGGGTACGTGGCTATGTGACAGCAAGTTACCGTGGCGTGTATAAGGGTACGTGGCTATGTGACAGCAATTTACCGTTAAGTAAAGCCATTTTATTGATTTACTCATGGGCACAGGAATATACGACGTTTAAATTTTGTTCAAAAGAATTCAATATGAGCTCTGCTACAATTGTTGATTGGAAAAATTATCTGCGGGAGGTGTGCGCGGCTAGTTTGCTGAAAACCCCAACTGTTATTGGAGGGAAAGGACTGACAGTTGAGATTGACGAGTCCTGTTTTTCTCGTCGAAAGTATAATAGAGGACGAACCTATCCACAGCAATGGGTGTTTGGCGGGATCTGTCGTGAGACAAAAGAGTGTTTTTTGTACAAAGTACCCGATAGGACAAGAACAACCTTGGAGGAGTGCATAAAAACATCAATTAGACCGGGTTCATCAATGTCTGACATGTGGAAGTCATATAGTGGGATAGAAGAAATGATTGGAAAGGATTACAGGCATTTTACTGTAAATCACTCCGAAAATTTCGTTGATCAAGGGACCGGTGTTCACACTCAAAGAGTTGAGTCTATGTGGGCGAAGGCCAAAAGGAGAAACAAAAAGGAATTTGGGACACATCGCTCTATGATAGACTCCTATTTATGTGAGTACATGTGGAGGCAGAGAAACTCAAATGAAGATGTTTTTGATAAAATCCTTAAGGACATAGTAGAATTTTGGCCTCCAGATGTACTTGGAGGAACTGATTAAAAGTATGATAATGTTTTTGGTTATGTGTAAAACGTTTTTATTAAATAAATCATATGTTCCTTTAACCCATTTTTTTTTTATCAATAAGTAACTGTTACTAGATAAAATCACTGGCGGGCCTGTTCTAAACAAGACCCGAAATTTCACAACAAAATAACAACGATATAAAAGACAAATTGCAATTAAACTTGACGAGCTTAACAGAAAACTAACTTTAATTAACTGCTCTTGTCTGATCTATAGAGCCTGGAAATTCATAGGTTGTCAACCTTCATTGCAACGAAGTAAAGTTTTCCCACATGACCATTTACTGGTCAAATTTATATTATTAAACAAATAATTATTGCCCTTTTATCTATGAAGTAGTTTAATTTCTGATAAAAAACAAAATCTGTAGCCGCTCTGTTAAATCATACTAAAGCTGAATTCTTAGCTGATATAAAGAGGAAGGAGATAAGGGCATACTTAATCCACTCAAGTCAAGAAGCCATTTTCGGTTTAGGGTCAGTAAAACGAGGAAGGTTTCCTGCTTAGCCAATATATTTGGTAAAATCTTCAAGTTAATAGCATTTCGTTGATCAAGCATTAGCTGAATACCCGTGCTTCGTCACGGCACATACGAAGTTTTTTTATGTCGTTAAATAATGTATCATCAAAATTAACGCTAATATATAATTTTGTGCAGTTTATTATAGCACGGTTCCCGTCTTACTATACGATATTCATCAATTGATATTTAATCAAAGTATAATGTTTCTTGACACTGGAGCGCTCCGGACCAGTGTCAACAAACAGATAACCTAGAGATAACCCGTTTTCTATAGGTTACCAGTATCAGGAGTTTAACCAGTACAGGTTAAAATTCGTTGTCAATAATAAATTTACGTTAAAATTTAAAAATTGACGTTTCTCAGATGTCGTTTTGAAAAACCCATTATATTTGCGAGAATTACCAAGAAGTGTTCTGACTGGGGATGCTGATGGGTGAGGAGGCTATGCAGGGGTTCGGGATATTATTACCTCGGATAGACCATCTCAAGGTATAGCATATACACTATGAGGGACAAAATCACAGTTTATTTCTAGTAATTCAAGGTCTGCCATCACAGTTGAAATGAACCGTAAATAAAAATAATATTATGAAATAGATACGGTACGGTAACAGTTGACCTGTTATCGTTCTGGCAACGCATGCTGCCTAGGCGTGCATGCTCTCTTTAAAACCAACTAAAATTTAAACCCCTTTAAAAATACTTAAAAAATTTAATATAAAAAAAAAAAAACTTTCTTAGCGAGTGTTTACATCGCAAAGGGAGTGTCCATGCAAAATTTCAAATTTTTCTGTCGAGCGGTTTGGGCTGGGCGATGATAGTCAGTGAGTGAGTGGTATTTGACAAATATACATACAGTAGATTTAAGGAGGGGTATTAGGGAAGTGTTTAGTATATTCTGGATGAATGTATTTGAAGGCAGGATGTAGATGGAACGTCGAGAAGATTAATGTCGTGTGCGGGTTTGCGAGGTGTACAGCTAATAGAGGAGATAGTACAACTAAGGAGAATAGAATGTAGGCAAAACTGTACTTATCACACTTAGATTATTTGTTTTGTTTTTTGTATTTTTTTTTTCTCTTTAGGGTACTTCTATTTCTAGTTTATAACTAGATGTATACGCAAAACATACAAATGTATGAGCGCATACAACTATGTTGGAATGGATACAATGAATGTATATATATAATTCAAGTGCCATATTTGCGTTTATGATTTGATGTATACAAATAATATAGACCGAATCGCCTAAATAGCGGATACTCATCAAAAAATTAATAAAAATGAACACAGCAGACCAATTGTCTCTGCCCTTTAATATCTACGAAAAAGAGAATATTTAAATACATGAAAGACTTTCGTGGAGAAGAGGCTATAATCTCAGCTGAATAGTAGGGCTTCAGAAAACCAATTAGGAGGTCGCTAATAAAGAACCAGTCCGTATACCAGTCAACGGCACTCGTCTTTAGATGGTAAGGCAAACTTCCATTAGGCTTTGCATCAGATACACGCAAGAATCTACAAGGCTTCGTGCACACTGGATGGATGTTTGAACGATTTAAGGACGATTGCGACGATAAAGGGACGCATGTAGCAAAACAATAAAATCTGACGGCGCACAGTGGGGCCAAACGATATTTCGTGTTTCAAAAAAGGCTACAGCCTCCAAATATTAACCGATTTCAAAGCATTATTTTTAAATGAAAGCTAATAAAATTTAAAACAACGTTTTCTAGCCTGTTTATTAGATTACGTGTAAAAAAAATCACAAAATTTTACAATTGAAAATAAAAAATATTTCATTTTTCATCTAACTTAATATCAGCACTGATATCGTTGAAATTAAACATTCAAATTCTGATTAGACATGGAAGAAATGAGAATGACATATCTTCAAAACGTAATTTTCTCTTAATTCAACAATGAGATTAATTGAAATAATATGATTTTTGAATGATTCGAAAATAGATTTTGATTGTTTCCGTGTCTAAGCAGGATTTAAATGTTTAATTTTACCAATATTAGTGCTGATATTAAGTTAGATGAAAAATTAAATATTATTTTATGTTCAACTGTAAAAGTTCTCGAATTATTTTATTTATTTTTCGACTAGTAATGACAACGTTCGTAGACTTGTCCTGAAAACGTTCGCAGACTAGCATTGAGAACGTTCGCAGACTTGCCCTGACAACGTTCGCAGACTTGCCCTGACAACGTTCGCAGACTAGCACTGACAACGTTCGCAGAGTAGCACTGACAACGTTCGCAGACTTGCCCTGAGAACGTTCGCAAACTAGCACTGACAACGTTCGCAGACTAGCACTGACAACGTTCGCAGACTTGCCCTGAGAACGTTCGCAGACTAGCGCTGACGTCGTTCGCAGACTTGCCCTTAGAACGTTCGCAGACTAGCACTGACAACGTTCGTAGACTTGCCCTGAAAACGTTCGCAAACTAGCACTGACAACGTTCGTAGACTTGCCCTGAGAACGATCGTAGACTAGCACTGACAACGTTCGCAGACTAGCACTGACAACGTTCGCAGACTTGCCCTCACAACGTTCGCAGACTTGCCCTCACAACGTTCGCAGACTTGCCCTCACAACGTTCGCAGGCTAGCACTGACAACGTTCGTAGACTTGCCCTGACAACGTTTGCAGACTAGCACTGACAACGTTCGCAGACCTGCCCTGAGAACGTTCGCAGACTTGCCCTGACTACGTTCGCAGACTTGCCCTCAGAACTTTCGCAGACTAGCACTGACAACGTTCACATACTTGCACTGACAACGTTCGCGGACTTGCCCTGGCATACTTGTTTTTACAAGTAATAATTTTTAAAATAAAAACTAATTAATACAGACAATTAAGAAATTAATTAAGAACAGGCAGGAGTAATAGAACCAATTAAAGCCTGCCAGTCAATAAACATTATTGGACTATGTCAATGTTATTTGGACTTGGAATAGATTGATGAGGTAGGATTTTCAATTCGAGGCCGAATTAGGAGAGAGTAAGAGGCATTAGAGACCAGGCTCCCTTCGGCCTTCCTAATGAACCCAATAAAAAAGGAATTGGTGTAGCCCAACCTCCCAGTCCGCCATCTCTCTGGTCCTGTCATTCCTCAAACCTTCAGAAGAACCTTCGGGAATAATGTAGTAACGAAAGTAATATTGGAGAAACGTTAGTGGTAAAATGGTTGAATTGATGGCTTTTCGCCTAATTAACTGGAAAGATTTATCAAACACATTACAGGCGAAAGGTCTATAAGAACTGACTAAACGAAGAAAACTTATATATTAAAATCAGTGCTACTTCTTTCACGCTATTTTTGAGACTAGCCTATCTCAGCGATTTTAATGAAGTCTTTAAAGAAGGATTTGTTGTAGCCAAACCTCCCAGTCCGCCATCTTTCTAGTCTTCCCATTCCTCAAACCTTCAGGAAAATCTTCGGGAATAATGAAGGAAAGAATGTAATATTGGATAAAGGTTAGTGTGAAAATTGTGGTTGAACAAAACGAATTGATGACTTTTCACCTTATTGCTACGATAGAGATATCAAAAATAGGGCAGACGGAAGGCCAATATAAATTGAATAAATGAAGAAAACTGATTTATTGAAATCAGCCATACTTCTTCAACGCCATTTTTTGAGACTAGCCTACCTCAGCGTTTTTATAAAGTCAATAAAAAAGTCTGACTCACAGGAACTGCGTCATCGTAGCGCGGTTCCGTTCATATCGCGGTTCCTTCTATATATTCTATGCGGAAATGAATCCCCCAACCTTTTTAACGTTCGCAATGGGAAAACACTATTACCCCCCCCCCCCCCCCTATTTCTCATTTTCCTATCTTATTTTATAAAAACACTAATTCTAATATTAAATGCAATTAAAAAAAATAACCAATTAAAACTTTAGGTAAAGGGAGAAAACCCGATTGAAAAGAACAAAACTAACAATTTTGAAGTTTTAAGCACTTAGGTATTTCTCGGATTGACATCGCCCCATCGAAAATTACATCTGAACCTTTTTGTAGGGAATTAAGAAAGCTTTCGAATGGTCTTCACTTACCACGATTTATTAACCGTTTTCGAGATATTTTAGAAAATATACTAAGATACAAAAACCCTTCATGCCCATTATTAAATTATTTAATGTTTTCTAATATTTCCTTTACTCCAAACGCAACCAAAATTTAAAATATTTCAAATTAGATAAATGCCGAACATCTGGAAAAAATTCCAACTGAATCATTCGTTTTTGAATGCCCAAACTGAAAATTAGTTTGGGAAAGTAGGGGTCTCAATGTTTCTCGAAAAATATCGCTTTAAATATGGTTTAATTTGTTTTCCTATGTTAAGAAACCTATGAACCGAGTACCGAGCATATGAACTCGAAAACTTTAGCGTTTTGATTTTTGTGGCGCGAATTTTGCTCAAACACCATGTCCTGCTGGTTAAAGAACTTGACCTTTCAAATTAGCCCGCTATATTCGTGATCTAAGGGATCTGAATCAAAAAATTTTCTAGTCGGCACTTGCGGATTGCGTCATGAGGTCAACCTCATAAGCGGATTTCCTTCCTACGGAGGGAGGAAGAAAATACGCTAAAATCAATTGATGTAGCCCAACCTTATCTGCAAGCTCTTTAGTCTTGCCATTCCTTAAACCTTTGACTGACTTCGGTAAAACAGGAACTACCCCCGGAAATAATAAAGTAAAGAAAATAATATTATTTTAGATTACAATAATTAGGAAAATTTTAATTGAACGAAACGACTTGATGATTTTAAGCGCGTTTCTTAACGCCATATATCATCAATTATGGGAGGAAACCTCCCTTATAAGGCTGACCGTATGACGCATACCAGGGAGATGTCAATGAGAAATTTCCATGTTTTAGATAGATTTTTATGACACTCAATAGTAAAATCTTTCATATAATTTTATAGGTCGTGTTCGTCAACCGGAACATGGTTCTTGGATCGACAAAAATTATAAAGCATTAGATTTCAAGTAAATATTCTATTTATAAGTTACTTAAAGTAGGGAAACGAATGAAACCATTTTTAATGTGATATGTTTTTATTTTTATTTTTTTATGTGGATTTAGAGCAACTGGGCGATAAGCTCTATATACACGTAGAGCGCAAACAACATAAAAGATCTAAAAAATCAAAAATAAAACATTTAAATAAAAAATGAAATAACTGAACCTATCAACCTTAATGCTATATAAGACAAAAAAAAAAAAAAAAAAAAAAAAAAAAAGGCAAAAAGAGAAAAATAAAATAATAAAAATGCCAAATATAAAAAAAAAAAAACGGGTAATAAATTATTTTTAATAAACTAAATATACGATCTTTTCGCTTTATTTTTTTCATATTTACTATATTCCTTCATACATGTTTACCTGTTTTAAAAAGTCTAAAATGATGGATATGTGTGGGCTAACATCTGTCAAAAGTTCGTAAATATCACATGGTATGTTGATGTTTTCACGTTTCCTGCAGTCTGTCAGTAAGTGTTTTACAGTTAACGTCTTATTGCATTCTGTACATAGTGGTATATCTTGTTTTGACATCAAGTAAGAGTGAGTTAGTAGAGTATGTCCTATTCTAAGTATTGTAAGGACTACTTCTTCTCTCCGGAAGGTGATATGTTTAATCGTTTTTGAGAAAAGCGGATAAAAATAATTTTCAAACAAATTTTCGGTTTCGGTATTTAAAATCGTTGAATTCAATTCAAATATTTAATATTTATCAATATTTTACATAAAATATTGATAAATATTAAAACTTTTGGGACCATCGTATATTCTTATATTACGAAAACGGTTAAAAATTGTGGTAAGTGGAAGGTGATCATTCGGAAGCCTACTAAAATTTCTACAAAATTGTACTGAAGCACTTTTCCATGTGGAGATGTTATGCGAGAAATGAATGCTTAAAATCTCGAAAGTGTTAGTTATGTTCTTTGAACGGGGTTATATTCTACGTTACGCGGTCCTAAAGACCCATATGTGACTAATATTAATAAATTAATATACTATAGTGAGAAACAATATATCTGAAAATTTGAAAATAAAATGTTTAAATTCGAAAGAAGTTTTTCAATTCTAAAAGCCATCAAGAAGAATGAAGGGAAGGGAAGGCTCCAGGGAGCCAGGAGCCATGAAATAAATGTTTCATTTCAACATCGATCCGTTCCAGGAGCGAAAGGTCAACCCATTTCCAGATCTACCCCCGCCCATAAATAACATTCATGTATATATATATATATATATATATATATATATATATATATATATATATATATATAAACTTTAGCCATTTAGTTTGAAGAGATGGTATAGATTGAGTTCTGAAGTCGTTCGCATGATCAGCTTTTGGAATATTTCATCAGTTCTGGGAATTACAATAAATGTAAATCCTAAAATAAATTCTAGCTACAATATACGTCGAGTTGAATTCAAATTAAAAAAAAAAAAGGTTATCGAAAATCCTATTCAAAAAACAACAACAAAAAAAATGAAAAGATAACAACTCATGCAGCGAGCAGGAATTGCAAAATGATTAATGAAAACAGGGAGCGGTTTAATATATAATTTTATGAAAATATTTTGAATGAACTGCATTAATATTTAAAATTTAAATGAAATAAATATGCAATAATAGAAATAAAAATTTTCAGCTATCAAATCTATCAGCTATCAACTATTTTGATGTTTACCTCAAACCAAAAAATATTTATTTCTTCAATAGTCTTTTACATGATGTTCCGGCCATTTAGCCATTTATAAACACTCTTTCCAATATTTATTTGTAATTTAAAACTTATTTTACCTATTAGAGGGAGAGGGATAAATGGGAAGAGAGGGAGAGTGAGAGAGAGAGGGAGAGAGGGAGAGAGAGAGATAGAGAGTAGGAGAGAGGGTGATAGGGAAAGAGAGTGAGAGACGGTGTGTGTGTGTGTGTGTGTGTGAGAGAGAGAGAGAGAGAGAGAGAGAGAGAGAGAGAGAGAGAGTGATAGGGAGAGGGAGAGAGAGACATAATTATCTTCAAATGCCCATAGTTTACACAATAGTAGTTAGGGTTGTTTTCCAATTTTGCCCTAAACTACAAACATCTACAGTAATATTCCAGATTTTCAAACGTTCGAGAAAAACTACAAAATAGAATATTGAATTTTAAACATTACTTCTTCTTAGAAAGTACTAAAATAACAGAGAAATGTGATTAACACAAATTTATAAAGTATACACTGATTAAAAATTAAACTAAAAGGGAAAGTGGTGGGAAGCTCGCCTTCCCCCCTCCCCTTGGGAGTGCTGGGGACTTTGAAGTGCCTTCCAAAGGGTTATTAAACTTTTGTTATCATAGCCAAGTTTGATAATACGGCCATCATAACAAAATGGTATTTCAGTATGGCTTACTAAAATGATATTTTGATATCGGGTACTAAAATTATATTTTAGCAGTGCTTATCTAATGGGGCTAATAAAATATCACTAAAATCTACTAGGCCATCTATCAACTATAAATAATAGAACTAATGATCAAATTAATCATATAAATGATTCTCTCTGTGTATATTAATTTAATTGGCTTTTGGAGAGATAATTTAACATCCTTGGTTTAATTTTACATCCTATTAACTGAATAATTACGTGTTCGTTGGCGTGAGAGACTGACAAAAAGGAGATGTAAATTCTCCTAATGCCTGTAGAAGCAGGCCGAACTTTTTCACCCACTGAAAATGATCTACTGATATCACCAAAGATGTATAGCAAATTTGGTCACCAGCAGATATCTTCAATGAATGCTCCCAACAAATTGGAGTATTGGAATATATTATGAAAAATCAGTCTTCATTTTGCGCTGCTCAAAGTGCTCACAGGTTTTGATTTTCTCTGATCATATTTCAGGTAAAACCTTTAACCATTTTAAGGCTAATGCTAGAAAACCTGGTAACTCAATTTCGTACCTTAAAAATATAATAGAGGAATACAATTAGCGTTCATGAGATGGAGACAATAGTTTCGATGTAAAATGATTTTGGAGGCATGGTGGTCGTGAGTGCTAAGGGTTATGCACTCCTTGCCTAAGGTCGTGGGTTCGATTCCCACTAGGGGTGGTGGAAAAAGAAAAGGCATCAACCCTATCCAGGCTAGACAAGAGTGGTAACCTATAGATAACCCGTGCTAAAATTTGTTGTTTATAATAAATGGACGTTAAAATTTAAATAAATAGTAAATGGCTAATTCTAAACGTAAGGAGACGGTGGTATTATGAGCCCCCAATTTGTTTTTCCCTTTTTTCCTAATTGCCTATGGAGTTTTTTTTAGAATATTCGTTCATAGCGTTAACTACAATATTTTGTGGACACATTTATAAAATAAGAATTTTTTTGGTAGCTTTAAGTATATGAAAAAAAAGAAGAAATTTGACGAATGTCAATTTGTTAGTAAATCTTATCGTGCTGGTAATTTGGGCCCCCTAAGAAAGAGAAATAAAATGACTTATGTATGACATTTTCATTTATTACAAAATCTTGAAAATGCATTAAAAATTAGAACATAATTTTTAAGTAAGTTATTATTATTAAGTTATTAAGGAACCATTTAATTGCTTTATGACTTCTCCGTCTATTTGGAAAAATCACAAATGTAAAAATCCTTGTCACATCCAGCGCAGTCATTTTGTGCCCACATTTCGAAGTTAGGGCATTGTACCCACAGTTCTCTGATAAAAATAGGCCCATGCTTTTCCGGGGGAAAATCAAGAACTGAGGTACAAAGGTTCTTTCCTCTCAATCCAATGATTTGCGGGATTTTACTTTGAACAACTGATATTCCAGTCACATCCACATTACACACACCCTATCAGCTGGATAGTTGTGATTGGGATACTCGGCTTCCTCGATATCAAAGAAATTGTCGACTGCTTCTTTGTTAAATCCATTACCTCCTGAAAACGATGTTGCAGCTAGTTTCAAAACAGACAAAACATTCTTGTGGCGATTCATAAAGTGGTCGAACCAAGCTCTTCCAACTAACCCATCTCCTGTGAATGGATGCTCAATTTTTCTTTCACACAGTTGGTAAGCCACTCTGTGAAAATTACGGAGCCCTTAAGTTCGGGGCTCATATTACAACCCTTACCCTGTTGGAATTTGAACACCCAAAACGAATCTTTGTAACTTGAAAAATTACATTGTATCTACACAGAAATAATCCCTGAAATGCTCATTACACTAGTCAATAAGGGACTAGATGAATTTTGAATAGACATATACTGTAATTATAAGCAGATTACTTACTTCTCAAAGTTTTTTAGATCAAGAATGCAAAAAAAAAACAAAAAAAAACCGTTTTTCCGCACAAACTATCAGCTGCAACTGAGCGAGAACACTCCAGTAGCGAGAGCCTTTAGTGAACTATCATTTCAAATTATAACCGCTAAAGTGAGCACTGTATGAGTAGATATTGAGGGGGCTCATATTACATGCAGGGCTCATAATACCTCCTTTACCTCTTCTAATGTAACCAATCAGAACCTAATTCAACAAAGATTTTGTTGAATGACTTATCCATGATTATCTTATGATTGTAACACTTTTAGCTGGTAAAAGTGGCTTTTCACTTTTAGGCGAAAATATAATAAAATAAGTATGTAGTATCACACAAAATACAGGACCATTTTCCTGAGAAATAATGGATTTAAGATAATTTTAATGAAATATAAGTGTCGATTTAATTAAAACTAAAACTAAATGTCATTTGTGAAAATATTTGTAATATCCAGAAAGGTATGTCTCTGCGTTGATTAGCATGAAATTAAACCGGATTTTAATCATTTAATGAATTCAGGATTCCAGGAAATACAGTGAAGAATGATAATAAAACAAAATAAAGCCAAGAGTGTACTTTTAATTACAAATTCTTTTAGATTTACCTAAGTGAAAATAATTATGTTTGAACGGTATTCAGCAATGCAAACGACCTACCTGTGTGCCAAGTTTGGTCAAAATCGGAAGAAGGGTGTGGATTTGTATAAGGAACAAAGATACGGACAGACAGCTGGTAAACGTTTTTGACAGCCTACGAGACTTCCCGTATCAAGACCTACTAGTATTCCAAGTTTGGTCAAAATCGGTCAAACGGTGTGGATTTGTATAAGGAAAAAACAGATAAACGGACAAACAGCAGACACGTGATTTATATATATATATATATATATATATATATATATATATATATATATATATATATATATATATATGTAAGTTTCTAGTCCAATGAAATCTCCATGAAATTCAAGATTTTAAGCACTAAAATACGCAGGAAACCGACAGTACCCAATTCTAAGGACAAATTTTTTACAGAAAGCTGTATTACTTACACGTTACTGATTTACTTAACTGTTAGCTACCCGTGCATTTTCTACCCGTAAATTGAGTCAGATTGTCATAAAAAATCCAGAACTTTTTTAATCTTTTATTTAGTTGTCGTTTTGGCAAGGAATTTGCTAATTTTGCGCAACCCCTGCAGCAAGGTTTTTTTATTATATAAGACATTTTTCCAGCGTTTGTGAGTGCGCTCAAGGCTGTGCGGTAGAATTTGAAATTCTAATTAATTTCATTTGCCTTTTCTCTTTCTGGATTTAACAATGCTATGAATATTCAATGTCATGGATTTATACTGGTTTACTAGAGAAGTTGTAAAACTGGATTTTCTACAGGTATTACATAACCTTTGTAGATCCCTGAAAGGTTATAATTTGGGAGTTAATAGTGAAAATAACGAAATCAGTGAGGGAATTACGTATAACTTAAGTCACGATTCCTTTATTTGTACATACATTTTCAATTTATTAAGTTAAATATGTGAACAAAATAAAAAATATAGGAATGTTTAAGTTCTTTTATCACTTAATTTTTTTTTAACGGCGTATCGACAAGTCTGGGCCATTAGCGCCGATCACTAAATATTAAATTTAAATGTGCATGATGAAGTTAAATTTAGAATCTGATTTCATGAGGACAGACTGAGTAAAATAAATAGCATTAAGCCTCCGGTATTCTGAACTAACTTGTGGAACCCTCGTCTATGTCTGGTCCCAGAATGTTGTCTTCATGTTCTGCGTCAACTTGGTCTTCCTCTATTTCTTTAACCTTCTCGAATAAATCACTCAATTAGCGGATCTCCCTCTGTTTTAGTGGCCTTAGATTCTCAAGCGAGAAACGGGGGTTCGAGTCCCTCCGGTGGCAGGAATTTTTCTCATCTCAGGGCCCGTTGAGAAGGTTCCTTGCCCCACTATGGATGTCAGGGCTAATGGCTGTGGTGTGGAGGGAGAAAAACCCCTCTTCACCGAAAGTGTTCAACCGCACTTGAACTAACATTTTTTTATACCTAATTAGTGGTTGAATACTGCTCTGATAATGCTGTTCCATTTCATTAATAGTTCTCATCACAAAACACCTTTTTGTTGGCCGTTTTCTCACCAAGTAAAAATCTCACAGTTCTTAGTAAAAAAAAAAAAAAAAAAAAAAACAAAAAAAAAAAAAAAAAAAAAAAAAAAAAACTGCTATTATCCAGGAAGACTTATGTGTATTTTTAGCTTTTAAAAGAATTTTCTTTTTTGCTGAAATATACCATGAACTTGGTCCATTTAGGTTCTGAAGATATCTATGAAGAAACTAAATTATCCTTACTTTACTTTATGTAGAAAAAAACGGAACTTAGCTATCCTCTCCACTTATTTTTGCCTAAAAGTGCATGATTTGGAGTTGCTGTCCTATAAATGTCATCCTATCACAGCCTAACAAAATGGAAGTGTCAATTAGCGATTGTTTGACCAAAAACGACTTTACCATTATTATATTCTTCAGAGAGCTGTTGAACAGTTTGTGATAGCAAGTAACTGAACAGTTCCAGGAAGATCCATCTAATACTTTTTGTGAAACTGTCAAAATTAATTCGTTATAAGCGAAAATTTTATTAAAAAGGAATACGTCGAAAACAGTAACAGTATTTACATTGGTTGTTAATTAATACAACTCAGTACTCGAAAACACATTTGGAAGTATCCATGTCAATACCAATTGAGTAAAATATGACTTTTTTAAACTTAATACTTGCTGATTTTCACGTTTTTTGTAATATAAAACCGGTATATGTTAAAGAAAAATTATTCTATCAAATTGGTAGTGGACTCATTCGATTTAGCAGAAAAAAAATCTTCAAAACTGATACCTAAATCGAGTGTTGGGAGCCACTGTGTGCTGTTAAAAAAATCGTTTGGAGCCTTCTGCTCAAATTCAGGACATAAATATGCTTTAGGTTCCCCCCAAAAAACCTATGTAATGTACTGTATAACATAAAGTCGTCATTTTCATACATGTCTACCTCGCATGCGCAAACGCCAGCGGAAACGTTTTTGTAACTTTTTTCAGTATACATAGTTATCGCTAAATCATATTTATGCTTAGACACAATTATCTTTTTTCGCGTCTTTCTGCTATGGACTAAAGTTTCAAAATAACCTTGAGCCAGCGAAAACAGGTAGCACTTATGTTAATGACACAATTGCGATGCGTTTCCGCTCGCTCAAGGTTATATCTAAACTCTAGTCTATCAGTCAGGATGGTTTTTCGGTGGATAATGGGCCGATATGCAATTTAAAAGTGTTTCCTTTGTTTCGGTAAAATAAACAACAAACTAGGAATACACTCACACGGCCGAGAATGGCGATGACATTTATAGGACAGCCAACTCCA
Organism: Gonocerus acuteangulatus; assembly: GCA_946811695.1. Classification (NCBI taxonomy): domain Eukaryota; kingdom Metazoa; phylum Arthropoda; class Insecta; order Hemiptera; family Coreidae; genus Gonocerus; species Gonocerus acuteangulatus. Next base: position 69,950,994 of record OX328128.1, read on the forward strand.
AATCATGCACTTTTAGGTAAAACTAAGTGGGGAGGGTAGCTTACTACCGTTTTTTTTCTACACAGAGTAAAGTAAGGATAATTTAGTTTCTTTATAGATATCTTCAGAACCTACATAAATGGACCAAGTTCATGGTATATTTCAGCAAAAAAGAAAATTCTTTTAAAAGCTAAAAATACACATAAGTCTTCCTGGGTAATAGCAGTTTTTTTAGCGCGGTTCCTCCCTCCCCCATAGGGAGGAACCCCGCTTATAAGGTTGATACAATGAAACAATCCGGAAGTGCCGACTAGAAAATTTTGCGTTTCAGAACCCCTAGAGACCGAAAATGATGGTGGTTCAAATTTGTATATATATATATATGTATATATTTATTTATATATATATATATATATATATATATATATATATATATATATATATATATATATATATATATATATATATATATATATATTTTTCTGTTCGCTCTCTAGCTCGAAGACGAATGGTCCGATTTTGATGAAATTTGGTACAAAAATCCGTCGTCCAATTTCAAAGGTCAAGTTCGTTAACCAGCGAAATCCGCCTACCGGAAGATGGCGTTTGGGGCGAAATTCGCGCAAAAAAAATCGTAACGCTTACGTTTTTGAGTTCATAAGCTTCTAAGTACTCGTTTTATATGATTCCTGGGCTAGGAAAACGAATGAAACCATTTTCAAGGCGATAGCTTTAACCGTTTTTGAGAAAATTGGAAAAATATTTTTTGAATACCGTTTTTGGTTTGGGTACTTAGAATCATGGGATTCAGTTGAAACTTTATCTGCATGTTCTACTTTCATTAAAACTAATATGTTGAAAGTTTTGTTACGTTTGGAGTTAAGGAAGGGTTAGAATAAAATATTTTATGAACAGACATGAAAAGTTTTGGGAAGTTCGTATACTTTCATTAATATCTCGAACACGGTTGGGAAATCGTGGTAAGTGGATAGAAATTATTTGAAAGCTTACTAAATTCTCTACAAAAAAGATTCTAAAACTATTTTTGATTAGGTTATGTCAATCGGAGAAATAAGTGCTTAAAACTTCAAATACGTCTGTTTTGTTCTTATGAACGGGTTTTTGTCGTTCTTGTTGTAATTTTTGTCTCTTTCCCTTCGTTTTTTATTGCTTTTTATTTTTGTAATTTCTTATGTTGCGAAAATTTTGTGTGTAAAACAGGATATGAAAAATGAGGCCAATTTTCTGTTGCTAGAAATAATATAAATTTTGGGAACTTTCTTTAATATCTCGAAAACTGTTGAGAATTTTGGTAAACGGAAGAATACCATTAGAAAGCTTATTAAATGCTCTACATAAAAGGTTCTAATGAAAGTTTTGATTAGGCGATGTCAATCGGAGAAATAAGAGCTTAAAGCTTTAAAGTAATTGATTTCGCTTATTCGAAGTGTTCTTTTCGCCTGTATTTTATTCCTTGTTATTTTTTAATTGCTTATAGTTGGATAATGTATTCGAAAATAAAACAGGTTAAGTAAAATAACAAAAACAATTTATTGTTAGAAATATAGATTTCCAAGATTCCAAGACCTTGCAACTAGCGGGACGGTTTCTTGTGTTGCCGACCCTTCCAGGTCAGATTGTAAATCCTACCTTTCAAGACTGGTGGAACCAAAATATAACTGTCAGGGTTCGGTCACTGCTACTTAATAAAACTACATTTTATCGTAAAAATGGTTTTATTGTGCCGACGTTTCGGCTTGAACTTCAAGCCTTCATCAGGGCTGTAAATACAAGTAGGACATATTTAACACTAATATATGCACATATCTATGTAAATATATATATATATATATATATATATACATATATAATATATATATTTATATATATGCATATACACATACACATATACACGCACACATATGTACATATATATGCCCACATACCTACACATATGGGGTATGTATTATTAAGTAGCAGTGACCTAACCCGGACAATCCCTACCTTGCATCATCAACGGTCAACGATCTCCTCTCAACAAAATAATAACTGCTTCTATTTTAATCTTTCGAAATTAGACTAGGGATAAGAACGGAACCGCGCTAAGATGAGGCAGTTCCTGCGAGTCGGACTTTTTTTGTTATTTTTTTACTAAGAACTGTGAGAATTTTACTTGGTGAGAAAACGGCCAGCAAAAAGGTGTTTTCTGATCAGAACTATTAATGTAATGGAACAGCATTATTAGAGCAGTATTCAACCACTAATTAGGTATAAAAAAATGTTTCTGAATAGAAATCTAACAAGACGGTTACTATAAAATATATACTATAGAATCGCTCATAGGAATAGACCAATTGAAATACGTTATCCATGATCGAGATCTCTGAACGGGACCCTGTTTATTATCTTTAACCTGAGTTGAAGCTAATACGTTTTCTTCTAAAGTGTGATATATACATTTGCCTTTACGTGGTACCTATATAAATTTCTCATAACGTTTTTTCTATAATGGAGCAAAAGCGATATCCGTAAAAAAGGATAGCAATCAGCCGGTTTATATGACTTACCAGCTTCAGCAAATTGCAATTTTGAAGTACCCATGACATCAAATATGATTTAAGCAGACAAGTAGTGAATGTATCATTCATTTTACGACTTAGCTTATTTTGAACACCAAAACAGTACAAATATCTCTTAATTCAAATTAGCCCTGCATTTATGTAATTTTACCTTCATATATATAATTTTACGTAACAAGAGCCATGAAAGCAAGTTTTACATTTATCTTTTCCTTTTCGTCCAAACAACCCTTTCCCAGGGCTGTGTTTATTCAGTTATATGGAACTTTTTTAAAAATTATTTATAAGTAACAGTGCTTTCTTTTTTTGGTAGCTCTTTGTGCTTTTGTAAGAGCGATATAATTCAGTATGAGCCAAGTTCGGAAAAGTTCTCTCACAAAGAATGTTCCCGTCTGTTTGCCTTAGGTTTGAGGGAACTGTGTAAGCAGAAACTGTTTGACAAATAGCAACCATATGGTCTTTACCAAATATAGAGTTACATTTTAGCGCGGTTCCTCCCTCCCCCATAGGGAGGAACCCCGCTTATAAGGTTGATACAATGAAACGATCCGGAATTGCCGACAAGAAAATTTCGCGTTTCAGAACCCCTAGAGACCGAAAATAACGGTGGTTCAAATTTGTATATATATTTTTTTTTATATATATATATATATATATATATATATATATATATATATATATATATATATATATTTTCTGTTCGCTCATTTCTGGCTTCCCTGATGGTCCGATTTTGATGAAATTTGGTACAAAAATCAGTCGTCCAATTGGAAAGGTCAAGTTCGTTAACCAGCAAAATCCGCCCACTGGAAGATGGCGTTTGGGGCGAAATTCGCGCAGAAAAAATCGTAACGCTTACGTTTTTGAGTTCATACGCTTGTAAGTACTCTTTTTATAGGCTTCTTGGGCTAGGAAAACGAATGAAACCATTTTCAAGGCGATAGCTTTAACCGTTTTTGAGAAAATTGGAAAAATAGTTTTTGAATATGGGTACTTAGGTTTTTGGTTTGGGTACTTAGAATCACGGGATTCAGTTGAAACATTATCTGCATGTTCTACTTTCAATAAAACTAATATGTTGAAAGTTATGTTACGTTTGGAGTTAAGGAAGGGTTAGAATAAAATATTTTATGAACAGACATGAAAAGTTTTGGGAACTTCGTATACTTTCATTAATATCTTGAACACGGTTGGGAAATCGTGGTAAGTGGATTAAAACTATTTGAAAGCTTACTAAATTCTCTACAAAAATTATTCTAAAACTATTTTTGATTAGGTTATGTCAATCGGAGAAATAAGTGCTTAAAACTTCAAATACGTCTGTTTTGTTTTATGAACGGGTTTTTGTCGTTCTTTTTGTAATTTTTGTCTATTTCCCTTGGTTTTTTATTTTTGTAATTTCTTATGTTAGGAAAATGTATTTGTTCGTAAAACAGGATAGGAAAAATGAGACCAATTTTCTGTTGCTAGAAATAATGAAAATTTTGGGAACTTCGTATACTTTCATTAATATCTCGAAAACGGTTGAAAATCTTGGGAAGCGAAAGGTTACCATTCGAAAGGTTACTAAATTTTCTACAAAAAATGTTTTGAAGACATTTGCGATGGGACGGTTATATTTGGAGAAATAAGTGCTTAAAACATAGGTAATTTCGTTCATTTGAACGAATCTTTTAGTGTGTTTCCGACAGTTTTTTTTTTTTTTTCACTGCTCGTTATTTTTATGATTGCTTATAGTAGTCAAATGTATTAGTCAATAAAACAGGATACGTATAAATAGAAACAATATTTTGTTTCAATTCGAAGGTGAGGAGCTGGAGGCTTAGGGTGGAGGGCATTCCCAGTACAGGTATCGCCCAGTGTATCCTCGTCATCTTTAAGTCCCTTTCTAGAGTCATAAAGATAAGCCTCCAAACAACTTTAGGAATGTAGGATTTCTAACTTTTGCCAGTATCAGAACAGCCGCTCTTTACATACCACAGTGGTACTGACGTACCTGTTTATACTAGTTGCACTCCACACGGTGGTAGTACTTGTTATGTGCCACAGCGGATCGCTCATTATAACCTTATTTTATACGTATTAAATAGGTACTTAAAAAAAATTTATTTGTGTATAAGTGTAGCGTTATTGGGATTAGAATAAAATATTTTATTAACAGACATGAAATGGTTTGGAATCTTCGTATATTATCCTTAATTTTTTTTTTCTTTTATGGTGCATCGAAATCTGAGTCATTAGCACCATTTTTTCCTTATGAGCTTATATAATACTTAGATTTAGCTAGCAACAATATTTTACACCGCAATTAAAGTGATTTGCTCTTCTTATAAACATAATATTTATATTATAATATAAACATAATACATTAATTTGTCTGACATAAAAAATTCCGACCCGCAGGAACTGCTTCATCTTAGCGCGGTTCCGTTCTTATCTCAAGTGCGATTAGTGAAGGAATATAGCAGCTATCGGTAGGTATTAGCACCATTTCCCCCCTTAATATCTTCCAAACAGTTAAGAAATCGTGGGAAGTACGATGTAACCATTCAAAAGCTTACTAAATTCTCTAAAAAAAAGATTCTGAAGGAAATTACGATCGGGCAATGTCAGTCGGAGAAGTAAGTGCTTAAAACTACGAAAGTGTTAGTTTTGTTATTTTAAACGGGTTTTTGTCACTGTTTACCTCACTTTTGTTTTTTAAGTTTATTTAACGGTGGAATGAGTATTTCATTAAAGCTGAGAAAATAAGAATCATATTGGTAAAAGAGTTTTCCTAGAGTGAGCGTCGCGATGACGGGAGAGTCCCATCCGCTTAGAAAACTGTCAGTTTCCATATGTGGCGCTTTAAGCTTCCTTCTCTTTGAGATTTTATTTTATATTTTTAACGAAAGATCAAAACCTACCGATAGCTGCTACTATTCCTTTACTAATCGCACTTCGGATAAGAACGGAACCGCGCTAAGATGATGCAGTTCCTGCGAGTCGGACTTTTTTCTTACAGGTAACTTCGTTATTTTTTCTGGGCTATTAATGCCGGACTTTCTATGGCTTTCCACACTTTAATAATGTAAACGGCACGTGGTTTCCTCTTGGCGATTACGATTGAGGTTGCTTAATTCGGTGACATAAAGGAAGTGGTTTGTATTCAACGTGGCTATTTCTTTTTGGTTTGTACAAGTCAATTTTTTTATTGCATATTTCGAATCTACGAGTCATGAGGAAGAAAAAAGACAACGGTACCATAAGTCAGAAATGACTCCTTATGGTCATAATGACCATTGATAGCGTATACGTGGGTCATTCTATTCCAATCGACAAATGGTGGCAGATTTTGATAATTTTTTTTTTTTTTACATGTTCTACTTACAGTGCCTCACGCAAAAATACCTCGTTTGATTTTTTTTTAAATGTACGTTCTGTACATAACAGTATAAATAGTTATAAGTATATTGAAAAACGAGCCTCTCAGCAGCAATCATTGAAGAACCATAACTCACATTTTACAATGACAGGAATGCCTTCTTGAGATTATTCTCGAAGCTTATTAAGATCTCTTTGCCGTAAGCTTTCAATCAATCGCTGAAATTACTCATTAGGGATTTCACAGGTCATTTATGATTTTCATGAACCAGCCATCGAGTCCCTCCGAGAATAGAGGATAGAATAATTGCCCTCGCCCGATCCAGGCCTACTTTAGGGCTGAGAAGATTGGCCCAATCCTTCCGGATCCGCCGGATCCTTCGGATTACAACAAGTTCAGGAGTTCAGGCCCTTGGATCAGGAGCAGAGAGCATTGTTTTGCAGGTTGGTGCTGGACAAGTTGGAACGTTCTCCAAAATCCCTCCAGCGGGTATTGTGGACTGACGAAAGTTTGTTTTCCAGCGTCATCGTCCTCAGCAGCCAAAATGGACGAGAATAACTTTGAAGGAATTAGGAAAATGTCTCCTTAGATCCTCAGGTCCTTAGACGGAGGAGGGATTTGAAAGCAAGGTTGGCAGCTTGCCTCAGGAATGAAGACCGAAATATTGAAGCTGAAGAACAGGCCCAATTGCTACGTGCGCTGGAGTGATAAATCTTACAACTATCCTCTATTCTGAGAGGGACTCGAGGACTGGCTGGCTCATGAAATTCATACATAACCTGTGAAATCCTTAATGCGTAATTTCAGCGATTGATTGAAAGCTTATGGCAAAGAGATCTTAATAAGCTTCGAGAATAACCTCATGAAGCCATTCCTGTATATAGTAAAATGGGAGTTATGGTCCTCCAATGATTGCCGATGAGAGGCTCGTTTTTCAATATACTTATATTAAGGCAGTGTGAGTAGAATGTGTAAAAAAGAAAAAAAAATTGATCAAAATCGGCCACCATTTGTCGATTGGAATGGAAAGTCCCACTTATACGTTGTTAATGGTCATTATGACCATACGGGGTAATTTCTGACCTATGGTGCCGTGGAATTTTTTCTTCCTCATGACTCGTAGATTCGAAATATGCAATAAAAAAAATTTGACCTTAAATAACATAAAGTTCAAATTTGCGGGGGTAATATGGGGGTTATTTTTTCCAATCTCGCATAGGAGAATCATCTGGCCAACGGATGACCATTATTTTTGTGACACCCTGTAAATACCTGGTAACACCACAAACAATTTAAAAGACAGGAACTTACCAGACGATGTGGACAATTGGACTGACTACTAAAACGCAAATCTGAAAACGAACTGATCCTTTACAAATCTCTACTGCAACTCATTTGGACGTACACATCTGAACTCTGGGAATGTGGAAAACATCGAAAAACAGACTAATTATAATTCATCCAGTGTCCCATTGTATTATATATTTGTCCAGCGATTGGTTTTGGTGCCGCATTAAATTTATGAAATAAAACTTGTTCCACAACAGTCCTATGTCTTTTTCTGTAATCAGTCAAACGTTTACAGTCGTACAGAATGTATCGATATGTCTGTGTTGCATTGAATTCATGTTATCAATAAGTTTTGAATCTTATATAGCTAATTTCCTTGAAGGAAAGCAACAATTACGGCCTCTCACTTGTTTTAATTATATAATGCTCTCATTACTTTTAGAGCTGTGATTTACGTCCACTAGGGCCACATTATTAATTTTTTCCTCAAACAAACGTTTATTAAACTTTTCAAAGATTTTTTTCAAATTTTATTAAAGCCTACAAATATTACTTGATCATTTCTGAATATGAAAAGAACTCCGTATATTTTTAAACTAAATCTCGAAGGCGAGAGAAAATAATTTGTCGAACCGAACAAAGAATAGGTTTTTTCCCTCTTTTTTATTCCCGCCCTCGGCTAAGGAAAAACATTTCTCCTTCTTTCTTTCAGGAAAAATATTAGAAAAGTAACTATCTTGGATAAAGCAAGAAAATACGATATAGGCGTTTTAATAAGATTCAGATAGTACCCAGGGAAAATAAATTAAATCTAGAAATACAATGAAAATGGTTTTCGTTTTATTGAAGATAATATAATACAATCGTTTACAGAAATAGTTTTGGATTATTGCCAGGCGACTAGAAAGATAAATAGGTTCATTAAACTATATTACAAGTAAAGGCGAATGTGTGATCATATCTATGGGTAAATTTAGGATAACACAGGATTCTGTGTGATAACACAGAATTAAAATCTGGTGCTAATGACCTTAGCAGTAGATGCACCAAAAAACAAAACAAAAAAAAACAACAAAAACACAGGATTGATCTTGTTCTTTCTTATTTGTACTACGTCAGCATATTTGGTTATAACAACCGAACTTCAACTCCCTCTAACCCTTAAGGTTCTCTTGTCCAAAAAAAAGAAGCATCTATGAAAACATAAATAGAATTTCTAAAAGACCTTATCTAGGCACACGGTAGTGCCAAGTTATAGTATGGTAGGCCAAGTTCCGGCCTAAGCATACTGTGTGTATATTACAGGCGGTCTTAGAGCCGATTTTTACCCTCTCATAACTTTCGACCAGGTAAAGATAAAGTTATGAAATTTTACACAGGTATTAGACTCGAAATTTTGCATGAAGAGAGATATGAAGACTTTATTAAAGAAAAAAAATCGAAAAATAGCGAAAAGTTGTGTTTGACTCCGCTTCCGGGGGGGGGGCGTGCCAGTTTTGTACTTCCTTCGGAAACCCATCATTCCGTCCGAAACCCATGATGTGGGGTATCAAATGAATTGTCTCGGTATGAAGAACCTATATTTGATGTTTTAAGAAACAATTAGACGCATATAGGCTCGGTAAAAATCTTATTCCAGCTGTCTGTCTGTATGTTTGTTCCTCTTACAAATCCGTACCGTTTGACCGATTCGACCAAACTTGGGACACAGATGGGTCTTGACACGGGGAGAATCATAGGCTAGATTAAATTTTCTATCAGCTGTCTGTCTGTTTGTTCCTTATACAAATACACACCGTTTCACCGATTTTGACAAAATTTGAAACACATGTCGGTCTTTATCCGGGTAGTGTCATAGGCTAGTCAAAATCGTCTATTAGCTGTCTGTCTGCATGTTTGTTCCTTACACAAATTCACACCATTTGACCGATTTTGACCAAACTTGGCACACAGGTAGGCCTTGGTCCGGGGAATGCACTAGGCTAGGTAAAAAAGGTCTTTCAGCTGGTCCTCAACCAGGTATATTCTTAAACTTGGCAATGTTTAGTTTTTATCTAAAGATAATTTTGGCACAAAAAAAACATTGCCAAGTTTAAGAATATACCTGGTTGAGGAAAGTGATATTTTAGTAACTGGATATAAGTAATTTTATTGTTGTTTTTTAAGGTCAGTTGAAGTGTCTTTACTGTTCTTAGTAAGTAACTATGAGGTCTTCCAAGTAATGAACTTGGACATTTCTTTCTTGTATCATCTCTTGTATTGGCAAATATTTTTGGTTGAATTAATACACCAACTCATACTACTCTTTTGGAGTGTAGAATGGTAAGGCGTTTTTGGGGGGTTTTAGGAGGGGATATTTTTGAGGAAGGGAGTGTTTCTTTGTGGGGGCAGGAACTTGGCCTCTATTTCACATTTATGTTTTTTTGGGGATACACTATAATTGCCACTATTATCAAAATATTTCAGGTTGCATACTCTCTGCAATGGTAAATGTATTTATTGCATGAGTTCACTCACCAAGTGTGAGTTGGTATCTTTAGCGTGAAAGTATTTATTATGTGTGTTTGTGTGTGTGTTTAGTTACATTAATGTAAATATTTAAATAACAATTTTAGGTTTAGATCCAGAGGTAAGTTTATATCGGATACGTGTTAAAGCAGAGTTGGGCATAATCATAATCATAATTGTGATTACGATTATAATTATAGGCTCTCGAGATGTGATTACAATTACGATTATAATCACAGACTCTGGAGATATGATTACGATTATAATCGTAATTACAGCTGTGTAATTACACTTGTAATCACACCTGAGGTTATAATTACACTCGTAATCGCAACATTTTTCTGTAATTACAGCTGTAATCACAACATTTTTCTTTAATTATGACTGTAATCACAAATGTTCTGTGATTGCAAACGTAATATATTACTGTCTATGATTGCAGTCGTAATTACAGAAAACATGTATAATTATGTTCGTACTCACAGAAACATCTGTGAGTACAGCCGTAATCATAGGAAAAAAATTGTGATTACAGTTGTAATTGCAGATAAATTAGTTGTAATTACAAGTGTAATTACAGAAACAGCTGTGATTACATTCGAAGTTGCAGAAAAATTTTGTGATTACAGTTGTAATTACAGAAAAAATGTTGTGATTACAAGTGTAATTATAACCTCAGGTGTGATTACAAGTGTAATTATAACCTCAGGTGTTATTACAAGTGTAATCGCAATCACAGCTGTAATTACGATTATAATCGTAATCTACGCAAAAGCCGTCAAACCACCTCTCACGTATAGGAGAGCAGTATTAGCGGCGGCGTATTATTAAAAACTTAAATCGCTGCTTACTGAAAGTTGCACGAACAATATCATGGAAAATGACAATCTCTGTAAATATGAACAAAGGAGAAGCCATGTCCGACCATTTATTGTAAGATTTCTCGAAATGGAAGAAATGTTTGACCTGGGACAATATAACATTACGACTCACAGACGAAGTTCGAACCCACCTTGGACGATACGGAACTACGACATAGACTTAACCCTAACAAAATATCATAAAAAGTCCGACTCGCAGGAACTGCATCATCTTAGCGCGGTTCCGTTCTTATCCGAAGTGCGATTAGTAAAGGAATAGTAGCAGCTATCGGTAGGTTTTGATCTTTCGTTAAAAATATAAAATAAAATCTCAAAGAGAAGGAAGCTTAAAGCGCCACATATGGAAACTGACAGTTTTCTAAGCGGATGGGACTCTCCCGTCATCGCGACGCTCACTCTAGGAAAACTCTTTTACCAATATGATTCTTATTTTCTCAGCTTTAATGAAATACTCATTCCACCGTTAAATAAACTTAAAAAACAAAAGTGAGGTAAACAGTGACAAAAACCCGTTTAAAATAACAAAACTAACACTTTCGTAGTTTTAAGCACTTACTTCTCCGACTGACATTGCCCGATCGTAATTTCCTTCAGAATCTTTTTTTTAGAGAATTTAGTAAGCTTTTGAATGGTTACATCGTACTTCCCACGATTTCTTAACTGTTTGGAAGATATTAAGGGGGGAAATGGTGCTAATACCTACCGATAGCTGCTATATTCCTTCACTAATCGCACTTGAGATAAGAACGGAACCGCGCTAAGATGAAGCAGTTCCTGCGGGTCGGAATTTTTTATGTCAGACAAATTAATGTATTATGTTTATATTATAATATAAATATTATGTTTATAAGAAGAGCAAATCACTTTAATTGCGGTGTAAAATATTGTTGCTAGCTAAATCTAAGTATTATATAAGCTCATAAGGAAAAAATGGTGCTAATGACTCAGATTTCGATGCACCATAAAAGAAAAAAAAAATTAAGGATAATATACGAAGATTCCAAACCATTTCATGTCTGTTAATAAAATATTTTATTCTAATCCCAATAACGCTACACTTATACACAAATAAATTTTTTTTAAGTACCTATTTAATACGTATAAAATAAGGTTATAATGAGCGATCCGCTGTGGCACATAACAAGTACTACCACCGTGTGGAGTGCAACTAGTATAAACAGGTACGTCAGTACCACTGTGGTATGTAAAGAGCGGCTGTTCTGATACTGGCAAAAGTTAGAAATCCTACATTCCTAAAGTTGTTTGGAGGCTTATCTTTATGACTCTAGAAAGGGACTTAAAGATGACGAGGATACACTGGGCGATACCTGTACTGGGAATGCCCTCCACCCTAAGCCTCCAGCTCCTCACCTTCGAATTGAAACAAAATATTGTTTCTATTTATACGTATCCTGTTTTATTGACTAATACATTTGACTACTATAAGCAATCATAAAAATAACGAGCAGTGAAAAAAAAAAAAAAACTGTCGGAAACACACTAAAAGATTCGTTCAAATGAACGAAATTACCTATGTTTTAAGCACTTATTTCTCCAAATATAACCGTCCCATCGCAAATGTCTTCAAAACATTTTTTGTAGAAAATTTAGTAACCTTTCGAATGGTAACCTTTCGCTTCCCAAGATTTTCAACCGTTTTCGAGATATTAATGAAAGTATACGAAGTTCCCAAAATTTTCATTATTTCTAGCAACAGAAAATTGGTCTCATTTTTCCTATCCTGTTTTACGAACAAATACATTTTCCTAACATAAGAAATTACAAAAATAAAAAACCAAGGGAAATAGACAAAAATTACAAAAAGAACGACAAAAACCCGTTCATAAAACAAAACAGACGTATTTGAAGTTTTAAGCACTTATTTCTCCGATTGACATAACCTAATCAAAAATAGTTTTAGAATAATTTTTGTAGAGAATTTAGTAAGCTTTCAAATAGTTTTAATCCACTTACCACGATTTCCCAACCGTGTTCAAGATATTAATGAAAGTATACGAAGTTCCCAAAACTTTTCATGTCTGTTCATAAAATATTTTATTCTAACCCTTCCTTAACTCCAAACGTAACATAACTTTCAACATATTAGTTTTATTGAAAGTAGAACATGCAGATAATGTTTCAACTGAATCCCGTGATTCTAAGTACCCAAACCAAAAACCTAAGTACCCATATTCAAAAACTATTTTTCCAATTTTCTCAAAAACGGTTAAAGCTATCGCCTTGAAAATGGTTTCATTCGTTTTCCTAGCCCAAGAAGCCTATAAAAAGAGTACTTACAAGCGTATGAACTCAAAAACGTAAGCGTTACGATTTTTTCTGCGCGAATTTCGCCCCAAACGCCATCTTCCAGTGGGCGGATTTTGCTGGTTAACGAACTTGACCTTTCCAATTGGACGACTGATTTTTGTACCAAATTTCATCAAAATCGGACCATCAGGGAAGCCAGAAATGAGCGAACAGAAAATATATATATATATATATATATATATATATATATATATATATATATATATATATAAAAAAAAATATATATACAAATTTGAACCACCGTTATTTTCGGTCTCTAGGGGTTCTGAAACGCGAAATTTTCTTGTCGGCAATTCCGGATCGTTTCATTGTATCAACCTTATAAGCGGGGTTCCTCCCTATGGGGGAGGGAGGAACCGCGCTAAAAAGGACCCACTTTTTACATTACTACATACACACTACTTCACTGAGTTCATAAAACATCACGAAAACTGCCTGAAAATATTCACAGACGGATCGAGACTGAATACGGAGTTGGCTCAGCAGCCGTTGTACAAGGAGAGATCTATGCCCAGAAGCTGCCTCCATATGTAAACATTCTAGGGGAAGAACTATATGCTTTCCTCCTTGCACTGAAAAATACTCCAAATTCACATCATAAACACATTATCATTTTCAGTGACTCGTTGGGCTCGCTGCAATATCTCCAAAATATGTATACTGGCCACCCCATATGTACCGAAATAAAAGATAAAATAAATGACTTACAGACAACAGGAAAGCATATAACACTCTCATGGCTGCCTGGACATAAAGACCTTGGACAAAATACGACAGCTGACAGGCATGATAGACTTGTGACAGAAGAACAGACATACCAACATTTTGAACTATTTCACAAAGATGTTACTCGACATACTTGCAGAACCATACTCGACAAATGGCGACTTGATTGGCATTCTTTGACTGACAATAAACTAAGGACTATTAAACCGACTATTACAGACTGGTCATCTTCGTACAGGAGCTCACGCCGAGAAGTAGTCCTTGCGAGACTAAGAATCGGCCATACACGCATTACCCACGAGTACCTGATGACAAAAACGGACAAACCCAAATGCACGACTTGTAACACAGATCTTACTGTAAAACATATTCTAACAGACTGTCAGTTACGGCATAACTTGGACATGCCTCATGACCTGACAGACATACATTCTGAAGGCAGCCATTATATTAACACAATATTGACATATTTAAAAAACACTAACATGTACGACAAAATATAATACATAACCATAAGAATCCATTTCACCTTTTTTGCAATAATAATGAAATCTAATTTACTCGATTAATTAAATAAACACATCATTCATGCTAATTGTATTTAATTATTTTTCTTCATATATATTTCTATTAAATTTTTGTTTCCTTTACGATCTATACCTCATACATACATACTTATATCATTGTCTGTAGCAACTACTGTTTTGGAGTGGCATCGTTAAGTTCAACACCTGCATCAGCTTAATACAGGAAATTAAATGCTCTTCGCTTTAGATGCGGAGCATCATCATAAATAAATAAAATAAATAAAAAAATAATCGTAATCGTATTCATATCTACAGAGTCTGTGATTATAATCGTAATTGTAATCATATCTCGAGAGCCTATAATTATATTCGTAATCATAATTATGATTATGATTATGTCCAACTCTGGTTATAAGTATCTAACACAATTTGTACATAGCATGCTTAGATTTAGGGTTTAATTCAGTTGTAGATTTAAATACAGCTCTATTATTTACCAAACAAACAAATATGTATACAAAGAAACCGAAAACTGCTCAATATCAATATCACCAGCTATTATATCAATATCACCAGCTATTTTATCAATATCACCAGCTATTATAAAAGTTGTTTCATCTGTTAAAAATGACATAATCTTCAATGGTGCTAATGACCCGAGTAGCCCAAGTACATTTTTTTTTTTTTTTTTAACCTTTATTGATAATCACAACAATATGTATACATATTTCCAGTAATTTTGCTGGTTTTGGAAAATTAACAATGTAAGGCATGATGTGGGAAGATTTACAATTTCAAAACCCACTAGGACAATAAATTTTGAGCATTGCAGATGACATGTTAAAACAAATTGTCTCTAGGCCACCGCCGCTTCAGCCTTCTATGAGGATTTTGTGGATTATGGAAGGAGGATAGGGAGTTCATCAAAGGATTTGGATGGCCAGGGAGATTGGAATGAAACTTCTGATAGACTGATTTGGCCAGGGGCTGGATAAAGGGGACAATGAAGTAATTATAGAGGGTTAGGTTCGAGACATAGTAAAGAGCATTGGATATTTTTCAAGGGATTTTTTTCGAAGGATTTTGTACTTTTAAAAACAAACAAACTGAATTCATTACGTCAAGATGTTCACAAAATGTATCGTTCTAAACGCATATGAGCGTAAAATACAGCAATGAATTTCGTAATACAAAAGATTCACGTTTATTCTTTTAGCGTGTTTCCTTTATGGTAAGTATTACGCTTAAGGCTGATTGAGCCTAGGGATATTCGGGGAAAAATTTATGTTTCGAACATACCTATTTTGGAAAATCTGACGTTTTCTTCTTACCATTCCTTAACTTCTATTCACTTTCTTATCACCTTAACTGTTTGCACCTCATTCTAATATTTGCTAACGACTAAAAGAAGCCTGTACTGAAGAAATATTTTCTGCGGTGCTCCTGAAATGGTATAGGCCTTCGTAATGATACAATTTATCACGCTAATTCTTTCCGAAAAACTACCCATGAAAATGCTAATTTTCATTGCTTTGCCCTGGAGTGCTGTTTCATTTCATTGCTTGCGACCGCGGAGCTTGATTGCACTGGTGGTTTTGAACGGTCCCTTAGCCACACTCAGGAATGATATATGCTTTGTTTCGGTGGACATCACTTTTACAGAAAGCATTCAATCCACATTCTACTGTAACTGAGTTATTCTAATGTGGCCATTTCATACTACCTTCTAAATCTTTCTTTACCATTTTCTTTTTATGGGCTTAAATGCTTCCTTAACAAATCATAAATAATATATAACATTTTTTTAACTGGCAGAACAGTTTTAATTGTTCCAAAAATTAGATTTTCCAATTAAAGTGCTGATACTCTTCAAAATTACAAATAATTTTTTTTTTTATCCATATTACAAGAAATTATGACAAAAATTGGAAATAAAAAAAACACTGCGCATGCGCGAACTTCACTGCGCGTAAGCGAACGCCACTGCGCATGCGCGAACGCCAGAGGACACTTTTTTTGTGACGGTTTTTTCCAGTTTAGTCACCGCTTCAGTTTTCAGGGTACATTAAACTTTGAAATCGATTTTATCAAAACTATTTTTTTCAAATCGGTCGATAATTTTTACTCGATTGATTTCAAATATTAACTACAGCTTACTAATAATTATTTCTAGTAAAGTATTTAGGATTTTTTAGATTAATTGAATTATAACGATTTTATGATTGGTCTTCGACGGATTATTTAATAGAAAATATAGCATTGTTGACCATTTAATAGAAAATATAGCATTGTTGACCATTTAATAGAAAATATAGCATTGTTGACCATTTAATAGAAAATATAGCATTGTTGACCATTTAATAGAAAATATAACATTGTTGACCATTTAATAGAAAATATAGCATTGTTGACCATTTAATAGAAAATATAGCATTGTTGACCATTGTCGAAAAAATTAATATTTCTTAAAACTCCAAAGTACTTTACTAGATTTTACCTTCTTTCAAAATAATTTTAGTGTTTTTTTGTAAATAAAAAATTGCCACCTGCAAACTATCGCCTGTGAAAAAGGAGGGTTTCCGTTCATTAGACATATTTCCACCATTTTGTTTTTGGAATATTAAAACTTTTTTTTTTGGATACTTTAACATCCAATATAAAACTTATGACATAAGAAATTTTGAAATATTGATTTTTTTGTGTGTGTTTAACGGCATATCAATATTAGGGCTATTAAAGTGTTCTAAATTAATGTAAATCTTGAATAAATTACTTTACCTTTATAATAAACTCTATTTTCTCTGTAATTTTTAATTTAAACATATCTTCCTGCATGTATTGAACACACACATTCACTCAAATTATCGTGGATCCCAAATAAAAACCTCTCCTCTACCATTCAGTGAAAACATGTTTTAATGGTACGTCATGTTTTTTTTTTTCCTTGACGTCAAATATGAGTGAGTTAATCTCTTGATATTGAGCCGGCCCGGGGTCACCTCTGCTCTCCTATTTTTTCTGTTGCAGAGGTATACCAGGGGACAGGATACGTACAAATCCGTCTTATTTTGTATTTTCTCATACTGTAATACATACAGATTTAGGCCTATGGTGATGGATTTCCTTCAACATTCATTAATGATGATATGATCTTGTTCTTGCCTTAAATGACCCAGTGGGAAGTGTGGATACACACTTCCCACTAAACAAGACCAATCTACTAAACAAATTAAAGCAGGACCATCAAAAATAAAACCTAACTCGAATAAAACGTTTATATATCTGCATACTTAATAAATGTAAATAAACAAATATGTGGATGTGTGTGCGTGTGTTGTGTGCATGCGTGTGTGTATATATGTGTATATGTATATATACACAGATATATGTGTATGTATTTTATTTGTCTTAAAATGTTAAAACTATACAGCCGTACTATACTAAAATCTTACATTTGACAATATAAAACTAAAGGAGTGTGAAACCCATTAACTTGCAACCTTTTAAAATACTGTAAACTTAATTGATTATTCGTGTAAATTTTATGCATTATTATAATATTGATTTTTCATATATTCAATTATATAGTCTACATGCAGAATGTGGATAGCTTCCATTGGAGTACAGGCGTATGCAGAATTGTCTGAAATATAGTTTGAAAACTAAATATTTAAATAGTGCGTGCGTTCCTCGATCAATCAATGAGGCCATATTACGCAAATATCAAATGCAGCCTTTTAGACAACGCCCACTGTTGGTAAGATGTGCGACATTTACTCAAGACAGTGATCTATTAGGAGCACATGTTAATGAATGTTAATGATGTTAATGAAACCTCTAAGGACTTTTATGCCATGGACTATAAACAATTTAAAACTAGACCTGGGACTGACTAAATACAAAAAATCTATCCCGATTTCTACACATACTTACAAACACATTTTTAAATCGTATCTCAATAAGAATAAAGACACTTTTTTTATCTATACCGACGGATCCAAGACGGCGGAAGGTGTAGGCGCAGCCGCTGTACTTGATAGAAATACTCTACAAATGAAACTATCGAACACTGCAAGTATCTATTCAGCGGAACTGCATGCCATATCCCTCGCTTTGGGCAATATACAGGACGGCTGACACACTTACACCTCATGACGAGACAGGACAGACCAAAATGCGAACATTGTAACTCAACACTGACCATAAAACACCTACTGACAGAATGTATACTTAGACAGAACTATGACTTACCGCACAATATGACAGAACTACAAGTGATAGGAGCCAATATAAAGGACAAATATTTAACTACCTGCAGAAGACTAACCTACTTGACAAATTATAAAATGACCTCTATGACTTAATTGGCAACAACACATCAACTTAGAAAAAAATAAGAGAGAAAAGAGAAGATGTTATGTATTCCATTAAAATAAAAATTATACTTAGGTACATTCACTACTAACATACGGCCAAATACTAAAACCTTATTGACAGACACACAAACCATTATTACAAAACCAATACTAATACATTTCATTCTAGACAATTTTACATGAAACAAATTTCACATTCTTGTATTATTTTATACATGTTCATGTAATATTTTTTAAAAGTTGAATCGCCTAGCCGCTACAACTTATTAAATAATAATAATAATAAATAATTAAATAAAAAAAATCATGTCAAAACGACCAGTGCTATGTGCGGCCATGTCTCAGATATTTTTCAAAAATTTTTCATGAATAGAGATGTATGAGATAATCTCATACAATTTTTTCAGTTTTTTTTATCAAAAATTGAACAAGGGGGAATTTTTTGAAATGTTTGTTTTTTGCATGATTTTCACTACTGCCTTTCTGATAACAGTTTTGACAAATATTTGTATTTTACTTTCTTTTCAACAAATCCGGCTGTTCTTGTTATCAAATTAAAGCTAATGCTTTTCTCTATCAAAATAAGCTATAAAAGTGATACTATAGGCAATAGTGTGATGCCACTCATCGCGCAAAGTTATTTTTTATACTTTTTCATTAGATAACTTCAGTAAGTCATATCTCAGAAATCACAATTACTACATGCATCATAATTTTTTTCTAGAATTACCAAACAATGTACTTGTTATGTTCAAAAAATAAAAATTCTGTTTTTGGCGGTTATGAAAAAAACCTTTTCACTTAAAATGTCAACTTCGTAAAATGTAAATTTTAAGTTTATCTGAACTCAAAGTAACTCAACACATTTATTACAACCAATAAAACTATAACCTATTATATTACAAGCACATTTGACATTAATTTTAGATTATTCACTATTACCTAATTTTTATTGTTGAAAGTCATATCGTAGTTTCTGTAAATTTCGGATTCAGTTATTTGTCACCTTCTCATCTATTTTGAATGTCCTTCCTGATACAAATGATGTTAAACGAACTGGAATATGTTTAGGTAGCTCTCCTTGCGATATTTGGGAATCTTTTTGCAAATCGTTCAGCTTTATTTCCCGAACTAGCTGGCCCGCGACTTCGTCCGCGTGGAGGGTGAACCGATTTATTTTATTTTCACAAAAATTTTCTATTAATATGTCCACAACGAATTTCGAGTTTCATTGCAACATAATTGCAACAATAGCAGTGATTATGAACCAAATTAGTTAAGTAAAAATGAAATCATTGCTAATCTAAATGAAAGCTGTGAATTGATGAAATGTTCCCCATTAAAGCCAGAAAACAAAACTTGATGAAAGATCTACTTATCTATACATAACATCAAATTTTAACGGATCGCTGTCTGTACATGGAAGATATTTGGGGAAATAATACTACTGGGGGCCTACATCAACGCAATAGTACGCTAAAAAATGATGAGAAACACTGTTAAGACATATCCTTTGTCGACTCACAAAAATTGAAAGAAAAACATGCATATGTTGATTGCATATATTTTCTAAATTAACAAATTTTGTTCTTAGGATTAAAAGTTCCTTTTTACTTACCCTGGTTCAGAAGAATTTCCAATTTTTTTCTTGACTGCATTTAACTTGAGTTGACATAGAGTTTGTAGCGGATGGGTGTCGCTACTAAAGGTTGGCTAGGAAGGGTAGGGAGGATGTGTCGGGAGAAGGTAACCAGGTAAGTACTGTGTCCCGGTTAAGGGCGCTTCCTTGAACCTGGGGGATACCGACTAGGTACTAGGCCCTAGCTGTTCCACTGAGTCGGGGGGAAGGTGTTCGGTACTGAGCCGTAGCCGTTCCTCGAAGCGGGAGTGAGAGGAGTAAGGAAGAAAATAAATAAGCCAGGTATTGACTAGAGTTGGGGGTAGTAGGAGTCTGGAGTGTAATGACTGGAGGCTGGCTTGACCACTGGGTACTTCGAGACGGCGGCTTCGTGCTTTGTCCAGCGAGAGAGGTAGAGCAGGTAGTTAGGTCCTTGATCCTGAGTGCATGGCTGGAGGCTGGTCCTGAGAGAGCTGGAGTGTCCTGAGAGAGCTGATGTGTCCTGGAGAGAGAGCCGGATCCGAATGAGTTCTGGGCAGCAGGAACGCCCCTATTCATAGGCCGAAGTCGGGGTGCCTCGGTCAAAGTCGGGAGTGCTCGGCCAAGCGCTCGTTCCTATTGGCTGGCCTGGATGCTTCTCATTGGTCCACCAGTGGTCGCTTGTCCAATCATTACATCTCCACAAGTTTTCTTCCAA
Organism: Gonocerus acuteangulatus; assembly: GCA_946811695.1. Taxonomy (NCBI): domain Eukaryota; kingdom Metazoa; phylum Arthropoda; class Insecta; order Hemiptera; family Coreidae; genus Gonocerus; species Gonocerus acuteangulatus. The sequence continues at coordinate 69,971,867 of OX328128.1, forward strand.
TTAATCACCAACTGAACACATTTGTAGGTCATCAGATTGTTATCAGAAATAGTGTGTATGACTAAAGCTTAACCTTCCTCAGTTGAATCTTGAACAAAACTGCACATAAATAAGGTGAGAGTGAGAGAATATTGGCAGGTATTTTTTTCCAAACATGATCGTTTAAGAACACTTGACGATAGTCAGGAAAAATTTGTAAATTGTTGAGATATATGGGAAAAAATACCATTGGGGGCCTTTATCAACGCAATAGTAACCAAAACAATGATTTGTAGAATTGTTGTCTGTTTATCTGTGCGAACTTTCTCCTAAGAAAAAAAATGTTTTTTTTTTTTTTTTTTTTTTTTTCATAACCGCCAAAAACACAATTTTTATTTTTTGAACATAACTAGTACATTGTTTGATCATTCTAGAAACAAATTATGATACTTGTGGTAATTGTGATTTCTGAGATATGACTTACTGAACCTATCTAATGAAAAAGTATAAAAAATAACTTTGCGCGATGAGAGGCATCACAATATTGCCTATAGTATCACTTTTATAGCTTATTTTGATAGAGAAAAGCATTAGCTTTAATTTGATACCAAGAACAGCCGGATTTGTTGAAATGAAAGTAAAATACAAATGTTTTTCAAAACTGTTATCAGAAAGGCAGTAGTCAAACTCATGCAAAAAACAAACATTTCAAAAAATTCCCCCTGGTTCAATTTTTGATCGAAAAATCTGAAAAAAATTAATTGTAGATTATCTCATACATCTCTATTCATGAAAAAAATTTGAAAAACGTCTGAGATATGATGGCACGGACATATATTAAAATTGGGTGATTTGACGTGAATTGACTCCACCCTGTCATCAGAGTCAACGTTCGCTTTCCTCGTACCAACTCATGATTCATCGTGCGTTTCATGGAAGCTCGGCGAATGGAGAGCGTTGGTTAGCATGGCACTTCGATGCAATTTCAGCAGAACTGTAGCAGGCGAACGTTCGTGCTAGTGTCCAAGTTTTCATTAGGTTTGTTTTCCTCCGATCCATAATGGAGGGAAAATTCAACACGGAATTTCGAGGCAACAAACTTTTGTCTGATAACTAGCATGCATAGTATATAGTTTCTTTTGTGCTTTATAAATTATTACAATTGAAAATTCTACTCTTGCAAACAATTTTCTTGTATAACAGTCAATTCTAGCTCAGTCCGAAAAAAATTAGTCATTTAGGTGCATTCATTAAGGATTTCGAAACTTGTATTCTAGTAATATTGTTTTGTCGATTAGTAGTTTGGATTTTAGCACATTTCGAAGTATTGTTGAGGCTGCCCAAATGCAAAATTTCTTCAAATCTTCAGATACCGAAAATGACCCCCGTAAAAATTATATAAATATATCTTCACAAAAATTGCCATTCCCGGTAGTAAATATATATTATTTCTAAAATTAGAACATCTTGAAAATAGCATATTCGCATAAAATGCACACTTTGTGAATAGGAAGAAAATATATTTTATTTTTTTGGCCCTGGAAATTTAATGAAGAAAGAAAGTAAATTTTTAGTAATTAGGCCTAATTATAATGAATGAGATTACTAAACCGTCATTGTTGATTATTATTATTTTTATTATGCTATTCAGTTTACCTACGCGTAATTAGTATGCATTATATTTTACAAAACATAAAGCCTCGCTCAAAAATGTTTTTTTCTAAACTAACGTTAGACCAACCCAGCTTATGAAATTCCCATGGGCGTATATAATTTCGGGGGGGGGGGGAACTTGGAATAGTGTTACCCAATCAAAATGCTATTATACCCAAAATAAAATATTTTTTATAAACTAAGTGATCTTTATTTATTTATTTTTAAGGGGGTTATGACATATTTTGACCGATCAAATCAAAATTTCGGGGAGGGGGGGGCAGCCCCTAATATACGCCCATGGTAAGTCCTTCCGCATGATATGGGTGGTATCCCTGCTAAGCTTTAATAAAAAAAAAAAAAAAAAAAAAAAAACTGCGTCATCATAGCGAAGATTTGACGAATCTTCTGGAACAAGCTTCAACTGAATTAATTGTTTCTGAATACCTAAACTGAAAATTAATTTGAAAAAGTAGGTTTTTCAATGTTTCCCGAAAACGGTTACAGATATCGCTTTAAAAATGGTTCCATTCGTGTTACTACGTCAAGGAACCTATAAAACGAGTACCCGCAGACATAGGAACAGGAATAAGTAAGCGTTCCGATTTTTTCCGCGCGAATTTCCGATGGACTGCTGGTTAACGAACTTGAGTTGGCACTTCCGGATTTCGTCATGAGGTGAACCTCCTAAGCAGGTTTCCTCCCTATGGAGGCAAGGAGGAAACGCGCTAAAAAAGCATATATCCGGTATATCCGAGTATTTAGTAGAGAATTTCACGAAAATAATTCATGAGTAATTGATAAGAATTCTCTGAAATATAACCATCCGTTTTTTAGATAAATTGGGATTGAAATAAGACGCCTGCTAGTTAGTAGTTGGTTTATTCCAGTACTAAAGTAAGCAGGGATGATGTATTGGCGGACATGGGTCGTTTGCTGAATCTTTATTGGGTGCGGTCCGGTCCCATCCTGCTTTTCTTCCTGGGTTTGGCATGTTTGCAGATTGTTATCTATAGCCTTATCAATAACATACTGATAGAGTATGACAGATTATGGTTTGATATATAAAATCCAATCCTTTAGTTTTTATTCACTTTTGAGGTTGGTTATAGAAAAGTTCGCCCTTGGATGGGGAAATGGGAGGTGATTTTGATGAAATTGCAAAAATTAAAGCTACGCTTAAGGCATTGCTCGTCCAAATTCAATCTTTAATGGCCCTTAATATTCACTACTTATCTCTTTTTATTGTTTCATTCGATTACAAAAGTGACCATGAGTGATCGGAATTTTATTCTCCTAAATAGGTCATTTGCCCCGATCTGCGGCGCCACTTTAGGGATTTGCGTGAGCCAAGCGCTCGAAAAAAAAACTTTACTGTAAAGTGAATTAGGATTAGGCATAGTCAGACAAACTGCATTTATTTGATAAGGTTCTTTTACTCTGAAGATATTAATCGCAAAATTAAATCAGTTATTGCCGTTAAATCTTTTCCCATCAACTCAGAGATGAAATGAATTGGCCCTTTCTTTATCCATTTCAAATGACTTAATAAGCTTTTTGTTCCTTAATACAGATCCAATATTAAAATGAGTTCATTATTGCTGGCATTGCCCCTTTTATTCACTTTATTCATTATGAATTAATTGGCCTTAGTGATAAAATTTTTGTAGTAAGCCGAGAAACTTATTAATCATATTGTTTTTCTCAGCCTTGGCACAGATCAAGAAGGAAGTGGGTGTTTACACTCATAGAATGTTTGGAAATGTGAAAAATAATAATAATATGTTTAATAATAATAAATATGCATAGCCGATATTGCCGATATTTATTTGATCAGGAGCTGCAGACGACGTTGTCGGTTGCATGGTTGACTTCTGGTAGGCTATTTTTATAAAACTGAGGGTTTCGTAATAGCCATCCAGGGCCAAGTAATTGCAACACAATCCTACCGACGACAGATTGATTGATTTGAAAGATATATAAGTATTTCAGACACGTGCCTATTATGTAACAAGGCGTATGAGTCGGTTCAACACGTGACGGCAGGCTGCGAAATTCTTGCGGGATCTGATTACCTTCAGAGACAAACCACCACGATGTTTCATCAAATATTAGCAAAAAGGTTCGGCATTATGGCAAGTACGGGGTACCGTATTACAGCTACGTCCTCCAAAGACTTCTCGAAAACGATAGAATTAAAATCTGCAGGGACGAAGCTATAATTACAGACCGAAGTGTTCACAACAATAAATCAGATATTCTCATCATCGGCAAGAATAATAAGACTGCTGATATAATTGATATTTCAGTGCCGAATGATGAAAATGTCCTGAAAGTATAAGCCGAGAAGCTTATAAAATATCTCTATAAATTAGATTCCGCTAGAGTTACTGCAGTTATCATTTGGCATGTTGTATTTGGTATCAAACCACTGGACCAATGGTTTGATACCGAATACAACAGACAGTGCTACCAAATATCTGAAATTTTCAGAGCAACACTTAATATTATCTCACCAAGCAGTAGGAAAAAGTGAGGAGAAAATCGCAAAAAAAGAAACGAAACAAGCTTTCATTTTTGAACTTACTTATTTACCTTTTTAATGGGAAAAAATTGTCATCACGAATTGTTTCAAGAAACCAATAACTAAAATTTAATCTGTTAACGCTGATGTATTTTTCATATACGATTTCTGCAACGGTAATGCTTTAGAAGCGGTGTGAGAGTTTGCGCGCCGATTCACAAATAGAAGAGTGCTTAATTGACGAGCCTTGTTAACTTTTAATAGCCTACGAGACCCTTAGTCATTTTATTTATTTAATTTTTTTTTTATGTTATCATCTTTTTAGTTTAGTTATTAAATGTTGCCCTCTTACAAAAAAGTAATCATTACATCTAGCACTGACTCGATAAATTGTAGCTAAACACTGTTCTGATGATATTTGGTGCACTTCATTAATGATTCGGTCTCTTAATTGCTCTCATGAGTTGATTGGCATTGAATAAACTTCCTGCTTCAAGGTTCCCTATACGAAGAAACCAATTACTAAAATTCAATATCTTTGCACAATTTGAAGTAATAAATTCTGCAATATTTGAAGATAGTACTGTTGGCGATTATCACCTTTCAAAGTTCGTCATATTGCCTGCTGCGATATTCCTAAGCAGGCTTTGGACTCATTTTCTTCACCGATGATCTGCTCTAAATGCTGCCTGGAATTGGTTGCCTTCATTATGAAGTAAGAATGACCCAGTCTCTCGTAGTCTATTAAAAATTAACAAAAAGGCTCGTCGATTAAGCACTCCTCTTCTTGTGAATCAGCGCGCATACTCTCGCACCGCTTCTAAAGCATTACCGTAGCAGAAACCGTATACGAAACTATACCAGCATCAAGAGATTGAATTTTAGTAATTGGTTTCTTGAAACAATTCGCAATGACAATTTTTTCCATTGAAAATGAAAACTTTCGTTTTTCGCGATTTTCTCCAAAACGAAGCAAAAAAGAGCAAATCTCTAAAGAACTTTTTGTCTTTGTTTCTTAGTCCCCTACAGGCTCCTGAAGTTTTGCCATTTAAAATCGGGACACCCTGTATAAATGTGTATGAACATATGAATTTTAAATAGTTCGTGAGACGCACTATTTAATCAAGAGAACGCCCAGCTTTGAATCATCACAATGCTCTTGTACATGTGAGAGAATGTTTTATGGTAAGTTTTCCCTGTTCCCTCCCCTTTGTGTGGCCAGGCAGCCCATAAATATTCTCCGAGCCCATTTAAACTCCCCTTCATCTTCCTCTAGCCCAAATAAATATCCAGTTTCTACGAGATTGCAAGATATGGAGAAAGGAACCAACCTTTATCATCATATGTTCAGGACGTTCACATATTGCGGGGAAGACACACAATAGGGGTCTTCATGTGTTTCCAATCTCGCAACTTGTACGTTACAGGAATTCCCTACTTCACCTGTATATTATTCAGAAAGTGTGGAAAAGGACATAAAGAAGGACATATTATGTGTTTTTTTTTTGTTTTTTTTTTAGAATTTTATTTTCTTGTAAGCTTTGCAACTTTGAAATTCTCTTTTTCAGACCGAAAAAAAAAACCACAACAAAAATTAATAACCTTTGTGACAGACATAGTTTTTTTGTAAGGATATGTACTGCATATACGTATCCCCACACACCCATATATACATTTACACATATAAAGAGTAGCCCCAAAGTAGTGGGTGAGCTTCATGGTCCTTATAGGAAATTCGAATCTGAGTTAAAAAATCGTATCAACATGGGTCCAAAAATGCTTTCTGGAGATGTTGGAGCTAAACCACATTTTTCAGACTCGATATCCCGGTAACTTATCACAACTACTGGTTTGAAAAAAAAAATACAAATAAATGTTATAGGCCGGTACATTCTGTACATTTTGGTACCCAGGAATCTAATTTTGCATGATGGAATCAGGACCTTCGTTTGTACTATCTTTAATAATTAGTGTTTTTCCTTAGCGTTGTTAAGTCATCAGCGTATATAACTGAATCCCCACGGGAGCCAAAAATCACTATCATTATTATAGAAATACCAAACGCATCTCCAGATTCCGTGATGCAAAATTGGATTTGTCTAAAAGTAGATAAACAATCGTATAATTCTACCCCAGCAAAATCTAAACAAATCAACGCTTACGGTTTCGAGTCTTGATGTCTGCAGCTACTCTTTTTTTTTTCTTAGGAAAGAAATAAACCATTTTTAAAGCGATATCTGTAACCGTTTACGAGAAAAGCTGATAGAACTAGTTTTCCCAACTAATTTTCAGCTGGGGTATTCAGAAACGATTAAGTTAAAACTTCAAAACTTCCACCAGCTGTCTGTCTATATGTTTGTTCCTTATACAAATCCACACCGTTTGACCAATATTGACCAAACTTAGCACACAGGTAGGTCTTGATACGATGAGAGTCAAAGGACAGGTCAAAAACATCTACCAGCTGTCTGTCTGTATGTTTCTTCCCTCTACAAATCCACACGGTTTGAATAATTTTGACCAAACGTGGCACACATGTAGGTCTTGTGCCGGGGAGTGACATAGGCTAGCTTAAATTCTTCTTGAAGAGACAGTTCGGAGGTCAATGGGTTTGAAACTGTGACTCTGACAGTTAAAGATTTGCGTTATACGATTATATGTTAATATTACTTATTTGGTTTCTAATTTATTTTTGCTTTTCTAGATACACAAAGTAGGTGTAGCATGGCACGTCATGTAAAAGATTGTAATTGATTAAGTGATAATTGATTGATATTTATATATATATCATTTATATTCTTCTTTTGGGTATACAAAAACCCGAGTAGGGGAATCAACGGTTTCCAAAAATCTTTGATGGCTTACTGGTTTAGTTTTGGGTACATAGAAGGTTCAAAACCGCTAATAGTTTTTGTTAAGACTCAGTTTTTATGTAAACCATTATATGCATAAGGTGTCGCATATCAACTTATCCGCTATCTTAGCTTACTCAGCTGGGTGAAAGCATTTTGCGCCCAGTTCCTAATTTAAACCATGTTCCTAATTTTCTGATGATCGTGTTCCTAAACTAGCCAACGCAGAAATTAATTTGTGGTTATCCATCCCCTGCTAATGCTATTACCTACCAGGTCAATCTCGACACCCCGTAACATCCCTGTGGAGAAACCCGGCCAAATAGGGAATCTAGTCTTTCCATCTTCAGTTTTAGTAAAAGCTCTGTTTTATTCAACCTGGCATTTTTCTTTCACGAGGGAATGTAAAGTCTTCAGCACAGCGTCCTTTTTTTTATGATCATTGCGAAAGTGATAAAAATGGTCTTTTGGACTTCATTTTGACGAGTGTACCACACTGAAAACATATACGAGTATGCGACGAGCGTTTTCCTATGCACGGGGGCTTAATCATTAAATAATAAATGGATAAATTTATTTATTTATTTATTTTTTTTTTATAGAGCTCGCATATGTAGCGATTCGCTCTTATCAAGATGTTCGCAGTAGATACCAGTAACAGTTAAACAAGTTAAAAATATAAATATTTGTAGTTATTCATGTAGTTATTGTAAACAAAAGGTTAAAAAAGTTTAGAGCAACTAAGAAAAATAAATAAATAAAAATAGAATACAATAAAATAAAAAGTGTAAAAATTTTACACTATTGAATTATTCCGAAATTTAGAAAGAGGTAATACGTGAAACTGTATTGCACATTTTAGGTTTTAAAAAACTGTGTCTATTACGCAACTTCACGTTAAGTGATACATATTTTTATAGATTTTATAATGCGTATATTTTAAATGTAATTGTAAATGTTTGTATCTTTATGGTAAGTGAGTATTGTGTTTATGTGTGGACTGTTTTCCGTCAAGTGTTCATTCATGTCGTTTGGTAAATGGATAAATCTGAAAATTTGTAATATAATAGATTATTACAAATTATGTAGGCATAAAAATGAGAAAAAGGGGTTTATCTGAGATAGGGCTATATTTATTATTGTTAATGCATGGGCTATTTTCGGCTAACTAGTCGTGTTACTCTTGTTTGTTGGACTCGTAATCTGATCTCAGTAAGTATGTGTTTAATGTCGTACCGAAAGTGTTTGTTAATGTCTTATTTTCGGATGATTTGCAAAAGGCAGTTGATTTAATTTCGTTCAGGTTTGAGAGATCTCTCAAAGGCTAGCAAATATGTAGTGGTTTGTATAATGCCTTCATGTCCAGGTCACCAAAACATAGTGATTTGTTCGTTATTTTTTTGTAGTCTGAATAGATGTGTCGTCTGTACAAGTTTAGTTGAAATGGAGTAGAGGAAAGGTAGTCTCAAGTTAATTTTTGATCCTAAAGGGATGTTGTGAGGACCTCAAACATGTTGAGCATTCTGATTAAATGATTATTGAGGGTCATTGAGTTGTGAATGTGTGTTCTGCTTCTGACTCAATAGAATTGCAAACAAAAAAAAATAGGGTCACGAAGATATATTATGAAACTTCAGTAGTGTGAATAAATGGAATTCAAATGGATTGGATAATTGTGAGTAAGCAGTGAAGAGCAGATCTAGAAAAGCATCCGTCTTTTGAATCTATGCCGGGAATGGAAAGAAATATTCACTAGATAGATGTAAAATAATAAGAAAATGAACAAAAAGAAGAGTACATAATGGTTTAATAGAATTCCTAAGGGAAAGAAGGGCGCTGTGTTTGTGCTTGAAGGATGTGAAAGTGGAGTGTGGGCGGAGAAAAGAGATAGAGAAATTGTACTGCCCTTTATATGCTTTCATAACATTAGTAAGCGTTTTTATTTCAGTAAATGTATTTTCAGGATATGAGCACACTTAACTTATAAATAATTCAAAGCATGCTCTCGTGTCACTGAAAGATAATGGAAAAATCAAAATTATTAAAAAAAAATATTCTTTTTGCTGTGCTCAAAGCAACTTCAAGTTTCATTCTTATTTTAATAGACTAGCTGTGCCCGCGGCTTCGTCCGCGAGGGTAGTGACTTTTGGTTTAATTTGGATTATAAACGCCGTCGTATGGGCATTTAAAAAATCTACTTTACAGTAATGCTTCTCTATAAACGATAATAATCATAATAATAATGATGATGGCGGTCTCCCGTGGTCTAGTGGCTATCGCGCTGGATTCATAAGCGGGAGATGGTGGGTTCGATTCCCACCTCCGGCAGGAATTTTCTCATCTCAGGGCTCGCTGGGAAAATTCCTCGCCGCACCCTGGTTGTCGGCGCTAATGACCTAGATGTAGATGCGCCGTCAAAAAAAAAAAAAAAAAAATAATGATGCATAATAATAATCATCAAAATTAGCGCTACTACATAATTTAGTGCAGTTTATTACAGAACGGTTCCCATCATACTATAAGTTACTCATCAATAATCAAACTATAATGTTCCTTGACACTGGGGCGCTACGGACCAGTGTCAACAAACAGATAACCTAGAGATAGGCTGTTATTTGTAGGTTACCAGTAACGGGAGTTTAACCAGTTAAAATTCGTTGTCAATAATAAATAGACGTTAAAATTGAAAAATGTATGTTCCCAAGATTCCATTTGGAAACACCCATTTTATTTGCGAGCATTACTAATAAGTGTTCTGACTGGGTATTCTGATGGGTGAGGAGGCTGTACAAGGGTTCGGGATATTATTACCTCGGATGGACCATCACCAGCTATAGCGTAAACTCTATGAGGGACAAAATTACAGTTTATGCCAAGTAATTCAAGGTCTGCCATCTTAGTTGTTATGAACCGAAAATAAAAATATGATTATGAAATAGATACAGTATAGTAACAGGTGACCTGTTATCGTCCTAACAACACATGCTGCCTAGGCGTGCATGCTCCCTTTAAAAGCAAAAAAAAATTCAAACCCTTCTAAAAATATTTAAAAATTTGAATATCAAAAAAGACTTTCTTAGCGAGTGTTTAGATCCTGAAGGTAGTGTCCATGAAAAAGTTCAAATTTTTCTGTCACGTGGTTTGGGCTGGGTGATGATAGGTCAGTGAGTGAATGAGTGAATGTTTGGTATTTGACAAATATGTAGAAGATAATAACAACTTTTATTCCAAAATAACCTAAGAAGCAAATCTAAAAGAGATTTAACCGACAAAGCTTCCAATATATTTCAGCGGCTATTTTCTTATTCCATTGGCGCAAAATACTTTATCGAGAGATATAGACATTTCTAAAATTAAGTGTATCGATTTTATGGATATTGAACCTAAAAATAAGTCAACTCTTTGTACGAGAACGTCACATCTTTACCTCTTATTTCCCAAAGGTCATCTCCTTCAGGAAAGATTACGCTTTTTTTAAAAACCAATTTGAGGATATATTTGATTTATTTAAATTGAATTATACTGAGTGTATATAAAAATAAAATTAATTGCAAAAACGTAATTTCGGCGTGTTTCTGTAACATTCTAATTTCTTGTTTATAATTGTATTTACTGACTGCCTATCCGCTTGTATGTAGATTTATCGTCAATGTATATTATATTCGTAAATTATGTTTTCATTATTTAATTTTTTTAATTTCATTAAAATATTCAGTATTGTTTATCATAATTTAATTGTTTTAAGTGACGAATCTCTTTCGACTAAATATTTTTGTCGCGGACTCACTAATGTATCAATAAATAAATAAACCTAATAACTAAACAACTTTGTTTACTCACAAATTTATTTTATTGCTAAATTACTACAAACCTACGGGGGGAAACCACAAAAAACACGAAACCAACATTTTCTAGTCGCCGGATTGAGTTATCGGCTCGACCTTATAATCGGGATTTTCTTAACAGCTTTCTTTTTAAATTTTACTGATTTAGGAAATTAGGTGTTACATCTACAGAAAATATTATATTTAGCTGAAAAGAGCAATTTTAGCAGCTAATTTAGTGGCTGAAATAACTGTTTCCTGGAAACGGAATTATTCAGGGATCGAAACAGTTATTTTATTTCGAAAAAGTTAAAATTTAACTGTTAAAAAAAAGTTTTAATATATAAGTTAAAAAAACTGTTAAATAAAACTTTGATTAAAAAGTTTTAAGAGTAAAAGTTATTTAGGAACTCCTAAATTTAAGTGGATGAAAATAATAGTTAAAGTAATACTTTTATTTTTTTTTAATAAAAATAAAAGTTTTCAGTATTTTAATCAAGAATTTTACGGTTCCGTTGGTTTACAATACCTGGAATACTGGGAAAAATACACACTTCCATACTTATATCAAATAGCACTTCTCCTACACCCCCCCCCAGCACAGCCATACAAGGAAGTGTTAAAAGAGCCTTTGCAATTCTAAAGCATATATTAAATGATTATAGATTTAATCTAAATTCCACCAAATTACAAGATAAATTACTTTCGAAATTTAATTATTTTGTTCAAAATAAGTGAAATGTTCTTTTTTTAATGATTTATTTTTTTTTTTCGACCTCTGAAATATATTGTACATCAATAATGACGTAAACAGAAAACCAGCGAAATAGTGCCGTAGAGTTTTTCTCTTTCTGCTTTATCCTTTCTCATATAAAATTTATTGAGCATATAAACAGTGGTAAAGTTCAATCCACATTTCTGATAGAAATTATGAAAGTAACTATAAATTAAAAATTTTATTTTAAAGTCTATATTTTTTAAAATAATAATGTCAGAACATTTAAAAAAAAATGTACTGCTCTTCTCTTTGTAAAAACAACGCCTCTTCTTTATTGTGAGTCGCCCTTTGTATAAACGACCTCTGTAATTTGACCTAAGCCGGGGTAAAATGGAATTTCATTACACAGTTACAGCCAGAGAAATAAAACATTGTTGGCTAAAAGGACATAACAAAGGCATAATATCAAGCTTTCGTTTGTTAGTTTATTGTTTTGTTTTAAAATATCATTATCAATTTAATATGTGATATCAGATATCTGTAACGATCTGATTAATCACCATGTTTTGCCACCATGTGATAAAACCTATTTATTTATTTCTTCGAGTGCCATGATTGGATCTCTATATTACAAATCTTATTTTTGATATTAAAAAAAATTAATTTACCTATAACAAAATAAAAAAAAATTACTTTACAATTTATTGTATTGTTGAAATCGGTAAAGGGAATTAAGAATTAATCTTTAACGCTTTTAATATTAATACGACATTACGTTTGTAATATTCAAATTACATGTATACAAGCTATAAATTTATTACTGTCCAAATCAAATATCAAACAGCAATGTGAAATAATAATTTGTACTGAATCATCACACGAATATCACAATAACAGAGATTAAAACAACACAATATTATCATTCGACAACACGAAAAAATCATTCGTCACCCGTGCCACCTCGCTATGGAATTCCTTACCTCTGTCTGTCCGCCATTCTACCAACCTAGAACCCTTTAAATCCCGACTCTTCCACCACCTTCTATCCCTCCAAGTTTTACCCAACCCCTAGTCCATATTGAAGCTGTACACTATATACTGATACTGATAGCATTTATAAGTTTTTAAGTTTATACGTAAAATTCAAAATTATTTTGTAATTTCAAAATTATTCCTATGGGACTTCTGTCCCGGAATAAGAATAAATCTTTTCATTCATTAATTCATTCATTCAATATTACATTGCGTTGGAATACCAGGACATAAAGATATAGGAGTAAGTTACAGACGTTAAAATATATCTGAGACATGAGCCAAGTAATTACACAGGCAGAAATAAGGTAACACGGTAGGAAAACACATATTAAAAGATTGACTAAAACACTGGTTCGTACAGACAACTTAGAACTTTATATAGTTGGTCAACTAAAACATTATTACACCAAAACAATTTTTTTTTCTGAACTAACAAGGAAACATCCCCAAGTTTCCGGAGCCGATTTTTATCGGCAACCAACTTTGTATATGAATTAAAAACGTGAATATAATCGATACGTATTTTTTTTATATTTGCCCAATCGCACATTTAAGGGATGTAACCACCCTTCCAAAGTACACCTTAAATATTCTGACAAGGGGAGTATAGAATGATGGGATCACCGATTTGGTCCATTTTTTTTTTTTTTTTTTTTTTTGGTGATTCTACATCAAATAATAGTCGATAAATGTCCATTGGACATGTATCGACTATTATTTGATGTAGAATCAACAGAAAAAAAATGGACCAAATCGGTGTCCCCACGATTCTATATTCCCCTTGTTAGAATATTTGAGGTGTACTTTAGAAGGGGGGTTTCATCCCTTAAACGTGCGTTTGGGCCGATATAAAGAAATACGAGTAGATTATTTTCAGGTGTTTAATAAATATACAAAGTTTCATAAAAATCGGCCCCGGACACTAGGGGATGTTCCCTTGTAAGTGATCTTATTTCATTTATTTATGAGGTTCTTACGGCACATTTTTCTCATGTTCTTTGGCACATGGGGGGAGGTGGTGCAGCATATGCTACAATTAGTTGTTTCCGTTTTATTCATTAAATAGGGATGTTTGACTAAGGTATGTCCGATTCTCAAGCAACATTACACTACCTCATCTTGCCTCTTATCTCAGAACCTAGATGACTACACTTGAACATTACGCTTGTAATATATATATATATTTTTAACGTTAACCTTGAAGAGTAAATATATTCCACCAAAGCACGATAAATAATTGTGAGGAAGATAAAAGAACAACAAAAATGAAAGGAATGTCTCATTTGCGAAAGAGCCCTTTTTTCTGGTTCTGCTCCTATCCTTGTAAATGTACTGGGAGTAAGACATATATTTTTTCATTCTGATAACACAAAAAGCTCTTAGATGTTTTTTTTTCTCCTAAAGAAGTAGAAAAACCCCTCTTTTTTATTGCTAGGAGGTGCTTCTTTCCAACATGAAGGGGAATTCATATGTTACTATAGTAACATATGAATAACATGATCATATCGCCAATGATCCTACAGAATTGAGGCAAAATGAATAAATAAATATTTTTTATTGGAATGTTCCGCATCCCTGAAGATTACGTAGGATACGTATATGGAATTGATTGCAGAGTAGATATTTTAATTTAGTACAAAGGCTAATTTTCCATTTTAAAATATGTAAGCCATAGTTCTGTGTAACAACAGAAAATGGTGTGAAGAATAAGTATAATCATGAATTTATATATATATATATATATATATATATATATATATATATATTATTTTTTTATTATTTGTTTCCTCTCTGCAGTAATCCTGCAAAAAGGCCGGTTATTTTGTTCTACAAGTTCCAATCATTATCATAATATGCTTTTTTACATAGTACATTAATGATTTAACCCTACATAAAATAGATAGTAAATAAATTTAAATAATTAAAAAACGTCCGTCACGCAGGAGCTGCATAACTAAGCACTTTCTTCAGAATTGGGTAGTGTCGTGTGGATTCCTGAATAATTTGCTTAAAATAACCTAGATAGATAAATAAAAAAAAAAAAAAAAACATAAATAGTTCTGCTCTTTTGAATTTATTATGAGCACATGTTTCAATTATTAATTTTACAATTAATTTCCTACCAGAGTTTTGTGTATGTGGGGTACTACACTATGTAATAAATACACATAGCTTCACATTTTCGTCTACTGATCTTGGTGAATAAAAATTACGACTGGTATTGGCAAATAACTACTTTGGCTCCGGAGTAAACCCCCCCCCCTCCAGGTGGACCGATTTTGTTGGTTAACGAACTCGATCAATCGTTTGATGGGGGAAGACTATATACCCAAGTTTCGGGGCAAAACAAAGACTCTGTCCTGTATCGTGTTAACGGACACATATATAACTATATATATATATATATATATATATATATATATATATATATATATATATATATATACATATATATATATATATATATATATATATATATATATATATATAAATTTTAACTGGGGTCATTTTTGGTGTCTACTAGGTAGGATCGATAAAAATTCGAAGACATTTTTCAAAAATTCCGTCATGAGTGTAACCTCAATAGCTACTTTCCTTCGGAGGAAAGTGCTAAAAGAAATATACATAAAATAAATATAAATGATTTTTTTTTTTTTTTACATATTTTTGTTTGTTTGTTATTTCAATTGCTTTTGGGGATATCAATCTTCTTTAGAGTAAGGGATGCACTCTTACAGAAATCTCTGAAACTAGAATTGTAATTATTAAACAGCTCTTTTTCTGTTATGTACCAATTTTTTTATGATATTTTGAATTGGTTTTCTCTGTTCTAAGGGTAAATGACATTTGTATATAAGGTGGTGTATTGTTTGTGGTGTTCTCTTGTCGCATGGGCACGCCGAGCATTTAGTTCTAGGCGCACGGTTGTGCACCAGGCCAAGTTCCGGCCTGAGCATACTGTGTGTATATTACAGGCGGTCTTAGAGCCGATTTTTACCCTCTCATAACTTTCAACCAGGTAAAGATAATGTTATGAAATTTTACACAGGTATTATGCTACTAGACATGAGTAAAACTTGTGTTATGAAATTGTCATAATTCTACATCGAATAGTTCCTGAGATATAAGCGATCGAAAATCGGGATTTATAGGACTCACTCACTCACTGACTCATCAAAGTTATTAGGCACTTCCCATGATGCTAGAGACTTGAAATTTTGCATGAAGATAGATATGAAGACGTTATTAAAGGAAAAAATCGAAAAATCGCGAAAAGTTGTGTTTGACTCCGCTTCCGGGGCGGGGGCGTGCAAGTTTTGTACTTCCTCCGGGAACCCGTCATTCCGTCCGAAACCCATGATGTGGGGTATCAAATGAATTGTCTCGGTATGAAGAACCTATATTTGATCTTTTAAGAAACAATTAGACGCATATAGGCTCGGTAAAAATCTTATACCAGCTGTGTGTTTGTATATTTGTTCCTCTTACAAATTCGTTCCGTTTGACCGATTTTGACCAAACTTGGGACACAGATGGGTTTTGATACGGGGAGAATCATAGGCTAGGTTAAATTGTCTATCATCTGTCTTTGTGTTTGTTCCTTATACAAATACACACCGTTTGACCGATTTTGACAAAATTTGACACACATGTCGGTCTTTATCCGGGTAGTGTCATAGGCTAGTCAAAATCGTCTATCAGCTGTCTGTCTGCATGTTTGTTCCTTACACAAATTCACACCATTTGACCGATTTTGACCAAACTTGGGACACAGGTAGGCCTTGGTCCGGGGAATGAACTAGGCTAGGTAAAAAAGGTCTTTCAGCTGTCTGTCTGTATGTTTGTTCCTTATACAAATTCTCACCGTTTGGCCTATTTTGACCAAACTTGGCACGCAGGTAGGTCTTGATACGGGAGTGTCATATTACCTATGACGTTTTCAACTTTTTGTTCCATCGGAATGACATCATTCCTTCTGAAACCCATCATGTGGGGTATCAAACGAATCGTCTTGGTAAGGAGAACCTATATTTGATGTTTTAAAAAACATTTCGACGCATCTTAACAAAATCAGTTGTGACTTCTTTCTTAAATGTAGTAAATAAAGTCGTAGGGGTTCACTGCATAATATACTTCAAAGCAGATACTAAGTTTTTCAAAGTCGAGCCATCTAAAGTATAAAGTTTAGGATCACAAACCCAAAATGTATCGTCTTTGTTTCTTATATTTTTCTTGAAGGCCTTCTGCACGGTCCCTATTATGATCTTTATCCTCGGGATAAGGTTCCTGTGTTTTACAGTGTAATAGTTTAGTTAAGAGAGCAATCAATTTGTCCTCTAGAGTAATGTCATCTGGAAGAGCTTCTAACTTTTCTAGTCTAGTGATTAGATGTATGTAGGTTGATTATTGGTATCAAATATCAAGCAGTAAGGAGAACCTTATGCAGAATCCAAAGACCCTGGTTTTATATGAAGTACAAAAGCCAGTAGATATGCGGCAACTAAATTCTATTTAATACTTAGAAAAAAGTAATGAGATCCCCAAAAAAACATAAATGTGAAATAGAGGCCTAGTTCCTGCCCCCACAAAGAAACACTCCCTTCCTCAAAAATATCCCCTCCTAAAACCCCCCAAAAACGCCTTACCATTCTACACTCCAAAAAAGTAGTATGAGTTGGTGTATTAATTCAACCAAAAATATTTGCCAATACAAGAGGTGATACAAGAAAGAAATGTCCAAGTTCATTACTTGGAAGACCTCATAGTTACTAAGAACAGTAAAGACACTTCAACTGACCTTTAAAAACAACAATAAAAATACTTATATCCAGTTCCTAAAATATTACTTTCCTCAATCAGGTATATGCTTAAACTTGGCAATGTTTTTTTTGTGCCGAAATTATCTTTAGAGAAAAACTAAACATTGCCAAGTTTAAGAATATACCTGGTTGAGGAAAGTGATATTTTAGTAACTGGATATAAGTATTTTTATTGTTGTTTTTAAAGGTCAGGTGAAGTGTCTTTACTGTTCTTAGTAAGTAACAATGAGGTCTTCCAAGTAATGAACTTGGACATTTCTTTCTTGTATCATCTCTTGTATTGGCAAATATTTTTGGTTGAATTAATACACCAACTCATACTACTTTTTTGGAGTGTAGAATGGTAAGGCGTTTTTGGGGGGTTTTAGGAGGGGATATTTTTGAGGAAGGGAGCGTTTCTTTGTGGGGGCAGGAACTTGGCCTCTATTTCACATTTATGTTTTTTTGGGGATCTCATTACTTTTGGGGATATATTTAACTTGTTCAAGTATGTGTTTATCGTTCCGTGTCCTGTTAATAATTGTGTCGTGTAGAAGTCACTACACGTATGTTTTCGTACTAAGTGACTATATATGTCAGGTATAAATGAAAAGGGTGTACGTCCTTTTGTAGAGTTTACACATTGGGTTTGACAGCGTTCTATCGTCTTATGCGTGAGTATGTGTTTCATGTGTGTCTTGGATATTTTGTGTGTTACTGGTATATTATTGTCTTTGGATGCCGATTTTGCGAGTCTGTTGGCTATCTCGTTTCCTAATAAGAACTCGTTTTCAAATGTGAATTTTATTCTGAATAATAGTAATGTTGGAAAGTTTTAGCATAACTTGGAATATATAAATTGTTATAATTATATTTGCATATATATATATATATATATATATATATATATATAAATAAATTTAAATTTATTTATGAGCATCCATGCGCATCTAAAGCGATTCGCTCCAAACAGTTATTGCATATATACATATGCAATAAGCATATGTATAGCATGCATATGCAATAAGCATATGTATGTGTAAGCATATGCAATAAGCATGTGTAGCTGAGGTATCTAAATACCTCTGGTTGATCAATTAGTGATAAATCGGATTACACAATTAGACAATGCTACTATTATTCTTTCTTTACAGTGTACCAAGTGACGCAATACCTTCCTTATGCCATTTATTGTACTTGTTTGAATATAATAGAGACATGGGATATTTCTTGTGAAAAAAGAATCGTTTTTATTGTAAATTATATCTTCAAATATTATAATTACATTTCGACGCTACCTACGTGTGGCATATTTTATTAAAAATTATCATTACAATATGTATATATATAAATATATATATATATATTATATATATATATATATATTGTTACATATATATATATATATATATATATATATATATATATATGTAACAATAGATAACAAGTTCTTTTCAAATCTCTCAGTAACTAGATTTTATTATTCTGTAAAGAATACATAAATATATTATAATAAACAAACAACAATAATAACAATCATTAGCGGTAACCAAAATAGATACCTGTAAAGAATAAGAAGAAATAAGAAGAAGTCCATAACTCATAACTTAGCATTATAACAATCTAACTCTTGTACTGTTCTGAACACATGTTCCATACAATCTATACACTGCCTATCTAAATAGAACCACTGCCTGCATGATCACATGCCTTCATGATATAGTCCTAGAGTGAAGGAACTTTACATATATATATATACTGCGCACAAACGAACTTATTGAACTTCAGGGCACGGGAAAATAAATTGTGAGGGAAATATGAGGGATTGGCCCAAAAGTGAGAGAGAAGAATGCGAGGTCCATTTAAGGAAAGCACTTAGATACCCCGGGCTAGAGTCGCAACCTCACAATGAGCTCTCTTTCTCTCTCTCTCTCTCTCTCTCTCTCTCTCTCGCTCTCTCTCTCTCTCTCTCTCTCTATCTATCTCGCTCATTCTCTCTCTCTCTCTCTCTCTCTCTCTCTCTCTCTCTCTCTCTCTCTCTCTCTCTCTCTCTCTCTCTCTCTCTCTCTCTCTCTCTCTCTCTCACTCTCTCTCTTTCTCGCTCGTTCTTTCAGACCTTTTATTTTCAAGAAGAATGGCCTGTCATAAATGAGGAGTTAACGAAAGAACTGTGCAAATAATTCTGTCTGTTATTTTCCCATCTTTCTTACAAAATAATGTTTATAAAACTGAAGAAATATATTAAAACAGAGCCGGAAGTGGTCAAATTATTATGAACTTGGAACATCAGACGCAAAAAAAAGAAAAGAATGAAAGATGTCTTTCAACTTCAATCCTGCTTTTCTATCAAAATTATTTATTTATTAAATCACATAGATATAAAAAAAGTCCGTCACGCAGGAGCTGCATAACTAAGCAATTTCCTCAGAATTGGTTAGTGTCGAGTGCATTACTGAATAATTTGCTTAAAATAACCTGTATAGATAAATAAAATAAAAACATAAATTGTTCTACTCTTTTGCATTTTTTTGAGCAGCTGTTTCAATTATTAATTTTCTAATTAATTTTCTTCCAGAGTTTTGTGTATACGGGGTACTACACTACGTACTTAATACACAAACATTTTGATCCATTGATCTGGATGAGTTTCGCGTACCTACGTTTGGCGGAAGAATTCAATTCAAACATAGTACAAAGTAACACCCCCCCCCCCTTCCGGATAGACCGATTTAGTTCATTTTCATATCATTTCTTTCTTATTAGATAGTCAGGACGTATAAAGAGCTTCGTTACAATAAAACATAAATTACGACCGGTATAATGAAATTAGTAATTTCTGTCCGGAGTAAACCCTCCCTTCTAGTCAACCGATTTAGTTTATTTTTATAACAAACTTTTCTGTTCAGTTGACCACAACGAATACCGATTTTCGTTAAAATATAACAAATATTATCGCTGGTATTGGCAAATAACTACTTTGGCTCCGGAGTAAACCTCCCCTCCACATGGATCGATTTTGTTTGTTAACGAACTCGTTCAATCGTTTGATGGAAGAATACTACATTCCATGTTTCATGGTGAAAAAACAAAACCTCTGGCCTGTATCGTGTATATATATATATATATATATATATTTATATATATATATATATATATATATATATATATATATATATATAAATATGAACGGGGGTCATTTTCGGTGTTTACTAGGTAGGATCGATAAAGATTCAAAGAAATTTTGCAAAAATTCCGTCATGAGTGCATCCTCAATAGCTACTTTCCTTCGGAGGAAAGTGCTAATAAGGTAGTAGTAAATCGTCAGAAAACCTCATACCAATGTTTTTTTTTTTTTTTTGTTTTTTTTTTTTGTTTTTTTTTTACGGCACATCGACAAATCGTGGCCATTAGTGCCGACGTCCAGGGTGCAGTCAGGAATTTTCATTTCAGGAGCGAGCCCTGAGATGAGAAAATTTCTGGCACCGGTGGGGATCGAACCCACCATCTCCCGCTTATGAATCTAGCGCGCTAGCCACTAGACCACGGGAGACCCCTCATACCAATGTTATGCACATATCAAGAATAGAACTAACCTAACAGCAGTGATACTCTTCAATGAGTATTTATTTTGTTTACATTATAATTATTCATTTGAGCTGAGATCATCGATTAAAAAAGTTTGACACCGCTACATAGGGGGGGGGGCCTTTTATCGCTAGCACACAACATACACAAATGGATAATTTTTGAATCGAACCTACCATCTCCCGCATATGAATCTAAAGCGTTAGCCACTAGTCCACGGGGAGTCCCCGATAATTTTTATCTTATCAATTTGGATTATACAGCTAATTCAATTTTTTTAGCACTTTCCTCCGAAGGAAAGTAGCTATTGAGGTTGGACTCATGACGGAATTTTTGAAAAATTTCTTCAAATCTTTATCGATCCTACCTAGTTATATATCTATATATATATATATATATATATATATATATATATATATATATATATATATATATGTGTGTGTGTGTGTGTGTGTCTGTTAACACGATAGCGGCCAGAGTGTTTGTTTTTTCTTCACGAAACTTGGTATATAGCATTCAATTAGCAAACGATTAAACGAGTTCGTTAACCACCAAAGTCGGTCCTCCGGAAGGGGGGGTTTACCCCGAATCCAAAACACTAATTTGACTATGTCAGCCGTAATATTTGTTATATTTCAACGAAACTTGGTATTCGTAGTGTTAATATAGAGAGAAAAGTGAGATATAAAAATGAACTAAATCGGTTCATTAGGAGGGGGGGTTTACTCTAGACCCACAATACCAATTCGCCACTACTAGCCGTGATTTTTGGTATATTTCGACGAAACTCGGTATTCGTAGTGGTAATCTACGGGTAAATATGTGTTGTAAAAATAAACTAAATCGGTTCATTAGAAGGGGGGGTTTACTCCTGACCCAAATTCTTAATATACGCATACCGGTCGTAATTTCTTCTGTATTTTAACGAAACGCGGTATACGTCGTGGGTAACTCATGAGAAAGAAGTGTTGTAGAAATGAGCTGAATCGGTCAATCGGAAAGCGGGGGTTTAATTTGTAATATATTTCAATAGAAAAGCCCGTCAGACGTAGGTTCACAAAGCCGCCGCAAGGAGCGCTTTCTACCACTAGAGTGACTGTATCCTGTTCCTGCGTTAGATCAAAATACGATAATATGAGGGTTTTTGTATTTATTACGAAGTGTAATAGGTACCATGTGTAAACATAACTCTGGAAGCAAATTATTAATTGATCAGTTACTCATTACAAATTTAAAACTATTCATGTTTTTATTTTATTTACGTAGGATATTTTAAGCAAATTGTTCTGGAAAGCAATCTACACTACCCAAATTCTGAGGAAAGTGCTTAGTTATGCAGTTCCTGCGTGACGGACTTTTTTCTTTAGAAAGTTAGCGAGAATATTTTCAAAACACAAATTTCCCTTATTTTTTATCTTGATTATTAAGATGTACAAACATAACATACCACAATCGTAACTAGGCATAAACTAGATATAGCTGTTTAGCACCTAGTGTAATAGCCTTACCAATCAATACCCGAAGTTTGGGGGCTAAATTAAATGTGAACGTAGTACGGAGTAATCCCAAACTTATAGAAACTCGATTTTTAAATTGCTACAAAACATGTTCTGCATTGAATGGGGATCATGTCTGCCGAGTTTCGTTTCAATCGAGTGAAAATAATGAACAGGAGGGGAAAATTAGTAGTAATTTCAGTTTTTTTTACACAGCATCTTTGTTTTTTGTCGCCCACGACGTATACCGAGATTTGTTACTACGAATTATGGCCTGATGTGCTAATTAATTATTTGGGTCCTGAGTGAACTGTCCCTTCAGATAATAGTTAATACGTTCGTACGTCGTGGAGATGTGTTCTGCGGGCCCAGCGTCGTGGCATATGCGTCAGCAGATAGCTTGGCTTTCTTTCTAGCCCCACTACTCCGAGCTGTGTCCTATACAGCCGTAGACTGTTCAGGCAACGAATTCGTTCACAATATGACAAAAATTACTGTAAAAAGACTGACAATATTGTAAAGAAACTGAGAGACTATTATAACAATGAGGAAGGATTGACGGACATTAAAACAAACAATGAATGGATAGTAAAATTATCAGAAAAGAGTATTCCTGATTTTCCGACGTTTTGTGCTTTGAGGCTTAGCAAAGAACAAAACGTATTAAGTAATGTATATATATATATATATATATATATATATATATATATATATATATATATATACATATATATATATATATATATATATATACATTTTAACGTTGTCATTTTAGGTATCAAGTTAGTAGGATCAATGAAGTTTTTCAAAAACTTTTTCATGCGTGCAATCTGAAAACTAAATTCCTTCAGAGTGTGCTAAAAGGAAAGCCATATTATAAAAAAAGTAGTGTCAACTAAATACTAAGTTTTTAAAAGAAATATATTGGAGGGAGTGGCACCTTTGGACGCAAACTAACGCTACGAAACATACAGAGCGGAAGAATTCTATATAGAGATGTTGGATTATCAATTCGTGCGCCACTTTTATTGAGCCTGTTCATTGGATTTTAAGAAAACATGTGGATATATGGAGTGTCAGAAAAAATATGAGAAGAAAAAAAAAATTTAATATAATATTGAAAAGGTTGTCTGTCCTGACTACGTACGAGTATAGGAGTGGACAGGTAAGATTGAACGAGCCTTGTATCTTGAGGTCATCAGGGGGGTACCGGGTTGGGGGGCTGGGGTGGGGAGATTCAATTTTGAAGTGTGACGGAGGTAATCTTCACCCGGAACCCATCGCCCCTTCACCACCGGACAATTTTATACCTTTCGCCTCTCCAAGCCTCTTCAAGGTACTGCTTTATCAAGCCACAGGAATAAATGGGACCAACAACTACATAAATAAAATATATACTGTATTAGGTTTTGTTATATACATATTTATATGGAATTGAACATTATTAGACGCAAAAACAACGTCCAAATTGTTACAACTCCTACGTGTAGATATTATATAGACAGAATGATAAAATATTTACATAGAATAAGATAAAACAATCTAATATGAAGGAACCTACGATTTTATTTAAGAATAACAGGGAAAGACATTAATCTAAACTTAATTGCTTTAGAGATTTTTGCCTAAAAATGTCCAAATTGGGAAACCCCTTAATTATATATACATATTTGTCTGTTCGCACTCTAACAGGTCTAAAAATGGTCCGATTTTGATGAACTTTGGTAAAAAAATCTTTCGTCTAATTTGAAAGGTCAAGTTCGTTGACCAGCAGAATCCGTCAACTGGAAAATGGATTTTAGAGCAAAATTCGCACACAAAAATCGTAACGCTTAATTTTTCAAGTTAGTATGCATGCAGGTACTCGTTTTGTAGGTTCTTTGACGTAGGAAAACGCATGAAACCATTTTGAACACGATATATGTAACTGTTTTTGTAAATCATTTTCAGGGGTACTTACAATCGTAGCTTTCAATTTAAATATTATCTACAAATTTGAAATTCATCTAAACTTAGATGTTTAAATTTTGATTACATTTGGAGTTCAGAATGTAGGTATTCGAAGAAAAGAAATTTTATCAATAGGCTTGACTATGTTTTTGGAACGTGGAGAAGTTGGGCGGAGTAATTTCCGTTTATAATGCTACCAGTTTTCTTTTGTGGCACCTTAAATCTTCCTTCCTTTGAGATGTAATATTATATTTTCAGAAAATGTTAACACCTTTCAATAACTGCTTCTATTCCATTACTTATGGCTATAGTTGTATGGCTATAGGGGTATGAATGAGTCGGACTTTTACAGTATTCGGCTATGTATTTTTTTTTTTTTTTTTTTTTTTTTTTTTATGCTTAAGGGACAAATTCCAGGATAAAGTATTTTTTTTTCATTCATTTATTCAAATGTATTTTGACCTTTCGCCCATTAAAAAAATTACAATATTTTCCTTCTAAAATGAAAGGACTACAGGAATGAAGGCATAGATTTTAATTTTCCTTCATTAAAATTCATTCCCCCAGACGCATATTATCCTTGAAATACTAATGCTCCCTTTACTTCCAGGGCAGTTTCACCCTAAATGAAATAGGGCCTTGTTGAGGTCAGTCTTAGCAGACCCATTTCCAGTTTCAGCTTACAAGATAGCTGAGCCGGAGTGGTTTAATTTCGAATGCTTAAGCGTCCTTCTAATTATCCCGTAGTCAGGAGACTGTTTAATTGCTTGGGCTTTATTACATTTTAGAAATACATTTTCCAAACCAATTTATTCGTTTTTTCCTTCCTATTTGTGTCCTATGTCCTTAAACGTTCATAAAAACATATCTGGCTGTTCACACTCCATTAGGATCAAAAATTATACGAATTTGAAGAAATTTGGTACAATAATTCTCTGTCGTATGTCAAGTTCGTTAACCAGCAAAATCCGTCGAGCGGAACATGGTATTTAGGGCAAAATTGGCTCGAAATGGATCGCAGCGCTTACGTTTTGGTATTAATTGGGTTTCTTAAGTACAAAAACGAATAAGTCCATTTTTACGGCGATATCTCTAAAGCAGGCTACACATGGCCAGCTTGACCTCAAAATACAAAAAAAAAAAATAAAATAAAAAAATAATACATGAAGATACTTTTAAAATGATGTACTTTTAGTGGATTAATTACAATTTAGAAAAATGTCAAATACGCCACGATAGCGGGCCATCTAAAGGGAGTTTTCGGTCGGATTCAATATCATACGATACTAGACCCTCAAACCTAACCGAGAATACGTAATGAGGTCCCATATCAAATACAAAGGGTATGTCTCATTATTATTTTTTCCTCTAATACATTTTGATTTACTTAGGCAACAATTTCAGATATATATATATATGTATATGTATATATATATATATATACATATATATATATATCTGAAATTGTTGCCTAAGTAAATCAAAATGACCTGTGTGGTTGAATTTGCCTTAAAAAAAAAAAAAAAAAAAAAAAAAAAAAAAAAAAAAAAAAAAGGCCCGGAGTAGCGGGATAGAAAGAAAACCAAGCTATCTGCTGACGCATATGCCACGACGCTGGGCCCGCAGAACACATCTCTCTGACGAATATGCCACGACGCTGGGCCCGCAGTACACATCTCTCTGACGAATATGCCACGACGCTGGACCCGCAGAACACGTCTCTCTGACGAATATGCCACGACGCTGGACCCGCAGAACACATCTCTCTGACGAATATGCCACGACGCTGGACCCGAACGTGTTAACGATTCAGTTGAAAATTGTTCCAGACGTTTGCGAGTCGTTCAATCAAACATATTGAAATTTATGTTAGGCTTGGAGTAATGAAAGTAATAGAAAAACATTTTTAATAACAAACATTAGAAGCTTTGAGATTTTCATATATTTTCTCAAATATCTCGAAAACGGCTTGGAAATCGTGGTAAGTAAAAGGAAGATTGATATAAATTTTCGATTGTACGATCTCAATCGGGGAAACCCCAGAAGGGTATGATGACGAGGGCCTCCGAACCCTACCTTAAGTGCGGCTTAGAGTCCGCCTACAGCAGTTGATTTTTTAATCTATGGACGGTTGAAAAAAATCTTTGTCTAACAATAAATGTTTAGTAAGGGTGACAACCTATAAATAGCCAGGCGATAATTGTCTAGATGTTGACGCGCCTAAAGAAAAGAGGAGGCACTAGGTAATAATTCAGCAGCAGTTGATAAGGTGCTCAAATTTTTAAAAATAACTGGACTTAATCGTCTCATATAATAACTGTGATTGTTCAGGTATATGTGTTTATTTAGTTCAAATCCTTGAATAATAGGTATATATAAGTTCTAGTTATTTATTTTATCATTCTAGGTGTCTTTTTATCTCTATTTATTTGTTTTACTTTTCTACCTATTTATCTATCCTTAGTTGTTGTTTTTTTTTTTTTTTTTTTTTTTTTTTTTTTTTTTTTTTTTTCGGAGAACCAACTGTTTTCTCCTTGTGATACATTTGTTACCTCTTAACTCATTTCTGTGATATTTTGTGTTACCTTAGGTTTCTATCTTTTTTAGCTATTAAGACTTAGTTAGTGTATATTTTTATATTTTTAATTTTAGATTAATTTATTTCCTGTTAACTTAGTTTTAGATTAATAAAGAAATAATATGAATGTTCAGGTAAAGAGACTAAAAGTGCCGGGAGAAAGGTGGAAAAAAAAAGAAGGGAGAGGGGAAAAAAAAAAAAAAAAAACTAAAAATAGAAAAGACAAATGGCTGCAAAAATAGAATAAAGGGGAAAAAATAGGAAATAAAAGAGTGCCAGTTGTAAAAAAAAAAAAAAAAAAAAAGGAAAAAAAATAAATAAATAAAACTCGTGAGCATGCGGTGAGTAATTTGTGTAGCTATCTGCACGGTAGGGCGATGACGACCGTGGGGTTCTTTCGCCCAGAAATGCCACAAACAAACTAAAGAAAAGAAACAACTAAATTGATCCACTAGAAGCAGTGGTCGTATGACGAGAACGTTCATAATATTATTCGGTCTAGCAACAATATTTACTGTAAAACAGAAACTACGAATGATGAAATGTATCATGGAATAAAAAAAAATCGCTCCATTAGGAGAAGGTGATTACCCCCAGCCCAAATTATTGCACACTAAGCTGTCTTAATTCTCAAAAATACAAGATTATAAAGATAGCACAGATAGCGGCTTTAATCTACTCCCCCCACTTCTATTCCTTCAAAACGCGCCCCTGGAAGTCCACTAACGCAAAACATTAAGAAAAATGTTCATGAATATTGAAGAAAGAACGCTGTTGTTGTAGGCATTGTTCGCTACATAGCGAATATGTCGTCTTAAACAAAACATTATGTTACCGCTTAGGAATAGGATCCTGTCCGAAATAATTCAATAGGTTCCGTTAATTGAATCGATCCATGCAAAAAGAGCTTCAGTCCAAAATCAGTAGTTTTGAGAAAACTAGACTGAAGCCCTTTCTACATGGAATAATAAAATTAGGACTATGTTTCTATGGCAACTATGTATTGGATTGAAGTCCTTTTAACATAGAAATGTGAAGTTACCTTTAGATACAAAGGATTCATCACTCATACTAACGAAAATATTATCGAAACTCATGTTGGGAAAAAATAGACTGATGCATGGATCGATTCAATTCGGATTCACGTTATTTACTTCATAGTTGAAATGCGTTTAATTTTAAATTTTTTTTAGCATTATTCACTGGTTTTAGAGCAGGTCAAATTATTAGTATGTTTAATAACACTAGTCCGACAATCTAGGCGCACGGTAGTGCGCCAGGCCAAGTTCCGGCCTAATATACTGTGTGTATATTACAGGCGGTCTTAGAGCCGATTTTTACCCTCGTATAACTTTCAACCAGGAAAGATAAAGTTATAACATTTTACACAGGTATTATACTACTAGATGTGAGTAAAACTTGAAATTTTCATAATTCTACATCGAATAGTTTCTGAGATATAAACGATCGAAAATCGGGATTTATAGGACTCACTCACTCACTCACTCACTCACTCACTGACTCATCAAAATTATTAGGCACTTCCCATAATGCTAGAGACTTGAAATTTTGCATGAAGATAGATATGAAGACGGTATTAAAGGAAAAAATCTAAAAATCGCGAAAAGTTGTGTTTGACTCCGCTTCCGGGGCGGGGGCGTGCCAGTTTTGTACTTCCTTCGGAAACCCATCATTCCGTCCGAAACCCATGATGTGGGGTATCAAATGAATTGTCTTCGTATGAAGAACCTATATTTGATGTTTTAAGAAACAATTAGACGCATATAGGCTCGGTAAAAATCTTGTACCTGCTGTCTGTCTGTCTGTCTGTTCGTTCCTTATACAAATACACACCGTTTGACCGATTTTGACAAAATTTGTCACACATGTCGGTCTTTATCCGGGTAGTGTCATAGACTAGTCAAAATCTTCTATCAGCTGTCTGTCTGCATGTTTGTTCCTTACACAAATTCACACCATTTGACCGATTTTGACCAAACTTGGCACACAGGTAGGCTTTGGTCCGGGGAATGCACTAGGCTAGGCAAAAAAGGTCTTTTAGCTGTCTGTATGTATGTTTGTTCCTTATACAAATTCACACCGTTTGGCCTATTTTGACCAAACTTGGCACGCAGGTAGGTCTTGATACGGGAGTGTGATATTACCAATGACGTTTTCTACTTTTTGCTCCATCGAAATGCCATCATTCCTTCTGAAACCCATCATGTGGGGTATCAAATGAATCGTCTTGGTAAGGAGAACCTATATTTGATACTAAGTTTTTCAAATTCGAGCCATCTAAATTACAAAGATTAGGATCACAAATCCTAAATGTATCGTCTTTGTTTTTATATTTTTCTTGAAGGCCTTCTGCACTTTCCCTATTGTGATCTTTATCCTCGGGATAAGGTTCCTGTGTTTTACAGTGTAATAGTTTAGTTAAGAGAGCAATCAATTTGTCCTCTAGAGTAATGTCATCTGGAAGAGCTTCTAATTTTTCTAGTCTAGTGATTAGATGTATGTAGGTTGATTTTTGGTATCAAATATCAAGCAGAGGAGAACCTTATGCAGAATCCAAAGACCCTGGTTTTATATGAAGTACAAAAGCCAGTAGGTATGCGGCAACTAAATTCTATTTAATACTTAGAAAAAAGGAATGAGATCCCCAAAAAAACATAAATGTGAAATAGAGGCCAAGTTCCTGTCCCCACAAAGAAACGCTCCCTTCCTCAAAAATATCCCCCCCCCCCTAAAACCCCCCCAAAACGCCTTACCATTCTACACTCCAAAAAAGTAGTATGAGTTGGTGTTTTTATTCAACCAAAAATATTTGCCAATACAAGAGATGATACAAGAAAGAAATGTCCAAGTTCATTACTTAGAAGCCCTCATAGTTACTTACTAAGAACAGTAAAGACACTTCAACTGACCTTTAAAAACAACAATAAAAATACTTATATCCAGTTACTAAAATCTCACTTTCCTCAACCAGGTATATTCTTAAACTTGGCAATGTTTTTTTTGTGCCGAAATTATCTTGAGAGAAAAACTAAACATTGCCAAGTTTAAGAATATACCTGGTTGAGGAAAGTGATATTTTAGTAACTAAGTATTTTAGTAGTAAGTAGTATTCTAAATAATACTTTAACTTCAATACTGCTCTTCAGAAGGTCTGCTGCTCGGCTCCATGCTCTTTTGGCTTGTTCTGTCTTCTGCTCTGCTTCATCTTTTTGAGCGCGATTATATTAAAAAAGGTCCTCTCGCATAATCCTATGTGTCATTTGGGATGCTTACAATTGAAATACCGTCAATATACCGTTGAAAATGTGAACTTTTAAAATGAAACTTAAAATGAAATCTCTAAGAGAAGCAACATCTCGAGCCCCACAACAGTAAACTGGCATTATTCAAAGAAGAAATTACTCCACTAATGCACCGATTCACCTAATGACTTTGCGCTATTAAAAATTTCATAAGAACCATATTCTTAGAAAATTTTATATCTTTCAAATAGGTGCTTTG
Source organism: Gonocerus acuteangulatus (assembly GCA_946811695.1). Lineage (NCBI taxonomy): Eukaryota > Metazoa > Arthropoda > Insecta > Hemiptera > Coreidae > Gonocerus > Gonocerus acuteangulatus. The sequence continues at coordinate 70,002,382 of OX328128.1, forward strand.
CATATACTATGATTACCTCACTCTGTTTCGAGACATAGAAGAATACATCCGAAAATCTCAGTTTTTTTCCATTTTATATAACGTAAAATATATCCCCAAAAAAACATAAATGTGAAATAGAGGCCAAGTTCCTGTCCCCACAAAGAAACGCTCCCTTCCTCAAAAATATCCCCCCCTAAAACCCCCCCAAAAACGCCTTACCATTCTACACTCCAAAAAAGTAGTATGAGTTGGTGTTTTTATTCAACCAAAAATATTTGCCAATAGAAGAGATGATACAAGAAAGAAATGTCCAAGTTCATTACTTAGAAGCCCTCATAGTTACTTACTAAGAACAGTAAAGACACTTCAACTGACCTTTAAAAACAACAATAAAAATACTTATATCCAGTTACTAAAATCTCACTTTCCTCAACCAGGTATATTCTTAAACTTGGCAATGTTTTTTTTTTGTGCCGAAATTATCTTTAGAGAAAAACTAAACATTGCCAAGTTTAAGAATATACCTGGTTGAGGAAAGTGAGATTTTAGTAACTGGATATAAGTATTTTTATTGTTGTTTTTAAAGGTCAGTTGAAGTGTCTTTACTGTTCTTAGTAAGTAACTATGAGGGCTTCTAAGTAATGAACTTGGACATTTCTTTCTTGTATCATCTCTTGTATTGGCAAATATTTTTGGTTGAATAAAAACACCAACTCATACTACTTTTTTGGAGTGTAGAATGGTAAGGCGTTTTTGGGGGGGTTTTAGGGGGGATATTTTTGAGGAAGTGAGCGTTTCTTTGTGGGGACAGGAACTTGGCCTCTATTTCACATTTATGTTTTTTTGGGGATATATTTTACGTTATATAAAATGGAAAAAAACTGAGATACTGAGATGTATTCTTCTATGTCTCGAAACAGAGTGAGGTAATCATAGTATATGCAAAGCACCTATTTGAAAGATATAAAATTTTCTAAGAATATGGTTCTTATGAAATTTTTAATAGCGCAAAGTCATTAGGTGAATCGGTGCATTAGTGGAGTAATTTCTTCTTTGAATAATGCCAGTTTACTGTTGTGGGGCTCGAGATGTTGCTTCTCTTAGAGATTTCATTTTAAATTCATTCACATTTTCAACGGTATATTGACGGTATTTCAATTGTAAGCATCCCAAATGACACATAGTATAATGCGAGAGGACCTTTTTTAATACAATCGCGCTCAAAAAGATGAAGCAGAGCAAAAGACAGAACAAGCCAAAAGAGCATGGAGCCGAGCAGCAGACCTTCTGAAGAGCAGTATTGAAGTTAAAGTATTATTTAGAATTAGAGCTTCTGAGTGGATCATGCTCAGAGTTCATAATGCCTCAGCTATATCACGCTGTGCTTTGAAATACTTCTCCAGTCTTACAAACATTATTCCGTGAGAAAGATGAGACAATTACAGAGAGAATTATTTAACGTTCATTCCTCTACTCCTCGTTAATGACAGGCCATTCTTGTTGAAAATGTAAGATAATCAGAGAGAAAAAGAGAGAGAGATAGAGGGGGGGGGGGTGATTGAGATGGAGCTCATGGTATGAATACAGCTCTAACCATGGGTCTCTAAGTCTTAAATGGTCGTCTTATTCTTTTCCCTCACTTCTGACCAAAACCTTATATTTCCCTCAAATCTCCTCTATCCACCTCTCACTAAATAAGCGGAGTTCAATAACTATCAGATCATCTGTCCGTTTATGTCCTGTCCTTATAAATTTATTTTTGTTTATATAGCATTAAATAAACTTCTGTTTATCATGTTTTGGTTGGTGAAACTTATTTATTATGTGCACAAAATTGTGCTTCAACTTATGGAAAACGTGTACAAATATTTGGTGAAGATATCATTAGTAAGTGACAAGTGCAGCGCTGGTTTCAAAGATTGGAAACCGCAAGCTTGAAGACGAGCCTCGTACAGGTCGACCAACAGAGTTTCACAAAGAACTCCTGCAGGCTCCTCCAAGGAGGACGTACCAAACCTGAGCCGAGCGTTTGGGATACAGCAAAACCTGGGTACTATAAGCCAAATGGTTCAAAAGTTATTTCGAATGGGGCCTTCATACATAGGCGTTTATATTTGAAGAAAGTTTTCGAAAATGTTTTCATAATGTGTAAATTTTTTAAAATTCCTTCGGAATTTTAGTGAATTAAGAAATATTATTTACATGTTACTCGCACATAAAAAAGGAACACATAACGGGCATAACTTTAATTTATTCGAAGGGGAGAAAACGAAAGCAATGGAACACTTTCAGCTCAATAAATTTCGCCACACTTTCATATTCCCGTCCTCATTCAAAGTATGAATAATATCATATTCTATAAATAATTAAGTATAAAAAACGCTTTAAAACAAAATTTTAAAAGTATTACTAAAAGGCTAACTATCTCTAGCTATAAATAAAGAATCTCCAATTCTTGACCTAAAAACACTAACATGGCATAAATTCTCCTTGTTTAGTCTATATCATCGCCAAGCCAACGCAAATCTCAGTGTCGAGTGACAAATCTTAGTGTCAAGTGACAAATCTTAGTGACGCAACGGCCCTCGGATCCAATAGACCCCTGCTAACCACAAGAACCGGAAGATCTGCGAACCGACTCACTGAGCCAGATCTTTTAAATGAATGAAATTCGTTGACCCGATTCCCCCCAAAACATCCAAAATCATAAAACCCAAGAGAAATAATGTAAGGATAAGATTTATGAAATATTCCTTAATAAAAAGGTAAAAAAATATTTATACAAGGTAGGGATTGTCGGGGTTCGGTCACTGCTATTTAATAAAACTACATTTTATCATAAAAATGGTTTTATTGTGCCGACGTTTCGGTTTGAACTTCAAGCCTTCATCAGGGCGATGGGAAGATAGAGAACTATTCCTCACAAATGCGGGATCATTTCTCTCCCGCATTTGTGAGGAATAGTTCTCTATCTTTCCATCGCCCTGATGAAGGCTTGAAGTTCAAACCGAAACGTCGGCACAATAAAACCATTTTTATGATAAAATGTAGTTTTATTAAATAGCAGTGACCGAACCCCGACAATCCCTACCTTGCATCATCTACGGTCAACGATCTCCTCCCAAAAAATATTTATAGTGGTCGAATACCATAATTATATATTAAATTGAGGACGAAGTTATAACAACAAATTGACATTCAAAACGCAGAATGTTTGGTAAGTATATTTTATAATACGTGCAGGATTTATGTATTCAAATTTAATTTAATATAGCATAACAATTGCACAGGCACACACAAAAAAACGTGGTATACATTCTTATGTATGTTTCTTATACATACATTCTTATGTATTTCGACGCGCTGAACCCGAATCCGGAGTCCATTTCGACCCATTGCGTCGGGTTTAAGAGCATTTGAAGGTAAAATTTCGTATGAAGTCGTTAAAGAAGAAATAACTAGAGCTTCCATGGTTTTGAGGGTCGCTGAATTCGAATCCGAGGATCTGCAGTATAAATTCTTTTTTTGCAAAATATATATAATTGTCCTTGAAATGAACTTGATTTTGCGCCGATGGGGTGAAACAGATCTCGGATTCGAATTCGGCGACCCTCAAAACCATGGAAGCTCTAGTTGTTTCTTCTTTAACGACTTCATACGAAATTTTACCTTCAAATGCTCTTAAACCTGACGCATGGGGCGAAACGGACTCCGAATTCGGATTCATCGTGTCAAAATACATAAGAATATTTGAATGGTGTCTTTGGAAAAGACAACTTTTTTAAGATAAGGTTTAGCTCTCTCTTTTGGACGCAGGCCATAGAGTAAAGCCGATTTAAAGGAATTTAATTTTGTAATTACATAAAAAGTACTTTTATTAATTTACTTAGTTATTGGAAATCTACAACAGAGGCCACAAAGTATTTAAACCAAATTTCTTTAAAAGAAGCGACAATAATCATCGACTAATTAAGAATTAATCTTTTTTAGCGCGGTTCCTCCCTCCCCCATAGGGAGGAACCCCGCTTATAAGGTTGATACAATGAAACAATCCGGAAGTGCCGACTAGAAAATTTCGCGTTTCAGAACCCCTAGAGACCGAAAATAACGGTGGTTCAAATTTGTATATATATATATATATATATATATATATATATATATATATATATATATATATATATATATATACAAATTTGAACCACCGTTATTTTCGGTCTCTAGGGGTTCTGAAACGCGAAATTGTATATATATATATATATATATATATATATATATATACGCACATATATATATTTGTCTGTTCGCTCATTTCTGGCTTCCCTAATGGTCCGATTGTGATGAAATTTGGTACAAAAATCCGTCGTACAATTTAAAAGGTCAAGTTCGTTAACCAGCAGAATCCGCCCACTGGAAGATGGCGTTTGGGGCGAAATTCGCGCAAAAAAATCGTAACGCTTCCGTTTTTGAGTTCATAAGCTTGTAAGTACTGGTTTTATAGGCTTCTTGGGCTAGGAAAACGAATAAAACCATTTTCAAGGCGATAGCTTTAACCGTTTTCGAGAAAATTGGAAAAATAGTTTTTGAATACCGTTTTTGGTTTGGGTACTTAGAATCATGGGATTCAGTTGAAACATTTTCTGCATATTCTACTTTCATTAAAACTAATATGTTGAAAATTTTGTTACATTTGGAGTTTAGGAAGGGCTAGAATAAAATATTTTATTAACAGACATAAAAAGTTTTGGTAACTTTGTATACTTTCCTTAATATCTCGAAAAAGGTTGAGAATCTTGGGAAACGGAAGATGACCATTAGAAAGGTCACTAAATGCTCTACAAAAATGGCTCTGATGTAAGTTTCGATTAGGCGATGTCAATCGGAGAAATAAGTGCTTAAAACTTTAAAGTAATTGATTTCGCTTATTCGAACTGTTCTTTTTGTCTTTGATTTTGGTACGTAGAATTATGGGATTCAGTTGAAACATTTTTTGCATGTTTGAATTTTATCAACACTAATATTTTGAAATTTTGGTTACGTTTGGAGTAAAGGAAGGGTTAGAATAAAATATTTTATCAACAGACAAGAAAAGTTTTGGTAACCTTTTATACTTTCGTTAGTATCTCGAAAACCGTTGACAATCTTGGGAAGCGAAAGGTTACCATTCGAAAGCTTACTAAATGGTCTACAAAAAAGGTTCCAAAGAAAGTTTTCAATAAGCGATGTCAATCGGATAAATAAGTGCTTAAACTTTGAAGTAATTGATTTCGTTTATTCGAACGGTTCTTTTTGCCTGTTTTTATTCCTTGTTTTGTCTTTTTTTTAATTGCTTATAGTTGGATAATGTATTTGACAATAAAACAGATTAAGTAAAATAAGAAAAACCATTCATTGTTAGAAATATAGCTTGCCAAGAGAAAGAGATTTTCTTTATCTCTGTTTACCTTTCTTCTTAATTGTTTTTTTTTTCTCGGTTTGCCTTAGTTTTTAATATCTTGCTGTTATTTTGATTGCATTTTTTTTTCAATAAAACATGACAAGTAATTGAGAAGCGTGTTTGTATTTTGAATTGACTTTGAGAGTCTTGCTTTAGATTGAGGAATTTCCGCTTCTAACCTGTGGGTATTAACAGTTTTCATGAAATAATAAAAAAAAAAAAAAAAAACTGATTAGTTCTATTTTAAACTTTCGAAATGACAATATGGATGAGAATGGACACGTCTTAAAATGACGCAGTTCCTGCAGAAAGAGAATGTTTAGACTCTGTGTAGGGTAAGACATTTGCCCGGGTTGAGCTACTAGGCAGGCTTCAGGTAGGTTTTATTGCATTTCATAAATCAAGATGCATCCTAGGAGAGATGACAGATATTGTACCTGTAGGAAGTCATAAAGCCAAATGCTATAGTAGAAATATAATTATATTTTGTGGTTGTATGTGGCGTAATACATTAAAAAATAACATAATAATACTTTCCCATTTTCATTTTGTTTAATTGCATTTAACAGTAAAATGAGTAGTTTAGTGTTTTTAATTGCATTTAACACTAAAATGGATATGTCAGCAAGTTAAGTCAATTAGATACAAATTCTTAGTAGAGGAATCTGTGTTTACATTAAGAATGATCTAAACAAAGTAATAACTGTTTCTATTCTAAGTATACAAAATGACACTAGGGATATGAATGGAACCGCGCTAAGATGATTCAGTTCCTGCGAGTCGGACTTTTTTTTCTCACTTAATAGATTAATATTGACCGATTCTGTTATTGCTTACTCCAATTTAAGGTTATTTACACCCGGTAGCAGAAATTCCACCGTGTAAATAGTTCTAAAGCAATATTATTTGAAGGATATCTTGTCTGTTGACACTACAAGTCCTATCAGCTCTTCCACACACCTTCCGGGAGAAGTTATCATCCTGAAGTAATTCCAAGTTAACGGGACGGAAGCTGGTCGTTTCACCCAATATTCTACGCCGATATCTGTCACTACCACCAACACCATATTGGGAACTAGAGAACGCAAGGACAAATTCCTGAACAAGGCATTTAAAAAGATGGTAACGAATGAAGTATGTAATTTTCAATTTGTAATTCTACATTGAAAACAAATATCAATCCCACAGAATCTGGCTAACCTAAGTCGTCAGAAAACCAACAACTAAAATAAAATGAATGTTGTCACACTTTTTTAATCTTTGTAACGAAAAAGCTAAACGAGCAACTCGACGACCGGAACCCGACGTACATTACATGACATACTAGGATTTTTAAGTCTTATAAAAGAGATATATGGCAAGAATCCTGGTACAACACAACTGACAAAAAGCTTCGAGAAATCAAGCACACTGTACAGGAATAGTCAACCAGTAAAAGGTCAAATAGACGGGAAGACGTTGTTTTACGCAGTCTACGGATTAGCCATACATTTCTGACTTACTACTACATAAAAAACACCGACGCATTTAACTATTGACACAACAAAAGAAAAGGAAACCATATATATATTTATATTTTTTTTTTTACGGCGCATCTACATCTAGGTCATTAGCGCCGACATCCAGGGTGTAGCGAGGAATTTCACCAGCGAGCCGTGGGATGATAAAATTCCTGCCGGAGGTTGGGAATCGAACCCACCATCTCCCGCTTATGAATCCAAGGCGCTAGCCATTAGACCACGGGAGACCCCAGGAAACCATATAGACAGACACACGGAGATACGCAATCAATTCTCATGAATACCTATTACAAATTGTTTGTATTCAATATCTAAATTATTTAAAACATTGGACAGTCTTCGGCATGACTGTCAGTCTGGACCTTTATCTAAAGATGTTTTTTTAAACACTTAAAGATGATACTTTTTACTTATTCTTTGTTGGTACTGTTTATTTCGATTTTTATTCTCTTATTACTTAATAATAATTATTTTTGATGAATATATGCATGGATACATACATATTCTGTTTGTAAATTGTTTATTTTTTGATTTGCTTAACTTAGCTTCAGGACAATTATTCTATCCTCTATTCTGGGAGGGACTCGAGGACTGGTTGGTTCATGAAATTCATACATGACCTGTGAAATCTCTAATGAGTAATTTCAGCGATTGATTGAATGGTTATGGCAAAGAGCTCTTGATAAGCATTCCCGTCAATTGCAAAATGTCAGTTATGGTCCATCAATGAATGCCGCTAAGAGACCCGTTGTTCAATATACTTATATTTTTTTACACTGGAAGATGCGTTTTTAAAAAATTCGAACGAGGTATTTTCGCGTAAGGCAATGTTAGTAGGACATGTAAAAAAAAAAAAAAAAATATATTACAATCGACCACCATTTGCCGATTGGAATGGAATGGCCCTCGTATACGCTGTTAATGGTCATTTTGACCATAAGGAGCATTTCTGACCTTTGGTGCCATTGACTTTTTTCGTCCTCATGACTCATAGATTCAATATATGCAACAAAAAAATTTGACCTTGAATAACATTTCTGAGAGTTATTTTTCCGATCTTGCATTGGAGAATCATCTGGCCAACCGATGACCATTATTTTTGTGACACCCTGTACAATGATAATAAAAATGAGTAAATAAACAAATTATTTTATATGTGTAACGTATAAATGTATATATATATATATATATATATATATATATATATATATATAATATATTTATAAGCATTTCCCTATAATATAAATGGAAGAAGTTATGTAACAGGTAGATATTCTCCTCCCCCTGACAGATTGATGGATGAGCTGCCTCCCTCCATCTTGGATTAGTTCCTCCAGGTGTACTTCAGCAAGAATATGGTTCTCTCTTCAAGTTTGGAAAAGTTCATATTATACTTATAGTATAGGTATATTTTATTTATATACTACTATTGATCTAGTATAATCTGCTGAAATGATGAAATATTATGGTACAAAAGGATATGTGTATGCTAAACACATTCTTGCCAATGTGTTCTTGACTAAACACACCATTGAGTACTTATACCTTAATGACAGACATACAAACCATTGCAACTGACACCATAGACATGACGAGATTATACACATATGATATTTCATGTAATCAATATTTGGTAAAACTTGGACAACTTATTAAATAATAAATATGTAAATAAAGTTGAAATATTCTTTTAGTTTCAACTTTTAAAAAACAGGATGATTTATGTATTATTTTATACAATATTATTACAAATTTGAAGCAAATTTTAATTAGACGTATTATTTACAAATTTGATATTATTTTTTTTTTACCTTCAATCACGGAAGTAAATATTATGTTTTATCCAATATGCCGTTAGATCGTTCTTATTGACATTTTTCGGGTTTCTACTTCCTCCATCCATGCCTCGATTTAGACAACGGAAACACACAAATCTAATTAGAGAGGAATGCAATTAGAGGCTAGAATCCATACAAATGTTTAAGATGGAAATCGCCTCACTTTCAGCTGCATTCTCTTTGATTGTGTAATGTGCTATTTGATGCTCTACAGATTGAGGTTTATTAAACTAATATTTCTATAATTAGATTAAAAAACTTCGGATAATGGCAATATGGTATCCATCAACTTAATCCCAGACAAAAAACAAATGTATTTTTATTTTTAAGTGTAGTATCATTAACCAAACCTTCCATGGTTGTTACTCGGCGTGTCATGCTACACCTACTTTTGGCATCTAGAAAACCAAAAAATATATTAGAAACCAAATAAGTAATATTAAAATCTAGTAACGCAAATCTTTAACTGTTCGGGTTCACAGTTTTGAACCTGTGACCTCCGAACAGTGAGACGATTTGGACCTAGCCTACGACACTCCCCGGATCAAGACTTACGTGAGCCAACTTTAGTAAATATCAGTCCAACGGTGTGGATTTTTATAAGGAACAAACAGACAGAGAAGCATACAGATAAACACATGATTTATATATATATATATATATATATATATATATATATATATATATATATATATATATAGATAGATAGATAGATAGATAGAGAGAGAGAGAGAGAGAGATTTGACATGAAGAATTATGCAACTTTTAAGTGAAAACAACAGCATTTACAGCCAAATGAATACTTAGGTTATGCATTAAAACTACACGGATGAAGGAGTGCTTGTTTACATATTTGTATGTTAAAATGACTGTGATTTTGTGCGTGTATACATTTTTGTGTGTATAGCGTTGTTATTCATATCTATTTAAATTTATATTCCTTTGTGTTTGGCAAGGGAAATGAATCTTTTGCTAATTAATAAGGATGGATGATTTCCTGAAGAAACCGGAGAGGAATCCTGCGAAAAAACACCGACAAACATTTCGAAGACCGGCGAGAAAATTTAAAATATAACATGTGTATGTATGATAGTATAAATTAATTCTGGCGGACGTCATTTGCGGAGCCTAGTGGATTCAATAACTGAAGATTTTGTCTGAGTAAAAATGAACTGCCCTGGAAAGTACTAAAACCACAAACATTGAATGTATTAATTCGTATATTTGTTTTTTTTTCTTTAATTAAGCCATTTCAGATAATTCCATTGACAAATGTGTTCCATTTTCGCGGGCGCAGCTTCGAAAATAGCTGGTTTAAATGGTTTCCCATACAGGAATAGCTTGGATAGCTGAAGATAACTAGAGTGGGGGCCAGCTACAAGTGGTGCCAGATCCGAACTAGACAATAGCTGAGGATTTAGCTGGCTATTCTGTTGGCATCCTTCCAGTATTGGATATATGGTAAATACCACCGGATCACGAAGCAAAGGTCACTTTGTTGGGGTTTGTCTCATCTTTATTTAATGTCGAATATCTCTTTGTTACTTTCCTTCTTGAAGATTGATAGATATATGCAGTTCTGTATTGCTTTTAATTTATCTCAATGCTTAATGAGCATGGAACATGCGTTAGCCGTGACCCAACTGCACGAAAACGTGACGAGGGGTTGAAAAGAGAATGCGACCCCAAAGTAGCACGCTAACTTCCGGTTCATTTTGGTACTCTTCCGGTCCAGCGCCCATCCTCTAAAGAGAGGTATTTCAACTGATAGTAGGTGTTTCAATCCCCGAATGCTTCTGGTGTATATCCTCTTCAATAAATGTATACAAGTCTTGATAAATATAAACAAAGAAAAATGAAATTACTTCTAAATTACCAAAGGGAACTAACACTGAAAAATGTAGAGAAAAGCGTCGACTTAAAAACCTGCATTCAGAGACTATCAAACCGAAAAGATCAACTAGACAAATCCTAAAAATGATTGGTTGGAGCATGTTCCATGTTTTCGAATATTAGCTATAAAGTCAAAGAAGAAAAAAACGGGGGGAGTCCAGGTACGCCAAGCTCTCCCCCCCCCCGCCGGGTCCAATTTATAGATTACATGCTCTTAGGCTTCGAGGTTTTTTTTTTTAATGTTTTGTAACATAATGGTATGTTTCTCATCATTTTCACTTCGGAGATGATTAAATGTTTCACGGCGTAATGTGATACTATAAACGCATGGCCTGCTTACAATCCCGCCATTCCTGGTAGGGTCAGTACATTTTAAATCACTCAGATATTAGCAGAAAACAAAATATGTATATTTATATATATACATATATAGGTATAAATCTTAAAAATAATAATACAAACTAAAACTAATGTGAAATAAGTAGAATGTATAATTCTGTTAAATTATGTATAATTTTTTTATAATAAACTAGCTGACCCTACAGACGTTATCCTGTCTTAACTATGAATATTGAATTTGCATTGGTATATTAAAAAAAAAAAGAAAAAAAAGTAAGGTGTACATCGCCATAAAGCGGAACACCAACAAATAAATAATAATACAAAAAAAGATACTCACAAAGTGATTATTAATCTAGTGCTTTATTATACACAACATTCTTCCTTTCATTTTCTATTTTGCTGATATCGTCGATACAAATGCACATTATCGAATGTGAAAAAACGCATTTTTCATTTTCATTCTATGCTGATTGCTGATGTAATGATAAACAGGCAAACTCTCGAAGTTCACTCAGAAAAAGGGAAAGTAACCACTGTCCAATCTGCCGACTAATTGACTGTCTAAATGCAGAGTAATGATTTTTTTCACTCTTGAAAGTGGTGATTTTTACGAGTGCATTTGTACCGACGATATGAATAGTTTTGTATTGTATTTTATACTGTCGTCACGGTAACAGGCGATATACAACTAGCCATGTGAAAAATATGGATATTCTAGATTGATTCCACAAACAATTAGCGACTATCTACTTCCACATTGCAAATGCTATTTTCACCGATAATTATAACCGTTTAAATTTGCCTGGCATGGCGTTCGCAATCAAAGGAATTCATGGGATCAAAACATCTTCGCTCTTGTACTTATTTGTAAAAATTGTGGTTTCGATGACGTTGGTCATTAATTTTTTCACTGTAAGTCGGTTGCTATTACAAAGACGTGCTGATTTTTATTCCACAAAATAATTGTACTACCGATCCGATTTTTCATTGCGGATTATAAGTTAGTAATCCGGGCATTTGCAGCGAATTTAAGAATACCGTTGGACAGTTGACAACGGCATCTTTGTTGGTGACGGAATCAATCAATTTGCATGTCATCAATTCGCCACCGATCTTACTTAAGATTTGAAAAATACTTCGTTGACATCAACGTTTTTGCAGCCAATATAACTCGTTCGCTCAACCAGACATGATTTTTGTAATTATAAACGATTTTTGGGAAAACCTTCTCGATGAGTTCGGTTTAAGATTCAGTAAAGTGACAAAAATCGGTAGGTAAGTAATGTATCCAGACGATGAATGATCAAATGGGTATTTTTTCATTACTAATATCGATCGATTGATTTAGAAAAAAGAAATTCTACTAAAAAAACAGATTCTACAGAGTGCTTGTTCTGCAATTTGGTTCTAATTTTCATATTTAATTGGAGCGTTTTTTTTTTCATAGAATGGACGACTTTAATCATACATCAGTTTCGTCGGTTGACGTTGATCGTGATATTGCTAGTAATTTTTTGGGATAATCACCTTCAAATAAAATCATTGCACCACCAATCGGGTTTTGGTTCCTTCGTTAATCTTGAAACATGCGGTCTAATACTTCCAAACATTTTTTGTGTGTCATCGTACACTCATTATAAATTATTTATATAATTTCCTGCCAAATTTTGCATAGTTGGAAAGGTTGCAAATTGGAATTTCATTTATCTGCATTTTTTTTTTTTATTATTTTGGCAATTATTAATTTACATCTTTACCAGTTGTTTTTTTTTTTTAACATTTATTTTAATTATGCTGCCTCTTCCCTACTGGGTCATTGCCAGCACAGTCTTTTATATGTATTTGTAAATATCGATTTGTCTAATGTAGGTGAGCAGTATTTGGATTGTCTGTTCATTAAATTTAATTATAAATAAATAAATTTAATTTAATTATATATTTTAACGTTAACGAAATTTCAGATAATTGTTAATTAATAATAGTTTCAGAAACTTTTTTATCTTCTAAATGGACTTTAAAATTAAATTTTTAAATACTGAGATTAATATTATTAAATATCAATTATTTAAATATATATATATATATATATATATATATATATATATATATATATATATATATAAGTAATTTATTGTAAGCTCTGTTTTTGTTAAGTTGATAACATCTGTTATATATGTATAATGCTCCAGTAATGGTTACTTTCGGACAATATTAAATGAGAAGTCAATGGATATGCGTAATTATTGGTATATGTTTTATAGCTGTTATACTTTGTGATATTGGCTACAAGTTGCTGTTATAAATAAATGCAAACAAACGTCAAATTTTTTCTTTGTGTCACTACGTTTTATTTGTTCAAGTTGAATGAACAGAAAGATTTATAAATGATTGCTAACTCTGTAATGTACAATGCGACATAGGACTCACACACGTGACTGGAATGAATTTGTCTGAAGTGTTTCCAGTCGAATAGACAGAGAAAACGAGCATGGAATCGTTGTCGGCAAGCACTTTGATCTGTTTTACCCGAATCGATGTATACAGGTACTTCTCCTCATGATTGTAAATCGGTGCTCTTTAGGAAATTTATACTCATTAAACATATCTTAAATTGAAAGTAAATCTTAAAAAAATTAAAATCAATGAAACACTTTTGAAAACCAATAATGAGTAAACAATTTGACGATCAGTTATTATAAATGTCACCTCTCGACCGTGAATAGAACAAAACCAATTTTAGGGAAGCTTGGTTTCTGTGTTAATCCTTAGTACAGAGAACCCATTAATATAAATATATTTCAACAGCTCTAAGATAGAAACTTGAATCATTAACCTAATAAATGATATCAATTTAGAATTAAATAATTACAATAGAAGATATAAGGATAAGTTACGTACTTTCATAGTGGACGAACGAATATAAGCTCAGATAAAGCTAAAAAGATTAAAAATTGTTGATTGCCATATAATGGGTAGTCACAGCCCATGAATGTTAACATTCATTAAATTTTCAATTTGAAATTGCGTTTAATCATTATTATTTAATAAATATCAAACTTAATGTTTCATTTTAAAACGTCTTCCTAATTTCATTAACAAGAAATATAAACTCATTATATTGTTAAACCAATTTGTAGAAACCTTATTTTTTTTTTATGAATAAAAGTAGTTGTACTTTGTTATATATATATATATATATATATATATACCTATATGTTGAACTTTGAAGGGTTATTGTTCTTTGGGGGATTTTTTTTTTTTTTTTTTTTTTTTTTTTTTTTTTTTTTTTTTTTTTTTTTTTTTTTTTTTTTTTTTATACGCAGCATTGAAATCTGGGCCATTAGGGCCGGCCTTGGATTGTATTACATTTTTATTTATTTATCATTTTCTTTTTTTGTTTTAGACAATTACTCCCCACATACGAAATTTCTCAATGATTTTCCTGGTATTAATAAAAAAATGTACAGTTTAAAACTACTCATTCAATGCTAATATTTTTTTTATAGTACTTTGTCTATCCAAAATTTATTTAAAATTGATTATTCATAGTTTAGGTAAAATGTGAACGCCCGAAAAACTTTTCAAAACTTGCTGTCATTTTTTTTTTTTTTTTTTTTTTTTTGAGTGCCCGCAAGAAATCAAGGTTCTAGCTTTGTTTTTTTTTCCACTATTCTCGAAAATTGTACAAGATATCGCCTTGGATTGTTTATAAAACGCGTCCACATGGAAATATCTTTTAACTGGAAGTTTATTAATACGCAAACATTTTGTTCGCACGAATTTCCCCGAGAAAACGTGTTCCAGATGTCGAATTCCAGGGGGTTAATGTATATGACATTTTCAGGGCGGTAGGACACGGCTCTAAAAAATTTGTGGGTGTGTGTGTGTGTATATATTTAGAAATCTGAAAGTTCTTGGATATGCACTCTCCACCTTTTTTGTCCGGTATGCACCATATGTTTCTATGTCTTAAAGCTGGTTCTCCGCCCATTAACAAAGGATGAAACACGCAAAAAACAAACTTTTTTTTCCTATTTTTGTCGGAATAAGAAAAAAGAAAAAACTTTTCCATCACTCATGAAAAAGAAACACCTCAGACTGCACTTTACACGAGTAAACAAAACTTAATGTCCAGTACGGTCAGAGCCAGACCGTCTAAACTAGAATCTTCCTAAAATATCCAACAGGACATGGCTGTCGTAGATTCTCGTCTTCAGAAGGTTAAGTAAAGTAATCGTTTCATACTATTAAGGTAAACGTTTCATAATATTAATTTCTTCAGATAATCATTCTAGTAGCTCATTTATTTCATAATATCAATACATACAAGGTAAACATTAACTGCGGTTTTTTATTAACAATGCATCAAGGAATGACATAATGCCAAGAAAATAGATTATAAACAATTAAAAAGGGGTCAGTAACTAAAACTGTCCGAAATAAAACTTATATTCCCTACATGTCTTATACCTACTTGGATCCACTTCAGGAAATAATTGATAAATTTTTTATGAAAAGGTGAAGGGTATTAATTTATAATACCAACCAAGGTAAGGAATAACCCTTCAAAGCTCAAAAATATTCTTTTATTATGTCATCTCAATGTTTCGGACTATTCGTCCATCTTCAGGAGTTCATGTCCTGTCAATAAATAATGTTATATTGTCATAAATTTAATAAAAATGATACCTAAAAGGAACCAAGTCAATCAATACAAATTAAAACATTCATTATTTTAGATTAGAATAATGAATGTTTCAATTTGTATTAATTGACTTCGTTCCTTTTAGGAATAATTTTTATTTAATTTATGACGTTTAAATATAACATTATTTATTGACAGGACATGAACTCCTGAAGATGGACGAATAGTCCGAAACGTTGAGGTGATATAATCTATTTTTGTGCTTTGAAGGGTTATTCCTCACCTTGGTTGGTATTATATAATTGATAAATTAAAAAGATACAACCTCAATTCAAGGAGGATATTCTTCCAACAGTAGATTCAGAGCCAGGTATATTTTTATATACTGGCATAGCGGCTGAAAATGACTATTTTTGAGAACATTGAAACACAAAACAACAGAAAAGCTATAATTTTAATTTTTAATTGAATTTCGGGGTTTTTGCAAAAATAAAATACAGTAGAACTTGGATAATTTAAACCCCTAGGGACCGATAAAAAAGTTCGAATTGTCCAAAATTCGAATTACAAAAGTTTTTGGAAATAAAGGGGAAAAAATCGAACTTCATATTTACACATTTTTTAATTAAAAAAAAATGCGTTTTATTTAAAGAATAACAAACATTTCATGAATTGATGATTATGTACATAAGTAATAAATAATTTATCAAAAAAATAAAAATAAACGTCTATTGTTTTGAAAAAAAGTCATTTTCATGGGAAAAAATGTTTTCTTTATTTTTCAGGTAAGTTGGTAAAGTGTTAGGAGGAATTCCAAAGTCCTTGGCAATTTCAGATTTTTTTTTTAAATCCTTTTTCAACTTCTTTAATCGCAACTATTTCCTCTGACAACGTTAAAGTTTTATAACTTCTAGGCTTCGACATCTTAAATCAACAACTCACAGAACTGCACTGTACACCAGAAATTCGATGCACAAACAACAACAACAAAATACAACAGATCTAGGCGCTGACTGATTTTTATCTGAATAAGAAATGGAAATTGGAAGAGATGTTGGGAGGGAATTCTAGGATAAAACAACCCTTGGAAGGGAGGAAGCGCGACCCACCACTTTGCAGAACTCCAGAGTCCAAAAACTAGGCTATGAGACCGCCGCGCTTCTTGTCCCGGAACCCCTACATCCGTATCTTACTATCCTTCTTACCCGAGGGGAGAATATTTTCACAAGATTTAAGATCGACCGCCTCTTGTCCACTTCGCATTCGAGGTAAAGACTCGTCAAAAATTCGTATTATCCAAAATTTTATTCGAATTAACCAAGATTTTTTTACATTGTTTAAGCCCTAAATTCTAGGGACCGAGAAAAATATTCGAATTAAAGACTATTTCGAATTATCTAAGTTCGAATTATCCATGTTCCACTGTATATAAATTTTGGTAACGTATAAAATATAGTTTTGAAAATTTTGTTCCATATCTTGGTTGAGGCAAGTACTACCGAAAGATCTCAGATGAAGAAAATCGTTCAAACAAACTGTTTAGAGCTTCTATTCAAAGCATTCGAACTCACATCATATCATAGAAATAAATAAGATGATGGATTTTCAGTCAAACAATGCATAAATTGTAAATAAAAACATACATTCATAAAAAAATCAAACATAAAGAGTCAATTACTTAAAAGAGACATGAGTCAAACTGGGTAGTGGGATTATCAAATGTGTTACTGCCTGGGGACTTGTATGACTTTAAGTGCCATATTTACCAGTTTTAAATATATTTTTATAACATTGAATGACGAACAAAAAAATTACATGAATCTTTTAAAATGAAATAATTTTTAGGCTGTGATATTAATAAGTTAGTTTCGTTTTATCATCAAATAATGAAAAAAGTCCGACTCGCAGGAACTGCGTCATCTTAGCGCGGTTACGTACATCTCGAAGAAGTGGAATAGATTAGCATCACAAATCACAGGAAACTGACAGTAGCCAACTTACACAGAAGCGGATAATTCTTAATCTGTGTAAGTCAATACAATTATGTACTGAAAACGTACTTACTCTTTGACTACTGCTGAGAAGGCTCTATTCTAAACAACCAAAAAATCGTTGTCATTTTTGTATCTTGTATTACTAGCAAATTCGTTTTACTGTTATAATCAACTGTAAATATGGCGAATAAAATTCCATTCTGTCGTGGGTAAATCTTTCTATAAAATAAGAAATAACGATAACTTCAGTTGGA
Organism: Gonocerus acuteangulatus; assembly: GCA_946811695.1. NCBI lineage: Eukaryota > Metazoa > Arthropoda > Insecta > Hemiptera > Coreidae > Gonocerus > Gonocerus acuteangulatus. The sequence continues at coordinate 70,020,284 of OX328128.1, forward strand.
TGCTATGAGTACGCATACGTCATCATGATTAGCCACTGCCATCTTGATTACCACAGCCACTCCAAACTTATTATTACCAATACCTTTCACCGTTTCTTAGCTTATTTTACTACTATACTAATTTTGCTGATAAACAAAGAGAAAACCCCTTTCAAAACAAGAAAACAAACACTTTTTAAGTTTTAAGTGCTTATATCTCTGATTGACGTTGCCCCATCGAATATTGCTTCAGAACCTTTTTCGTAGAGAATTTAGTAAGCATTCGAATGGTCACCTTCCACTTACTACGATTTCCCAAGCGTTATCGAGATATTTATGAAAAATGTTTGAAGATCCGAAAACTTTTCATGTCTATTAATAAAATAATTTTTTTCCGCATACTTCCTTAACTCTAAATATAACCAAAATTTAAACATTTTAGTTGGGATAAATTTCCAAAATGTAGAAAATATTTCAATTGAATTCCGCGATTCTAAGTACTCATAAAAAAATAATGACTTACAGAAACATTGATTCCACTTTTCTCAGAAACGGTTAATGATATCGCCTTAAGAGTTGTTTCATTCGTTTTCTTATGTTAAGAAACCTATAAAACAAGTACCTGCAAGCATATAAACTCAAAAACGTGACCATGGCGATTTTTTTGCGCGAATCTTCCAGTGGGCGGATTCTGCTGGTTAACGAACTTGACCTTTCAAATTATACGACAGATTTTCGCCAAAATCGGACCATTTTTGAGCTTGCTAGAGAGCGAACAGACAAGCATATATATATATATATATATATATATATATATATATATATATACAAATTTGAATATATTTTCGTGATCTATAGGGTCTGAAACGTAAAAGTTTCTAGTCGGCACTTTGGGTTGCGTCATGAGGTCAACCTCATAAGCTGGTTCTCCCTATGGAGATAGGGAGTAACCGCGCTAAAACTAAAATAAATTAATTAATAAGTGAGTGAGATACAGTGGATTACAGGTATAGCAAATTTAATTTTGTTGGTGTTCGGTGATTTTGAAAAAAATAAATCCATAGATTTCCTGATGATGGCATTAAGCCGAAATGTTGACTTCAATTAATAAAACATACATTGTTGGAACTGGGAGACCTGATTGGCCTTTCTTCATTTTTATGAAGCCTAAATAACATAAAGAAATAATTAGTGAACATTTGAGCATGAAACATAACCTTCCAGCACTTTCTTGAAAACCGAATATCCTTGAAATAAACTTCACTAAATCATTCAGAGATTAATACTCCAGACCTGAAGATGTTCATCATGTTAGAAAGGAAGAGAAATTCCAATAAACTAAACTCTTGTCGAATTATTTTTAGAAATGTTGGCCTCTAGCCAGATTTGTCGTAGTAAATCTTACAACTTTAGCTACACTAAAGAACAATAACCTATCAATAATAAGTCATTGAGATCTCTCGCCATCTGGGAAGAGTAAAGTGCCAGCGTAAAAATAGACGAGTAAACATTCCATCTTTGGATTGAGAAGTAATCAAATCAAGGGAAGAACTAAAAAAGGATTTATTGAGAAAATAAGACTACTTTAACGTTAATAATGATTAAAGTTTATTTTTTTTCGGGGACATCAAAAAATTTCATATAGCCATGCAAAGTAAATAATATAGTCGGATAGCTGATAACGCACTTTTCATGAAGTATTTTATGCACCCTGAAATTTTGCTATAATGTACCTCTTGGGTAGATAAGACGGTAAATATGTGCTTCCTGGACATACCTTGGAACACCAGGTACTGCGCATAGGGGAAAGGTGCAAAACAATATTGCCCAAAAATAGTGTTTTATTCAAAAGCCAACTATCATGAATGTAAACAAATTGTAAATTAATGCAATTTTAAAATGAATAATAAATAAGGCAGACACTCTTAAGGGGGTTAAGAAATAAATTTAAAAAAAACAACAAAGTACGTAGTTTTTATTTGTAATATTAAATGAAGTACTTTATTCACGCTGTGATTTAAACAGCGTCTTCAATAAACATATTTGAAAATAATTACAAAAGGGCAGACACTTTTGTGGGGTTTAATTATCAGGAAACATAAAAATAAATGTTGCCTATCATAGACTGCAATACTCTGCTAGTAGCCGTAAGAGTGAATGAGAGCACCGCGCAGTTGTGGTTGTTCTCTGCGCTCTCTTTGGTTCTTGCTTACATGATCTTGTACAGCTGTTCCGGTTTAAATGGCAGCGTGAATAAAATTGTCATTTAATATTATTATTTTTTTTTTATTTTTTATTTTTTTTTTTTTTTACGTGTTATACCCCTTAAAAATGTCTGCCTTCTTAATTATCCATTGTAAAATTGTCTTAATTTTACATTGAAGATAGTTGGCTTCTGAATGAAACTCTACTTTTGGGAAATATTTTTTTGCACCTTTCCCCAATGCAGTACCTGGTGTTCCACAGTAAGTCTAGCCAAATCGTATACATTCTTATCAACCCAAAAGGTACATTATAGCAAAATTTCAAGGTGCATAAAACACTTCATGAAAGGTGCGCTTACTGGCTCTCGAACTAATAGAAAAAACACAAGTTAAATGAGAAGATGTATTTATTCAAATAATTTTCCTTCTGTCATGATTTTTTCCTCTTCTTTACTAACAATGAAACAAGTACTTACTGACTTAAGGGAAAGCGGAGGCATAGACTCACCAATTTAGTTACATGATTAACTCATACAAGACGATAAACACTTTGATAATACACTAAAATATCTGGAACTTCATTTAATATTTTTAGAATTTATCCTCAGAAATAAATATTTTTTATTCTCGTTAATATATCTAGTTTGCTCAAATGTTGAAGGGATAATATTTATTGAGGAAGACACAGCTACGGACAAAAAAATATTATTTCAAGAAGAAATTACTGTCCCAGGGAACTGAAGATTGGCTAAAACGTAACAATATTCTAAGGAAAATTAATTTATTTAGTTATTCAGAGTATGTAAGGCAATGGACATCGTCAGACCAGCAAAACAGAAGGAATGTCATGCTGCTCACAAGACTAATATTGGGCACATCAAATTGACTCACATGCTTTTACTACGTGCCTTACATCTCCCGTAATGCGACACTTGCCATGACATTGTTACTATCGAACATTTCCTCTTCCACAGTCCTGTTTTCCACAAAGAAAGAGAAGCCCACGGAATCGCGCAGGGCTTTAAAGAAGCAATTAAGGTGACTTCGAAATTACGCAGAAGACAATAGACTTATGTAAAATTATAAAATTAAAAGTATAAAAAACCAACCAGCATCCACCAAATGCAGACTTAGACGAAACTTTGACATACCCGAGAACTTTTTTTTTTTTTTTATTTCGTATTTATTTATTTGAAATCTGTACAGATAACAGTACAATGATCAAGTATGTTGATCCAGATATTATGTACAAGTTGATAAAACTGACAAAAGTAAAAAAAAAATAAAAAATACAAAATTTGGAAGAAGCCAACCATTGTTGGCACTTCCAGAGGTGTCTCAGTAAATATTTTATTGATTATAAAAAGATCAGGCAAGTAAATTGTCTCGAGGCCACTGTCTCTTGAGCCGCCTGGGGGGATTGTCTGGATGGGATTGGGATGATAAGGATTGACCTTCAGGATTAGGATGGTGAGACAATTTGGAGTGGAACGTTTGGAAACGGGTTTTAGCGAGGTCAAGGACAAATGTGATGTTGAGGTCATTGTGTAGGGTTTTGTTGGATACATAAAAGGGGGCATTTACAATTTTACGGAGGACTTTTGATTGGAATGCCTGTATTCTGTTGATGTTTGATGGTTTTGCAGATCCCCTGAGTTCAAGTCCGTACGTCCATATTGGCCGAATGATTGTTTTGTATATCGTTAGTTTTTTCTGTATTGATAATTTAGATGAGGGTCCAAGGATTCGTCTAAGTAGTCCGTATCGTTTGTTCAGTTCTTGTCTTTTCAGTCTATACCCGAGAACTTGAAAGTCACACTCTGAGACCAGAGCCATTATATATATAACACATATTTTCTTTTTTTTTTAAACAGTTTAATTTTTAACATCATTGTAAATAAGTAAATTGTCTAGGTTGTAAATATGAATCCCTTTTATTAGTTTATTACTTTCATTAACCCATCTAGCTTTAAATAAAGTTGGTTTAGTTTAACTATGTAAATACATAAATTGTATAAGTTAAAACTATAAATATAAATGATTACCCTCTGTAAAGCTCCATCGCTATATATGTAAAATTATATTTACCATATAGCTATGTAAAACCATGAAAAATGTAAACTTTTACTAGCTCATTTAACCGCCATGTATTAATGTAAACCTCTTATCGCCAAAGCTGTGAAGAGTCAATAAATTTTTAAAAAAAGTTAAAAAAAAAATTACCAACCTTCCATTGGATCTTCTTGAGTAGAGGCAGAAAATTAAAAAAATGATATCTTTATCTTACCAATACTTATAAGAGGCTGTATAATTGGTTGCTTTGTTCGCAAATAGACTTGCAAGTGCAAGTCACTACGTTGTGTACTCTACACAATTAAATAAAAGAATATCCTAAGTTAAAAATGTGTTTTATTAAATTTAGACTAGCAATAACACTCCTTGAGTTTGACGATGAAGGAAATTACAAAGAAAGTTTCTGGAAGTATCAGATTAGGAAAAAGAAAAGAAAAGAAAATTGAGAAGGGAAGAAAAGGTTATTTCTAAATCTAATAGAAACAAACTATATGAGATATTTTCTCAGTTTTCAACACATATTGGATGAGAAGATCCAACTTTTCTTTATTAAATTCTTCCCATATTCTTTTAATTTTGGAAGGAACTCGGTATTATGGCTGGCTGTATAAAGGGAAGGCCTTGGGTTCCTGTCTGGAGCAGGGGTAGTTGTTCTCCAAACCCTTTGATGCTTAAAACCAATCCCTTGCAGTATTTCTCTTATAGATCCCACATATGCCTGGAAGGGTTTTTATTATAGTCAAAGATAATATAGAGGAAATTATCCAATATCATTTTTAGATTCACGGCTCAAGAATATGTACACCACTTCATAGCTAACCTGAATTTCGCAAGATATGAGGTGTTAGAATGACTATTTATTGCTGAGCATCCGCTAAAAAGCGCCTCGCTACATAAATTTTTACATATACATTCAATCATTACCTAACGCAAATATGCTATTGGAATTATAATATACACATATTACAAATAGCTATACACCTATACAAATATAGTTATATATACTTATATAAAATAGAATTACCCTAAAGAAAAGAAGTATACAATAAGCAAAACAAAAAAAAATAATCTAAGTGTGACTTATAAACTATTGAACATTTTGAAGTAATTACATAATAATTAACCGCCACATTCACTACAGCAGAGAATAAAAACCTTTGCATTACAAATAAAGGTTAAACAACGTTAAGCAAGAGAAGAAAAAAAAATAGATTTTTGTGTATATGTTAGTGTTTTTATGATATTTGATTATAGCTTCAATATGTTGGCTGTTATCTGTTAGAAGTTCGGTCAGGTCCACTGGTATGTCTAAATGTTCTCGTCGTCTAGGGTTTGTCAGTATATGTTTTATTGTGAGTATTTCGTTAGATTGTTCACAAATAGGTCTGTTCTGTTTAGTCATATGGTGTCCGTAAGTAAGCAGGGTATGTCCAATACGGAGTCGAGTCAGTAGGACTTCTTCTCTCCGTGTACTTCTCCTGCTAGATTTCCATTCTGCTACTGTTTGTTTGATCTGTCTTAGTTTGTTATCGCATGTAACAGTCCCAAGAGTCTTGCCACTGGGTGAGTATTAGGGTGGAGCTTTGTTTTATCATATCTTGCTTGAAAACGTCGTCTTCTGTAATGTATGGAAGTGTAGTGGCTGTGTTTGAGAACGGTTTAGGGTTTCAAATGGGTTGGACAATATTGTAAGCTACGGTAGGGAGGTGTGAAATCAGAGGAAAAAAAATCAGAAAAATTCAGGCTTTTCCTATTTCCTGGAGGACCTCTAGTATATTGGAAAATAGGGAAGCACAGGTGGTTCTTGCTCAGCTCAGGATAGGCCACACAAGGTGTACTCGTTCCTATCTTATGTTGAGGAAAGAAGCATCGGAATTCCCAGCGTTTGGTATCACAATTTTAATTTCGCCGTGTCTACGTGACGGAAAGATCTCTATTTGACATCACCGGAAATTTTAGTGGACATAATGGCGGCAACCACACTAAGATTAAAAGTGTATCTGATTTTATAAAATAGACGCTACACCTTAAATAAAAATAAATAAATAAATAAAAATATTATTGAGGCACATTGTCAGGCTTTAAAGTAAACAAAAATCTCATTTTGTACAGCTATCATAAATAATTTTTCAAGGTAGTTTTCAATGATATCAAAATAAAGTAACCGTATTAATTTCTAAAAATTCGCCATAAAACAAGAAAAGAATTTTAAACATTCACTTGAAACTTAGGAACATTTTTTTGTAGAGACTTTAGTAAGCTTTCGAATGGTCACTTTCCACTAACCACAGTTTCATGAAACTCTGTGTGCACCAACCTATGGTTTTCTATCCATCGGTTGCAAGCAACTTCAGTTTTATGAAATCAGTTTCTTCGGGGTCGCAGGCACAGCTAGTACTATTTTTTTTTTTAAACGGCGCATCAACTATTTGGCTATTAGCGCCGGGCTATCTACAGGTCGCCACCCTTTTATAATGCCAACAGCAGGTGGTCGGTCACCCATTCAGGTACTGACCAGGCCCGACGTTGCTGAACTTCGGTGATCTACGGGAACCGGTGCATTCAACGTGGCGCATATATATATATATATATATATACACACAAGAAGCTTATTAGGGAGCTTTCCGCGTTATTTCTGAACATTGACAGTGCACATCTCTCTTTCATTCCAGATTTCATTAGAATAGATGAATCAATTTTTCAGAAAATATTAATGCTTTATATTCACCGGATGTAAGAAGTTTTTCTAATCAGGCTAAGATGGTGCAAGTAGGACTTTTTAAAAGCGTTGCTTGAAAAAGAGATATTGCCCTAAAAAAAGAGTGGAGTAAATCCAGAACATACAATAAAAAAAAAAGGCCGAAAAAGAATGGTAGATACAAATCGGAAGAGGACTGATTCGGTAAGCAGAGTGAGACATGATTCTCGCATTTGTTACTACACAGAGGTGTATTGATTCCACGTGCATAGTTATACTCGAAACACAAACACATTTCTAACTTATAGCTCCTTACGTAACAAGGCACGCTTTAGGAAGGTTATGTATTATTCGATAGATCGCTAGGCGTAACTGGCACAATTACTGCACGAAAAAAGGTAAAACACGTTTTCAAAACAAAAATATATTTAAAATAAAAGGCTGGCTCGCAGGAACCGCGCCATCATAGTACGTTGCCGTTCTTGTCCCATGCTTTGTGACACTTGGCACAGGAAACTAACATTACCCAATTAAGGCTCTATAACTCAATAAAAAAATTTAACGTGTTTTACTGGAAATTTGTTTTACCGTTCCATGTTATTAACACCTCCCAAAAAAACTAACGTTGAAAAAAAGAGGCCAAGTTACAGGCCTTCCCAAAAACTGTTTGCCTATTAATGTTATGATATCTTAGTATTGGGACATGTTTAAGGCAAATTTTTAAAAATATCTAAAAAATGATATAGTTATATAATATATAATACAATTATTCATAATATAAAATATAAAATTATTATTATAATTTTCACACCATTTTATTAACATCACATATTTGGGACTGGTTATATACAGGTGCTCATCATTTAGGTATCCAAGCTACCAACCGAGGCGGAATTGAAATATCCTTGGGCACGGTATGTTAATGCCTTAATACTCACGGATATTATTATATCATATTATACTATATATATACAGTAGACTCTCCCTAATCCGGCGTCGTCGGGACCGGGGTACAGTCGGATTAGAAAACGCCGGATTAGAGAATTTAGTTAGAAGCGGTCACTTAAGTATTTGAAAAACCTTATTATTTGAGGATATAATAATATGTAGGAAACTGACAGTGTCATGGCGACTTCCCCCACCTTATCAATGTTCGCTCTTGGAAACACTATAACAATTTGTCACATTTTCTTACCTCGTTTTAGTCAATTACTCGTTTTACTGTTAAATGCAATTAAAAAAGTCCGTCACGCAGGAGCTGCATAACTAAGCACTTTCCTCAGAATTTGGGTAGTGTAGACTGCTTTCCAGAACAATTTGCTTAAAATATCCTACATAAATAAAATAAAAACATGAATAGTTCTCTTTTAATTTTGTAATGAGTAACTGATAAATTATTAATTTCCTTCCAGAGTTATGTTTACAATGGTACCTACTACACTACGTAATAAATACAAAAAACCTCATATTATCGTATTTTGATCTAACGCAGGAACAGGATACAGTCACTCTAGTAGTAGAAAGCGCTCCTTGCGGCGGCTTTGTGAACCTACGTCTGGCAGGCTTTTCTATTGAAATGTATTACAAATTAAACCCACGCTTTCCGATTGACCGATTCAGCTCATTTTTACAACACTTCTTTCTCATGAGTTACCCACGACGTATACCGCGTTTCGTTACAATACAGCAGAAATTACGACCGGTATGTTTATATTAGGAATTTGGGTCCGGAGTAAACCCCCCCCCCCTTCTAATGACAACACATCTTTTTAGCGCGGTTCCTCCCTCCCCCATAGGGAGGAACCCCGCTTATAAGGTTGATACAATGAAACAATCCGGAAGTGCCGACAAGAAAATTTCGCGTTTCAGAACCCCTAGAGACCGAAAATAACGGTGGTTCAAATTTGTATATATATATATATATATATATATATATATATATATGTATATATTTATTTATATATATATATATTTGTCTGTTCGCTCATTTCTGGCTTCCCTGATGGTCCGATTTTGATGAAATTTGGTACAAAAATCTGTCGTCCAATTTGAAAGGTCAAGTTCGTTAACCAGCAAAATCCGCCCACTGGAAGATGGCGTTTGGGGCGAAATTCGCGCAAAAAAAATCGTAACGCTTACGTTTTTGAGTTCATAAGCTTGTAAGTACTCGTTTTATAGGCTTCTTGGGCTAGGAAAACGAATGAAACCGTTTTCAAGGCGATAGCTTTAACCGTTTTCGAGAAAACTGAAAAAATAATTTTTGAATGCCGTTTTTGGTTTGGGTACTTAGAATCATGGGATTCAGTTGAAACATTTACTGCATCTTCTACTTTCATTAAAACTGATATGTTGAAATTTTGGTTGCGTTTGGAGTTAAGGAAGGGTTAGAATAAAATATTTAATTAACAGACATAAAAAAGTTTTGGTAACTTTGTATACTTTCCTTAATATCTCGAATAAGGTTAAGAATCTTGCGAATCGGAAGAATACCATTGGAAAGTTTACTAAATGCTCTACAAAAAAGGTTCTAATGAAAGTTTTGATTAGGCGATGTCAATCGGAGAAATAAGTGCTTAAAACTTTAAAGTAATTGATTTCGCTTATTCGAACTGTTCTTTTTGTCTTTGATTTTGATACTTAAAATTATGGGATTCAGTTGAAACATTTTCTGCATGTTTCAATTTCATCAACACTAATATGTTAAAATTTCGGTTACGTTTGGAGCTAAGAAAGGATTAGAATAAAATATTTTATTAACAGACATGAAATGTTTTGGGAACTTCGTATACATTCCCTGATATCTCGAAGACGGTTAGGAATATTGGGAAACGGAGGGTTACCATGCGAAAGCTTACTAAATGTTCTACAAAAAAGATTCTGAAACAATTTTTGATTAGGCTATGTCAATCGGAGAAATAAGTGCTTAAACTTTGAAGTAATTGATTTCGTTTATTCGAACGGTTCTTCTTGTTTGTTTTTATTCCTTGTTGTTTTTTCATTGGTTATAGTAGGATAATGTATTTGACAATAAAACAGATTAATTAAATTAAGAAAAGCAATTCATTGTTAAAAATATATCAGGCTGTACCGTATGAAATGTCAGTTTTGGATTTGTCGGTTTCCTTCAAATGTCTTGAAACTGTCGAGGCTCCTATTCCGAGTTCTTTGGCATATTCCCTAGTGTTTTTAATTGCTTATAGTAGTCAAATGTATTTATCAATAAAACAGGATACGTATAATTAGAATCAATATTTTGTTTGTTAGAATTCGAAGATGCCGTATGAATATCTAGATTACAGTACTGGTGTTGATTTCGTTCTTTAGAATTATTCTTGGTATTCCCTATTTTCATCTGTTACCCATAGTTTTTTATTGTTAGTAGGTTTTTCTTATTGATTATAGAATATAAATCTATTTGGCTATAAAACAGGATACGTAAAATTAGTGACAATATTTCGGAGATTACTGAGCGAAATACTTTTAAGATTTTCTACCACCACGAACGGCTTTTTTCCTCTATTTTTATCCACTAGATAGGCTTTATTTTGCATATTATTCTATATAAGTTTTATTCAGCAGGGGATTCTGATGAAATGTCGTGTTTTTGCTGTGGATTTTAAATACGATGTATCTAAGATTGGATAACATTAGCGAGTCTACATAGTTAAGAACCGACGACGGAGGATTACTTCTTGCTATGATTTAGTCTACATATGTATATTAAATCCTAAATCCAAAAAATAAACTTCACAACGGTTAGATACTATGAGCGAATATGGCGGTTCAATGCCCGTAGAAGCAGAAGGTCCACAGGAAATTTACCTGCTAAGAGTTAATCCTCAAGAGCTGTAAATATACCCCAGATATCTGCCGACACAAATACAAAGCCTAGGCGGAGAGCACCCCAAAAACACAGATCCAAACATAGGTTATATACTAAATATTCATAAAGACTACTTAGTTGTAAACCGATTCATCAATTAGCAATCAATAGTTTTCAACAAAGGTTATATACTAAATATTGATAAAAAGTATTTAATTAGAAAAAAAAACAATATTCCACAAGACTTGTTTTTGGTCCATTTGTATCTTCTCCATAGACTTAATTAGGTATATTATTCTATTGTAGTTGGGCAACTAAACTTTGTTTTATTTTGTTAAATAAAGTTTTTTTTCTTGACTTGTTATTCGTCAAGACTTTTATTTGTCCTTGTGTATTAACTAGATAGGTTTTATTCGGCATATTATTCTATATAAGCTATATTAGGCAGGGTATTCTACTCAATCTTGTGTACTTCTTCTTGATCCTTCTGTACATGGGCGTATATAAAAACAATTTCGGGGGGGGGGCTGAGACCATTTCCAGGGTATGGAATACTAAATATTTAGAGCTTGGAATAGTTTTAGGCAACTAAAACGCTATTACACGTAAAATAAAATATGTTTTATGAACTAAGTGATCTTATTTAATTTATTTTTAAGGGTTTTACGAGAAGTTTTTATCATCAATTCAAAATTTCGGGAGGGGCTGCAGCCCCCTCAGCCCCCCTCATATACGCCCATGCTTCTGGCATATTTTGTATTGATTTATAGAGCTTTGCTTTAGAATGAGAGCCAGATTCTGTAATTTCCGCACCTGTGTAAAAGTTAGCTACTTTCGGTGTCCCTGACGCCTTAATATCACTTTTATTCGAGATGTTCGAGAGGATTTTGACAATTTTCACGAGATATATAAAAAAAATAAGTTTATTTCTTTTCTAAGCTTATCAAATGGCACTAGGGACATGAACGGAACCGCGCTAAGATGCTGCAGTTCCTGCGAGTCGGACTTTTACAACACATATTTACCTGTAGATTACCACTAAGAATACCGAGTTTCTTCGAAATATACTAAAAATTACGGCTGGTAGTGGCGAATTTGTATTGTGGGTCCGGAGTAAACCCCCCCCCCCTCCTAATGAACCTATTTAGTTTATTTTTACAACACATATTTACCTGTGGATTACCACTACGAATACCGAGTTTCGTCGAAATATACCAAAAATCACGGCTGGTAGTAGCGAATTGGTATTTTGCGTCCGGAGTAAAGCCCCCCTTCTAATGAACCGATTTAGTTCATTTTTATATCTCACTTTTCTCTCTATATTACCACTACGAATACCAAGTTTCGTTGAAATATAACAAATATTACGGCTGACATAGTCAAATTAGTGTTTTGGGTTCGGGGTAAACCCCCCCTTCCGGTGGACCGACTTTGGTGGTTAACGAACTCGTTCAATCGTTTGCTAATTGAATGATATATACCAAGTTTCGTGACGAAAAAACAAAAACATATATATATATATATATATATATATATATAGAGAGAGAGAGAGAGAGAGAGAGAGAGAGAGAGAAATTTTAACGGGGGTCATTTTCTACTAGAAGGATCGATAAAGATTTGAAGACATTTTTAAAAAATTCCGCCATGAGTCCAACCTCAATAGCTACTTTCCCTCGGAGGAAAGTGCTAAAAGCAACAACCAGTTAAAACGTTAGGTAAACAGATAGAAACCCCGTTCAAAAGAGCAAAACTAACAATTGCGAATTTTCAAGTCCTTATTTCTCCGATTGACATCGCCCCACCAAAAATTACATTAGATATGTACCCTGGGCACGACATGTTAATGCCTTAATACTCACGGATGATGGCCCCGGAATAAATAATTACAATATGTATATATGTATATATATAATTAATGATTATTAATAAGTCGCATCAAAATAATTAGTACTAATTAAATTTGTCTGTAATCAAAATGTTAATCAGAGACACATAATGTTCTCTATTGTTATAACAAGCTGTCAAGAGAAATAACTCTCTGAAGAGACGCTTATGGTCTCTTATTATGGAGACGCTTATGGTCTAGATATAATAAAAATAAATTAAGATTGCTTTAATAAATATTAACAGTAATAAAGTGCTCTTTGAACCAGCTGGCTTCTTGGTATTAATATATTTTGATTATCCGCCTCTTAAAACTCAGAGATTTTGTCTTAAATTATTACAGCAGAATATTACAAGACATGAAACCCTCCAAAGAAGGATTAATTACTTTTTAATTAAAAATTTAAAATACGGACCGATAATAAAGAAGGGATAAGATATTAAATCTTTAAGCATGAAAAAATTAAAATATTTCTAATTCTTTCTAAGAAATGATTTACTGCTGAGGCACTAATTGACGTGCTAAACTTCAAAAAATATACCATAGAATTCGTAAAAAAGTTTTCTTTTGTGGCAGTAATGATATATGAATTTGAAATCTCACTATTTTCGATGGTGACTTATAAAACTAGATTTTAAAAATGAATCTTATAATAAGTATTCTTTGATATACCGAATAATTAATTTCCTCTAAAACAATTAGTTGAACAAAGTAGCGGAAAAGTATGTGAAAAAAAAAATGAAATAAACTAACCAATAAAAATAATAATAAGTTCTCAAAAATGTTTCTAAAAGTAGATCACTTTGAACAAACATTTGGCATAATAATAAGACAAGAAGATGTATAATATTGTGATATTAATAACGTTATATTGTTAGTTTGGCATCGACGCAGACAGCGTGGCGCCTCTAATCTCCTTTTCCTCATATTACCTCATACAATAATATGTGTTATTTATATTCTTAACACTTCATGGTTTCTTTCTTGATTTTATTTTTACCAAAAGTTGATAAATTAATTCTTTTAAGTCCGTCAAAATAAATCCTTATTATTTTGTATGAGGCATATGAATTTTATAAAAAACTCATTTGGCAATATGTTACGCATTTTTTGTATCTCAGACGACTTATCTCACTGAGTTAAACGTCCACTGTAGGAAGCACATACAAATAAATAAATAAACCTGATAGAATAAGTGCGCCTCAAGAAAATATATTAATTTTGACAATTATTTTAGTTAAATCATCAGCACAAAGTTTTACTAATTTAAATATTTTTCTTCATAAAATTTTACTTTACTTTCATAACTTTCTATGCTTATAAACACTCCAAAAATTTAAGCAAAATTTTTGTAACAGAGTTAATAATTAACTGAGGATAAGAAATAACCATTCCAGCAATATTTTGCAGAAAGGAACAATTTCTAAAATTTTCATTTTTCTACTAGTATATTTTACATTATTTTACTTTATTATATTACATATGCTACTTTAATCCAATTTATTGAGACAATATTAATGAACTTATCGGATTACATGGTTCATGGTATTTTTTTTTTTTTTTTTTTTTTTTTATTAAGAATATATTTTTTTGTTTCTGGAATTTTAAAGTAGCCCTAAAAAAGGCGGATATATTTCTGTGATAATCTAGTATGTATATGATTTATTTTACTTCCGTTATTTATACATAATGGCGCTCGACGAGAGATAGGATTATATTGATAGCCTACTGATAAGAAAAACTGACCTGATAACGGAGCGTGTGACGACAACTCGTATGTCAATTCGGCCTCATAGAGGCCGTTGCGTACGCGGTGCACACATCCCAGCTGTTTTCCAGCCAGCACAGAACCTGATAGCTATCGCTCACCGACTCCTTGTCTCGGTGGTTACTTTTTGTTTACTGGCGGGCCGGCGGTACCGCGGGGGCGGGGCCCAGATTAGTGCGCATGATCCGTGGAACCCCCCCCCCGTTCCCCCCGGGAGGTAGCATCGATCTCTCTCGCTCGCACTCTCTTTCTTCGTGCGACCTGTTGATGGGATGCTTCGTGGATCGGCACTCCAGCACAGGATATGTAAACAATGGCACCTTGAAACTTCCTGCGATTATATTGATGGATGTTTAATGATTTGATAAACACTTCAGAAGCTAATTCCAATTAGTATCTTTATATACATGGGGCGTGACCAGCTCAGCGGTAGTTTAATCGGCCAATGTTTTGGAGGACCTGAATTCAAAACACACGGGTGCACACTAAAAGATTTAACTTCTACTAGCTGTTCCCCGGCGTGCCACGCAACACCTACTTTGTGCCTATGAAACTCCCTTATCAACATCTACCTGTGTACCAAGTTACGTCAAAATCGGTCAAACGTTGTGAATTTGTATATATCTGTCAAGTAATTCCGATAAGCAGCCAACAGAGGCCAGCACCACAGCCTGCGACTAAGATAGCTCTTATCAAAGAAAGATCCGCACACCTTAGTTAGACAGTGGCTGTTGAAATAAACTACATTTCATGATTATATAATTAAATGGTACTTACGTACTAGTTGGACCGATCTCAAGAAGTGGCTCCCGTTAAGGCTCCCAGTCAGTAATCCAGATCAGGCAATATGGCGACTATTTATGGCACCAAGACCATTTATTAATATTATCAACGAGTTGGATTGACTAGAGTTTCCATATAACCTTGAGCGGGCGTAGCGAGCGGAAGCGCATAGCAATTATGACATTAACATAAGTGCTACTGGTTTCCTAGGTTATATAAAATTAGCAATTATGTTTATTGCATAATGGCTATGCGTTTCCGCTCGCTACGATCGCTCAAGGTTATATCGAAACTCTAGTTAATCCAACTCGTAGGTAACATAGATCACTGGTTTTTCGGTGGAAAATGGGTCGATGTGCAATTTAACATTGCTTGAAAAGAGTACTTTTTCAGTGGTTAGTAAAACCCAAATACTCATTTCCCTAGCCAAAAGAACACTACAACACTAACAAGTGAAACAAGAAACAATAAATATAACTTTTAAAAACACAAACCTTACTGTAAGTGAACAGAAAACGATGACTGGAACGGAAGAAAGAACAGCCAATGAAATTGCCCGTAGGAATAAACCAATGGAAACGCTTCTTTTGAGTTCTCATTTCATGATCCGGATCCCTGAACGAGACCCACTTCTCGAGATCGCTGCAACTAGTACGTAAGTACCAATTATGTAAAGTCATCAATGAGTATGAGTTACTCTAATTATCAACAACGTCGAAAAAAAAAATATTTAGACATTTTTCGAAATTGCACGATATTTTGCTGGACTTCTCTCCATATTTTTCAATTTATCGATGGTTTCTGTTAGATGTTCAACAGAGCAATGTCTCGTGTTCGATGATCAACACATTCTTGTATTGACCATCTAGCTGAAATCACGGAGTGTTCGGAAATGCTTGAGAGACCTCAATGGAGAAAGAAGCTGAAACCACCATAACAAAGGTAGGAGATCTCAGAGAAGCACCTTAGGAAACCAAATATATATATATATATATATATATATATATATATATATATATATATATATATATATATATATATATAATACCATGTAAGTATTGCTATTTAAATGGCCCAATATTTTCTTAGCCAGGCCGTTTGGAGTGTAATACGCCAGCTTTCATATGCTCCGTGTTTATGCCAAAATGTTTTACACTTAAACCTTCAAGGTCTCCCCGTCGTCTAGGGATTTTTTTGTCGGTACGCCATAACTTTCTTAATACTTTAAAAATGAGACATTATTTTAAAGCTTTTCATAATCGCTACACCGGAAAAATATATAAATTACTCATATTTTAGTTGTTTTTCGAAAAATTACAATTGAATAAAAGGTTTTTCTGAAATCCCGCCCTCAACCTATCGATCCTCTATCGAGATGTATCGAAATGAAACCGATTTCGATTTCATGCATGTATTATCTCATTGCATCTCATTCGATCTGCTGATTTATTTATAAGATGGATTGAATTAATCAATACTTTAATTTATATTTACCTGCACAAACCGTCCGCAGTAACTTGGTTTTACTTAGTCCTTGACGACCAACTTACTTCTCTATGATCTCTACGGTTTCTCCTCTCTACGATAAACAAACCGAGGGATATGATCAGATTATTCACTTTAAAGAAATAAGCACATGATACTATATTATTTCATGGCTGTTCTAAACTCCCCCACAGCTATGATATGAACTACAGTTCACATTCTCACACAATCTGGCCTCAAGATATCTTTCTAATACAACTTTAAATTCGGGCAATGATGACCTTGCAGTTTTTTGCTCTTAAACACAAGTAAATAAACAAAGAAACGACTTTAAAAAATCTTTAAGTGCCTCTGGCCATTTTTATTGCTTTTTTTTTTTTTTTTTTTTTTTTTTTTGGATCTCAGCTTCACATCATGTGCAAGAGGACGTCCAAGAGGCAGAACACAAACCCTCAACAGTTTCTCGGCAAACACAAAGAGGGCGAATGCTTTGCACGGGTCGATTAAAAAACGAAACAAAAAAAAAAGAGAAATAAATAAATAAATTTAAAAAAAAAAGAGCTAAAAATAGAAAAGGCAAATGCCTGAAAAAAAATAAAATAAGGGGAAAAAAATTAGGAAATAAAAGAGTACCGGTTGTAAAAAAAAAAAAAAAAAAAAAAAAAAAAAAAAAAAAAAAAAAAAAAAAAAAAAAAAAAAACTCATGAGCATGCGGTGAGTAATTTGTGTAGCTATCTGCACGGTAGGGCGACCGTGGGGTTCTTTCGCCCAAAAATGCCACAAACAAAAACAAAAAACGAAATATTTTAGCATTTGCGTGTGATTGCACAGAAGATTTTGAACGAGCTATTTCCAAGCTCTCAAACGTTCAATTATAAACGATAAGTATAACGAAGTTCAATGTCACCTTTCGATTGCCTAATACATTTCCTGCTCTATTGGTTCAGGTGTAAACAAAGACAGGACCATCCAAGTCTTTGTAAATACTAATTCTATAGTGTTGGTTCAACCCAATGAGGGAGAAATAGGTAAATGTGAAGACGAGGGTTCTAGGCACCCATTATTTTGAAATTTTGCACTATATCGTATTTTGATGCACTGAACACGAATCCGTTAAAAGAAAAAGACTCGCTCTTAACTAGGAAAGAAATTATGAAGCACTAAAGTTTAGTGTTATGAAGGTTATAAAAGTTGGCGTAAACAGAGTATTAATAAACATGCATATTAAGAAGAATGTCTAGGACGACTTTTAGGAAGACGTGCTATGCGTTTCCGCTCGCTACGCTCGCTGAAGAAGATATCAAAACTCTAGTCAATCCAACTCGCTGTTATGGATAGAATTCCGATTTTATGGAGGTTATAAATAGTTTATCAACATTTCAAATGAGACTTCTTTGTTTCCCAATGTTACCTAAATATATTATAATAAATAAATATAAAGTATAAATATATTTATACTTGCATTCAAATATATTTATGTGTGTGTAAATCTGGTTCTTATATCCAGGCAATTTTTAACAACAATTACCATATTTCTTTTTTTTCCAAAGTTAGATTCCCACAAATACAACTTTAGTGACACAACTTTATCTCAAACAAACAATACTGAAAACACTCTCCATCCTAACATTAATCTTGCACAATTAAACACAACAAGGGCTGAGATGACCAAGCAGTTTTCTGCCCTTAAACTACCAACCCAACCCAACCAACCCAATGTTACTTGTCTGCACATGCGCATGTTTACAAATACTCTGTTTACGCCAACTTTAACCTCAATAACAGTGAACTTCATAACTGTGCTCCATAACTTCTTTCCTAGTTGAGAGCATTTTTTTTTTTTTTTTTTTTTTTTAACGGATTTGTTTTTAGTGCATCAAAATACGTTATAATGCAACATATAAAAATAATCGTTGCCTAGGAACCTCGTCTTCAAATTTACCAAAAATAGCGTAATGTTAGGCTAAATAGTGTTTGGAATATCGTTATTATGACTCTTTAGTATTTCGGATAATATATTTAAAACACTTCACCATCCCTAGTACTCACATATATATTATATTTAGCTACATCTACCTATTTCTTTTTTTTTTTTCATTTTTTTTTTCTTTTCATTTTAGAGCTTTGTGGTTTATTTGGCAATTTGCAGTTTTTGATATTAAATCAGTCTATTTTTGTTTATTTAGAATCAAATAAACAATGCTTGTTACATAATGTTCGGAGCTACCTGGACACTAAGACATTAACATGAGTACAGATGTTGACGCATAGGCAAAACTGGCTACAAGCCGACCCATCCCTGATGTGAACACCTTGACAACTTCCGACTTGAACAAAACTTTACGTACTAACAAATTGTACGAACGGGAACAAAATTGGTTTAAAAGGACCAAAGCCTGAGTAAAAGAACAATTCTCTCGACGAGACGAAGTTATTTTATCTAGGCTTCGGATAGGACACACCCTACTTACCCATTCGTCCTTACTAGACAGAAAAGAAATATCCATTTGTCGAATATGCAACAGAACTCTAACCGTCAAACATGTACTAACTGACTGTAGAGAACGTAGCAAACTAACCATTCCTTACGACTTACTGACGGAATGTAGCCCGTACATACAAACACTCCTAACATATTTAAAACATGAAAACATTTATTCAAAAATATAAATAGGTATTTTATATGCAAATATTTTATATCTTTATTTCCTTTTTGTATTTATTCAATACAATGATTTTGTTTGATGCTTACTGTTAGTTTTCACATTATTTTGACACACAAATTTGAAATTTTGCACGGACAATACGTTAAGAGTGTAAACACTCGCTAAGAAAGGTGTTTTTGATATTCAAATGTTTAAGTACTTTTAGGGGGGGGGGGGGGGGGTTGAATTATTAAGAAGTTCCTCATCGGCTCAAAAATGATTTGATAAAAGTCGATTTGGATAAAATTTGGTACAAAAATCTTTCTTCTCATTTAAAAGGTCAAGTTCATTAACCAGTTGAATCCGTTTACTGGAACATGGTTTTTGGAAAAAAAATTGTGCGAAAGATTCCTTAACGTAGGAAAACGAATGAAACCATTTTTTAAGCGAGTTTCGTAGCCATTTACCAGAAAAATTGGTAGAAATACTTTTCAAAACTAATTTTCTGTTTGGGTATTCAGAAACGAAGTATATGGAAAAAAAATTGTATGAATGGTGATACAAAGTTTTCGGATCTCAGCTTATTTTCTAAAATATCTCGAAAACGGTTGGGAACTCGTAGTAAGTGGAAGGCGGCTATTCGAAAGGTTACTAAATTCTCTACAATAAGATTTGGTTGTAATGTTCGGTGGGGCGATGTCAATCGAAGAGATAAGTGTTTAAAACTTCAAATTTGTTAGTTTTATGCTTTTCAACGTGTATTTGTCTCTGTTTACCTAACGTTTTAAGCGGTTGTTGTATTTTTTTTTTTTATTTTTTTTTTATTTTATTTTTTTTTTTTTACTCTCCAACGGAAACAAGCACGGTTACCTCCACATGGGTAACTTTAGAGTCCGTGCAATAATAATCTGAACAAAATTATGTAGTAGCGTTAATGTTGATAATATCTTATTTAACTCAATATAAAAAATACTTATCGGCCGTGGTGAAGCACGGAACATTCAGCGAGTATATTTATATTTATATCTTCCCAATACACAGGAAGATACTGCTTTATCAGACACAGAAATATTAAATTAAATTTATTTAAATCCATAAAAAGCATCTGGACTTGATTTAATTACTATAAAATTCGAAAAAAATCATTTTTCACCCGTGCCACCTCACTATAAAACGCTATTTCAATATAAATAAAATATTTTTTATGAACTAAGTGATCTTATTTAATTTATTTTTAAGGGTTTTATGACACATTTTTACCATCAAATCAAAATTTCGGGGAGGGGGGGGGGCTGCAGCCCCCCCTTATATACCCCATGGGGGACCGGTATGACTTGGTCATATTTACCTGTTTTCAAATATACGTGTCATAGAAGAATGTTTTCGAGGAATTAGAGAAGTTTATCTGTTATATTATCTATTTTGAAGGACTTTTTTTATTTTTGATGTGTCTTACTTAGTGTTAAAATTCACAAATATATGTATTATTTTGAAGCCAAGTTTTCTCTTGAGCATTAAAAAATAGCATGATCTATGGAGTTTTTAAAATACTTTTCTTTACCAGTATACAGAGGACATTTTGAACTTTTAGTATCAACTGTTATCCCAAAATCGTGAAAATAGTGATGTGTCTTGTTTTGATTCTATACGCCTCAAATATACTCCAGATCAGATTAGATACTGTATCTTCTGACCAAAGAGCCTAGAGCTTAGCAAGCAGGAGGGAGGTTATATACTTGTTCACATACCTCTTTGGTCACAATACACTCTTTTCGTGTTATCATAACTGAAAAGAATCTTGTTTGTGTTTGGAAAGTTATATTTTTTTAACATTCATGTTCTGTTCTTTACTATTCAATGAACCTTATTGTAATGGTGTGGGTATTTATTACATAACGTCAACATTTTTTCTCAGGTAATTTATTTTAGTAAAATCAATAAATGCTATTTCTGCGTCTTATTTGCTGAATTGTTAAAGCCTTTCCTATTTACAGGTTAAAGCCTGTCTAATAAAATGGAAAGATTGCCAGTGGAAATTCTACATAAAATATTTTCATTTCTGCCTGGTGAAGATATTTGGAATTTTCTATCTGTATCAAGAAAATGTAAATATGCTGCTAATGATGATTTCCTTTGGCGAAGAATTTGTTTAAATGATGATGTTGACATAAATGGCCCACCACCTGAAGGTAAACGGATTTTGACTCTGACAATCATTAATGTTCTTAATATATTTTCTATTTAAAGGGAGGGCCTACAGAGGTTCTGTTCAAGTTTTAATACTACTAGGAGTATACATATTGTAGTATTACCAAACGCTTTTAGTTTGATCTAAATCCTATACAGGTATTCATAGGTTTTACCTGTTGCTTGGAATGATTTAACATCTAGTCTGCTATATAATTATTGATAACCTGTTGATAATGATTTTATCATTATGAGAATTATTAAAGAAAAATCAAACCTAATATCATGCTCACTTTCTTTAATTATTATTAATATCCACTTTGGAGTCCCAATGGCCGTGAGGGTTAAGGCGTGAGCACTTAACACTCTGATCCAAGGGTCGTGGGTTCAATTCCCACTAGGGTGGTGGCTTCTCTTTAGAAAAAAAGAAAAGGCATCAGCCCTATCCTGGCTAGAAAAGGGTGGTAACCTATAGATAACCCGTCCTAAAATTCGTAGTTAATAATAAATGGACGTTAAAATTTAAATAAATTTAAATAATGTCCACTCCTTTATGACAAAAATATGCATTAACATATGCTCTTAAAATTGTTCAATATTTATTTTATTTGATAAATAGCTGAATAAATTCTGTTTATTTCCTCCCTTGTTTAAGTTGTATATTTTTTATTTGATCAAATTTCTGCTCATTATCAATTTGCTCTATTTAAGTTAGGATTTTTCAAAATTATTTGTATTTATGAAACCACTGTTTATCACACTGGATGTTTAACTTAGAATAATTAATTTGTATGTTGTCATTTATCAATGGACTTTAACATTTAAATTAGTTTTATTTAAATTTTCTTTTAAATATATTTTTATTATTAAAATTTTAAAACTTAATGTTTTTATTTTCAGGAGATTTTGATGCCGATCTCTGCTCTTATGCAAGAATTTGGGGTGCTTGGCGTTGGGGAACAGTGTATAACTGGGAAAATAATGATTACTTCCAGTCTGAGTTCCCATCGCTTGTTTTCACTGACTTCTATATCTCTTCATTTAAAGATAAAATAGCGGTGAGTGACGGGTCTCAAGTCTGCGTCTACACTAGGCAAAAAGCAGAAATTCGTACACTTTATGAAGAGACTTTTGGTGATTCTAAAATTAGGGACATCGAAATTAACAATGATTTCTTCATAATTCTTCTTCATACATATGTTTTGGTTTATCGCACGACAGACTTCCAGCCTTATTTATTATTAGGATTTAGTGGAACAAGATTGAAAATAAGCAAACCTAGTTCGAATGCATGCCGAGCGTTCGATCAATCGTCTGTTGAATTTGTATTTCTCAACGGTAACTCATTATGGCTGAGCCCGTATTTATTCCTTAAGTCAGCAGTAATTGTTGATCTACCATCGGCTACATACAGAAACATTCAATTCCCTTGGAAGTGTACGCTTCTCAGAGCAAACGAGAACATAATCGCACGCTCCTATACAGAGCTTGCTGTATACTCTTTGAATGGGGAAAAATCCTTCGAAATCACCTGTCTCGATTACAGTTGGATAAATACTAGTAAAAGCGTTTTAGCTATGATCACGGATAACGATCTTTACACTTACGATTTAAGGACTGGAGCGAGAATCGGTCTAATACGTAGATCATTCTTTGAATTTCATATAAATTACAAACAAGACTTGATATATGGGCTGTCGAAGACTTTGGAGAAAATGAAGGTAGCCATCGAAGCTTTTTCCTTGGTAACTGGTAATCTACTGTGGTCAGTTCAACACTCTGGCGAGTACACCTCAGAAGTCAGGCTCTTCTTGGGAAGATTTTTGTGTTACGATTTTACACATTCTAGATTTTGGTATATACTAGATTCTAAAACAGGGAATTGCCTTTTTAAGAATATACTACCTGAAGATGGTAGAATTATTCATGTTTCAGATTTGTTTTGGGTCTGCCAAACTTCTGGTAAACTATTAATTAGGTTTTATTAAGTTTTGAAATATTGTTAACTAGTATCTATTGACTTTTTGATCATTGAAGAAATTATTTTAAGAGTTTCTTCGAACTTTTGTATATTTGTTATAGCTTCATTGAATATGAAGTTAATCTTTTAATATTGTATATGAATTGTTATATTTGTGGTTGATCTCAAAAGGTATTCTATTCTTTGATTAGTTATAAATGAAAATTTGTTTATAAATATTCCTTTATTCATTGTAGAAAGAATATTTTATATTAAAAAGCCTACCTTCTTGAAGCTAAATTACTTGGATGCATCAATCTTATTTGTCTTTACTTTGTTTCTATTTTTTATTTATTTTTTTTTTTTTGGAAGGACTTTTTAATTAGGCTTATTTGTAATTACCTCATGGTTTCAAGGCCTTATTGACAGATCTGTTGATTCCTTTATAACTTCTATTGTTAATAGCCAATATTTATGAGAATTTATTCCAGTTATCCAGACTTTCATTTTATCTCTTCTGTACTTGTATCCTCATTTTTTTTGTTGTGCCTACACAATATTTTCAGTTGCGCCAAATCCTCTTCTTCTGACTGCACACATCATCCTTGCAATGGCTCAAGTATACACATACTTCTTACCATCTCCATTTATGTTTATTGTGGCCTTTAAAATTATTGAATTGCTTGAATGTGGTAGAAGATCAATATTTTTTTTTTTTTTTTTTTTTTTTTTTTTTTTTTTTTTTTTTTACGGCGCATCTACTTCTAGGTCATTAGCGCCGACATCCAGGGTGCAGCGAGGAATTTTCCCAGCGAGCCTTGAGATGAGAAAATTCCTGCCGGAGGTGGGAATCGAACCCACCATCTCCCGCTTATGAATCCAGCGTGCTAGCCACTAGACTACGGGAGACCCCATCAATATTATTATTTAAATTTTAACGTACATTATTATTAACTACGAATTTTGGTGCGGGTTTTCTATAGGTTCCACCCTTTTCTAGCCAGGATAGGGCTGATGCATTTTTTTTTTCTAATAAAAAGCCACCACCTCATAGTGGTAATCGATCCCACGACCTTTGCCACGGAGTGTTATGTGCTCATGCCTTAACACTCAGGTCAATATTAAAAACGCGTGGTTATTTCTGCTCCAAATCCATTATTCACAGCTCTACATGCTTCAAGACATTATGATGCCTCTTCAAAAGCTTATTTCTGATAACTAACATTATAAACTGTCCATGGGGCTAAACCTTCCATCAACCCAGGCTGAGTAAACCGATTGGTGCCCTATATTTGTCAATTTTATCTTATTTCATTTTCTTTATTTTTTCCGACTAATGAATTGACAAATATGTCATGTAAATGTTTCATGTCCGTATTTTTTTTTACCTCTCTTTTCTTATTTTGTTTAATACATCCAGTAGAATGCCGACTATCCGAACACCAATTATCCAAATCGGCCATTCAACTAGAGTATTGCTTTTTCAGTTGAAGTTTGAAGGTCTTTGATTCTTTTATTTTATTGCGGTCTATGTCAGAATGAAATTTTCGCTGTTGAAGTAAGATAGAACACGTACCAATAGTTCATTTTTATAACTGATCTAGTGGTAAAGATAAGTAATTTTTTACATACATTTTTGCAGTAATGTATTAATTAATTTGAGTTAAAAGTACTTTAGAACATTAATAAATAATTTATTTTTTTTAGAGGCCCGGTGCCCGTGAGTGTTAAGGCGCGAGCACTTAACACTCCTTGCCAAGGGTCACCTGAACCATTACTTACAACAAAAAATATTTATGGATTGAACGGAATTAGAGAATGCCTTTATTGACTTTATAAATTCTAAGAGTACTGAATTCTATTCAAATGGTATTTGAAAGTTACCAACATGTTGAGAGAATTGGAGACTATTTTGATTAAAGAACACAGTTATAAAATACTTTTATTATTATTTTTTTTTATTTTAATACCACAATCCTACATTATTTTCCGGACAACCCAATAGTTATGGAATATGAACATGTGAATTATCACGAGGCCATAATTTGTTGTTCCGCAAATTCGGGTATTTGTTTTTTGTTGCTTCCCTCGAAAAGCATTGAATTTGTTGGTAGTACTCTTACCAACAACCTCCTCTCTTGATCTTTTAGCTAGAACTCATGATAAACTACGCCGAAAGAAACCATGTGCATCACCTTTACATTTGCTCGCTCCTACCATTTTTTTTTTTTTTTCTCTTGGTAATCCAGAACCTTAGTTTTGACTTCATACCCTCACACCCATGTTTTATTGCCTGTTATGAAACGTTTCAGTTGTTCTACATAGTTGTAGACTTAACCTTTTCGATGCGACGGGGACTAGCTGCCTATTCCCTCCAAAGGCAGACCAAACTCCCTCTCCTAGAGTGACCCGTATTTTTTTTTTCTTTTTTACTTAGGCGCTCGTTACTAATCATCATTTTCATGTTTATCTAATGTGAACAATGACGTGTATTACTTGAAGCGATTTATTTAATACAATTTAGGTACGCAGCAAACCTACAATAACCATTTAAAACCAAATTTACTTACTTTTCTTTCCTACATTTCTCTTTCTATTTCATTCCGAAACAACTGCTTGTTTTTAGACGTGATTTTTAAATGTAGCAATGAAATTTTTTTGTTTTAATTATTATAATAAGCTACTCCTTTATTATTTACAGTTTCACAAAAAAAATGCCCTAAGAACATTTTTACCGTGCACATGTCTCACAGACGCATGTTACTTATAATGTTCAAAATTTGTATGTTACTAGTTAAGGTTTAAACCAGAAAATATCCCCCATTCCTGCTAGAGCACTCTGTACACGCTCAAGGCTAAAGAGGGCTCACAATCAAGAGATACAGCTGTGACGAGAATACTCGGGCGTCGCCTCTGAGGAACATCTTTCTCCGGCGAGTATTCTCGGGCGTCGCATCGAAAGGGTTAATTTTCCTACTAATGAGCAACATCTACTGGAGTTGAACTAATATTTATTTATTTATTTTAGTTTCTTGGACCTAAGGCGATTCAATAACAGGCTGGTCTAATATTGAACTAATAGAGATGAAGTTGAATTTGTATTTAATTCTGTTCTAAATCCCTTAACCAGAAATTTGTTGCCTTCAGGGAAATCGTAGTAGTGCCTAAAAATTTAGGATTTCTGATTTTTAGATATTCTAATTTAACTGATATTCTCATGTTATCATGTATGGTTAAAGTTATTGTAATATTTGATTAAGCATTAATGCTGAAATTGATGAGTACAAATGAGATGTAAAGAATACATGTCGTGTAAGTCAGTTTGAGTTAAATGGTGTTTAAATGACTTTGGCAACTTCATTTGTAATGATTCTTCGGTTTTAGTAGATTGTACATTATGCTGCTATTTGACGGCTATTTTTCACATTTGTACTTATGTATTTAAAGTAATCTGGCTAAGTACAGACCAACTAATGTTGATTTAAACCACTTGCATACCCAACCCATCAAATTAAATTTGGAATTCTGTCAATCACTCATGTTGATGTTTTTTGTATTACAATTGAGATGTTCCCGACCAGAAGGGCAACCTTGCCAAATAAAATTATCGAAAGAAATGCATGAGTTTGCCCTTTTTGCCCACTCAGGTATCGCTCATACCAAGCCCCTCTTTTTTTTTCTATGTGGATTTCTCGTATTTTGCAAAGTCAAACTCAACAATCTGTGCGCTGTTAACACGTTAACGTGCCCAGTGTCGTGGTGTATGCGTCAGAGAGATGTCTTCCGCTAGCATATGTGTCAGCAGATAGCTTGGCTTTCTTTCTATACCCACTACTCCTTGCGTTGTCCAAAACCCTTCGTATTTGGTTTCGGACCTCATTACATTATCATTATTCCCAGTTAGATTTGCGGGTCTGGTATCGTATGATACTGAATCTGCCCGAAAAATTCCTTCAGCGGGCCCGCAGTCATGGCATATTTGACACTTTACCAAATTGCAATTAATCCACTAAAAGTGCATCATTTCAAAAGTTTCTTCATTTATTTATTTATTTATTTTTTTTATATGTTTGCCAAAATAACTATACAAAAGGAAGACTTGGGCCCTGATGGAAATTTTGTTCAAAGCCATCGATCTTGAAAGTGTTAATGAACAAGACAAACAGTAAAATGAAAAGAAAAAAAATCAGTAGCGGGTTCGCTCTTCTGGTCGGGAGCGCCTCACTTTTGCACTAAAGCAATGCGTTTTGAGCACCAGATGTTGTTAATTGTAAGACTTTTGAAAGTGTGAGCTTATTCATGAAATGAAGTCTCATTGTTAGCCACAATAAATCTTGGACACTATTAGTTTTAATTGTTTTCTAAATCAAAATTCACTAACTGAACATAAAGAATATTACACACTCCACTTCTAGAACACACTAGTTATTTTTTTTATAATGTGAAGGATCTATGTTCTAGAAACATAGTTTTGAGGAAATGAGGAACAGTAACTGCAGATCCTAATAGTGTGTTTTACCATTAGAATATCTATCTGTTAACTTTCTATTCCTTTTCAATTATAAATGTAATACTCGGGGAGTGCTAGTTCACTCCCACTTGCAGGTAGGCTAAAAATACCTACCTGCAATGTCATCAATCTCCTACCTTTCAAACTTCTTACTTTATATAAAAATTAGCATTTTGGTATACGCAAGGACTTCCAAAAAATGTAGTTATAAAAATTTTGCAAATGAGGCGTTGCGGAAACGAAGGGCGAACTCAACATCCGGTCAAATTTGTTTCTCCGCCATCCGAATGTAGATGCTTCAGAGAATCTACAAGTATTTTCTCATGTTGCGTACACCCTTCTTTCCCTCTAAATACACAGAGAATGAAAAAAATCTGGCTGGAAAATGCCGTAGGAAGGCGGATACGAAAGGCGAACTCAACTACTGGTACGCTGGATGCAGATATAAATGAAATGCTCTTTTCGTTGAAAGTGAAGTTCACACTAATTCCTGGTCAATTATTATATCACTTGAACAATGTAGCGTCCCACAACAAAAAAATGTTTTGAATATACCCTAGTGGAGTACGCCCTTATGGAAAACATATTCAAACACCTTTTCCTGGAAAACTACATTTTGTTGAGTTTGCCCCCTCGTATCCACAACCCCTCAATTGAAAAATCTTTTTACTAGTTTTACATTTAGGTCATACAAAATGACACACTCGACTGATTCTCAATGCTTTAACTCCTCCCAGTTCCTGATATGTTCTATCAAATATTCTTTAGGCAAATGTCCATTCCCAGACTCTTTAAAATTTGTTAGAAATACCAGTATGAGTTTTTCCATTTTATGATAATCTACTATTATCATAAAAAAATATAAAGTACAATTCAAGTAAATGGCGTTTTCTGGCTTCAGATTCGTGATATTGCTTAATTCCCTTTAGGTAATTTTAATCGTCTCATTTTTACAAATATTATTAACTCATAAAGTGTATTATATATGTTTTATAATAATATGTAATGTAGTATTTATTCTATTGATATTAATAAATTCAAACAGTAGAGAATTGAGTGCATATCTGTGATACTTACCACAAGGTATTATAAGGAAACACTTATAGGGTATTTGTGATATTTACTGACATGTTAAACAATGATTACTCTATTAATTGTATTTTTAATTTGATAAAAAATGCTCAGTGGTAATAAATTCGGCGTGCTTTGCAATTATTCTGGCATTTGTCTAGAAAGAACGGAAGATTTACACAAATCCCTGGTGATTAAATGTATTTTTCTTAAATTAAACAAATTTTGAGTAATTTCAAAATTAAATGATTGACTGTTGTTGAATAATATTTACTATACAGAAAATAATCAAGTTTTGAATTTATTAAACCAATTTATAATACACAGGGCAATATTTACCGTTAGTGACTTAATTTTTATTTTTGGACCCGTAATATCCCATATTACGCACTGGTTTGTGTGCTTCATATCACTGAAGAGCGAGTTAATTCTTTCAGTGGAGCCAATGCTGCAGTTAAAAAGCATTGCATCATATTTATCAAATACCTGATGATATTATTGTCATTTAACACTGAGGGTAGGCACCACTACTTAGATATAAATGAATTAAACCACTTTTGTATAATGCAAAAGATGGTAAACGCCCTCCGTGACTTCATTTTTCAAATTTTTAGTTAAATTCTCTTATCAAGCTGCTATTTGAACCCACATTCTTCCTACTATAAAAAAGTGGTCATAAATATATATAAAACAATTTAAATTTGTATTTTAAGAAAAATATTAATAATTAAGGCATAAATATATTAAGGTATGGTGGTTTTTGTTCAACTGGAAGTAACATTCCAAAAGCACCCTGACTGATCATTGTGTGTTAATTTAAATAGTAGACCATATTATAAATTATTGTTTCTAGTTTTTATTAATTTTCTTTCTTTATTCTTGATTTTTAATAATTTCCCACTTATTGTAATGGTTTTTTTTAAATTATTCCTCATAAATATAAAATAAAGTCTTCAATAATGTTAAAGAATTTTGTTTATGCATTTTTGGAGCTATGAATTTCTAATAGGCTGTGCAGGGGAATTATCTGTGATAAATATTACATTTTATAATTTTGCTCACACTAGATTGCAAAATATTTCTTTATCTTGACGAATTAATTGATTTTCTCTGTTCGAAAATTGGTATTTTTCTTTCATGAATTACATTATAATTTTCATAAAATTATTGAGGCGTCGACTTTCAAAAAAGGATATGTCCAAATCATAAAACTAATCAGTGGACACAAAAGACGTCTAAGCTAGTATAATTCCTTTAGGAAATTAAGATTTATGAGGGCATAACATTCATTTCCTTATTTTTGATGAGATATAATGAATTTCCAAAAAAAAAAAAAAAAAAAACGTTTTTTGTGAGGAAAAAAAAACGTTTTTAGAAAAGAAATTAATTTGATGACAAAATTGCCTTAACTCATTTCCATCACCTCAATTATGAGATTGTTTTACACGTTATCCACTATTGTGTAATTAATAGCTTTCCAAATTCCATAGTTTTTTAATTGAAAGTCCCATAAATACACCCAATGTTTTCGATGGGTTTGTTACTGTCGTACTAATAAGTCATTTTCAAAAGCTCATAAATTGGTCTACAAATGAATTATTTTTCTCTTAATTGTTCCTCAAAATATGAATATTTTTATATCATTATTATTATTTAGTTATACTCTGGACTTATGCGGGTTTATTTCAATATTTCATGATAACATTTCTTCTAATATTCTTTGAATATACACTTTATCATCATTTTAAATATATTTACACCATACTACTGGAACATGGACTTGAAACTGTTAAATAACATTTTTTGTTGTAATTTGCGAAATTCATAGCTTCACATTGTTTTTTTTTGTTTTGTTTTTTTTACAATCATTATCTTTAGCATTAGTTTTCCATGATTGTTTTACAAAATTTGTTGGATTTAATTTGTTAATATTGTCAACTGAATTGTTGTTGCTAGTAATAATTTTAGAAATTTTTCTGTAATAAAACGAAGAATTATTGATACATTTATATTAACCTAAGGAAATACATAGTTGATGCATCTTATAGAATAAATTTAATATACTTGTTTAATTTTAAATATTATATGTAGTTTTATATTGCAATTTTTTAAAAAAATAATTGGCTGGTAGTAGAATTATAATGAAGTGAATAGAATTCATCTTTTGAGTGTTGTGATATTTCTTAGTTAAATAAATGAATTAATGAACTGGAAAAGTAGTTTTGTTAAAGTTTCCCTCAAGTTTTTGTTAATTGTAAATCATCATAATAATAATAACAATATGACCTTGACTCGGCGCTAATGACCTAGATGTAGATGCGCCGTAAAAAAAAAAAAAAAATAAAAAATAAAAAAAAAAATATGACCTTGACATCGGAAGTAGTGCAAGCGGTGCGCCGATGCCATTTTAGCCCGTAAGATTAAGGATATTTAAGAAGTATACAATCAAGCACTGGCTTCAGCTTGGAGGAGAGTTATCCCTCTCCCGCTCCTGTCAGTAAGTGGCCAAGAAATACAAAACAACGCTTGCAATAGTCTGGATACATGGATAGTGCAGTCATGCAAGTGTATTACCTGGCCACCAAAAGCGGACTGTACAACTAGATGCAGTGAGAACTGTCCGATACTTCTTAAATATCCATCATATGTATGTACACAATGTGTACTATACGCACGTACATAGTTATTCATTTCAGATGGATGTAAATCCCTCAAAGTAAATTTAATCGCCCAGAAACTGAGAAATCCCACCCCGATAATAAGTGGAGTAAAGGAATCAAATGATTATATTGAAAATAATATCAAAGGATATTTTTGCTTCCCAGAAGAAGATTTTTGGGAGAAAACATAACGTAGACCATCCTAAGAATCATTTGTTTTTACAACTGAGGATACAAGGCTGCAGCCCCCCCTTATTCTACAGTATGGTTAATTTTCAAGGGTGACAATTGAAATGGAAAAGGTTAAAATTGAAATAAAAAGAGCGACAATTGTGTTATAATGTGTTACATTTGCTTTGAAAAGGGTTTCAACTCATTTGGAAATGGTTACAGTTGAATTGGAAAGGGTTGCTTGTGACTTGGAAACAGTAGCATTTGATTTGCAAAAGGTTACAGTCGACTTGGAAAAGGTTCAAACAGACTTGGAAATGCTATATAAGCCTAAAACAAAAATAAAAATGTAAATTTATATTTTTAACATGAAAAAAAGTTCACTTATATGTATATTTCTTTTTGTAATAATTTATAGAAACTATTTATCACAAAAAGAGTTAAATATCACATAAAATAACCAAATTATAATATTCATAAAATAATATATGTGTATAAATAATGAATAAGAGGATGGTGATAGGTTACTAAATTGAACACACAGAGTTGAAAGAATGAAAAAAGTTTGTCATTATTTAGAGAGTAATTACATTTTTATAAATAAGTTATAAGTAATATATAGTTAAGATTTGAATGCTTAGAAAATATTTGACATAAACTAAAAAGGTAAAAACAATTTATTGTCCTTCTTTTGCTGGCGCTTATCAGAACCACAAAGTTTTAAATAAACTAGAATTGAGCAAATGCAAACGCAGGAAAAAATTTCTTTCTTTTTGAGACCAACATTTTGCATTTAATTAGCAAAAAATTATCAATGAAATGTCAATTATTGTTAATAATTTTACAAATATGCTCTCTATCAATTTTCCAGTAAATCAAAAATAAATATAAAACTATTCAATAAAAAAAACGACTATAACAAAAATCGTAACTGTAGTGAAATATTATTTATTTAACATCCTTTCTTTAATGATACAGATTTTTAGGGTGGGTTATCTAGAGATCACCACCCTTTTCTAGCCAGGAAAAAAGTAACGTAATTTTTTGTTGTAAAGAAAAGCCCCAAATCCTTGTAGGAATCAAACTCACCATTGGGTCTCCATCCATTTATGATATAAATTAATTGGGGATAGAAAAAAAGGTGATATAAAGTTAGACAAGAGAAATAGTGAGAATTTGATTTGTCAATAGGAATTAAAATTAACCAACTAATAAAATATTTTGACTCAAAGATGCCCATCCCATGAAGCGTTCCCGACCCGATTAGGTGTAAGGAAAAATGCCCATCTGTTGGATTTCTAGTATTTTACAATGATGAACTCAACAAAATGCACCAACCACAATTTGTGCTGTTAAACATAACAAATAAACAAGACAAACAATCAAAAAAAAAAAAAATGAACTGGCGAATTCATCCTTCTGGTCGTGAGTGCCTCATATCTCCACTATGAATATATGATTGAAGGAACAAGAATGTTTATTATACACTAAATATATTAACATTAATGAAATGATAATTATTATAAATATATTTACACATGATTATGATTACATTCCAACTTTATTCTAATATAAACAGATATTATTTTATACATATAAAGGAAAATTAAAAACTAAAAAAATATTTTTGCACATGCCAATTATAATTATAAATAAAATTAAAAGAAAAACTAACGAAAAATTGTATTGTTTAACATATAGTTTTCAATTTGATGTTCTCTACATACTTATGATAAGGTCTAGGTTTACAATCTAGACTAATTTATACAAAAGAACAATGTATTTCTTAAATTTGTTACATTATACAATTTTTCATGATTTTTCTCAATTCTTTATAACACTATTTTTGTGTTAATTTATGTAAAGTCTGTGTAATGTGTTTTTATATCTTATGTCAAGTAGTTAAGTATGGCCATGTCTTTCTGTATCCCACCACCTTGCATCACTCACTGGTCATCAGTAGGGAACGGATGTTCATGTAAAATAAAATTGAAAATATCTACATATATATTTAACTATTTATAATGAAATATATAATGACAAATTGAAAATATGTTGGAAAAAAAATACCAAAAACACTATAAAATATTCAATAGAAAAGATAGATAACTAGTAAGAAATCTTTTATAATAAATGGAAATAACAAAAGTTGAAAATTTATAGAATATAATGACTAAAACTCGATAACATATTGAAAAAAAAAGTATAAACAAAAATTAGGATCTCATTTTAAAAGAAGTTGAAAATTTCTACGAACAAACATTATGTTGCAAAATGTTTTGCAACAAAATGCATTTTTAAATTGTGTAACGTTAAATGACGCCGATCTGATCTCATAAGGGGAGTACACTGTGATGGGGCCACTGATCATGCCTATTTTTGTCTGATGATTTTGCATAGAAAAATAGTCGACACGTGTTTGAGCGTTTTCTTAGGAGCTAAGAAATAAAATAATATAGATTGAAAATTCATTATTTTATATATCAAGTTTGGAAAATGATATTGGCAAGATTCTTTTGCTTATTCACTTGTTTTTTAGAGTATATTAAAGGAATAATACTATTGTTAAACAATAATTTGTTATATATTTTATTAAAATGTATCTTCCCCAAGACCATTAGCGCAGGGGAAGCATGGCTGCCAGCCACCTTTGCTTCTTGCAATGTAATGTATTCTTTCTCGGTTTCCCCTTTATTTTTTCAATTACAAAATAAAAAGAATATCAAAATATGTATTTATGGCAAAATATGTAAAAATATGGATTTTTACAAAATATGTAAAATAGAAACCTGCTTAAATGCCTTGAAATCACTTAAAACATGCAGGATTCCATCAAAAATTTTGATTTAAGAAATAGAAAAAATATGAAAATATAATAACCTCCGTTCCCTAGTCATCAGTAATCTTATCCAAGCTGTCTCTTCCTGAATTCTTCTAGAAACGGAAACTTGGTCAAGAAATGGAACATGGTTTATTTTTGTTTCAAATCGCATAGGGTTTGAAGCTTCTCTGTTGTTTCACCTGATAATTTCTCATTAAATAATAATGAATGACTCAGCTCTTACTGAAATGTCACAGGTAATTGAAATTATCATCTATAAAATACTCTGGAGTCTCAAGTTCCTTCGGAAAACGTTCTTTATAGCCGGCTCTTTACAGTTGACTTAGCAACACGTTAATGGAGCAGATCTAGCTCAGTCTGTAGCAATTTATTTTTTATTTCTTTTAGAGGCCCTGTCCATCTATCAATGTGTTCTATATCCAGCTCTAGTGTTATTTTTCAGCAGCAATCTGGAACCATTCTTTCCACTGTCTGGCTTCACATTTTACAGCTTTTTTAACTGACCTCGGAAGATCGTCGGAAGACAATGAAGAATCCATAATAATATTTTGTTTTATACTCTTATTATGATACAAGGAGACCAAAGAATAATTAATGACTTGAAAATTCTCAAAAATGCTATGATAATTCATACTAGTAATAATAATTTATTCCTATAGAGAGCAGAAGGGTGCTCAGCTGGTGTTTGTGTCCGAGAACAATACTGAAACAATATATCTATATACATTTATTTACAAGTATGAAAAATTTCATTTTAGGATTACCTTATTGAACTTCATGTGAGCAAATATTTATTCTTTCTTGTCATTCGTTGGCAAGAACGTATTGCATATAATTATCCAGTTTATTTAAAACAAGAATTTCTATCCTAAAAATTCATAAATTACTCTTTTAATTAATAAGCTCGTAAATATTGGCACTTCCTGCACTTATGGCAACCTAAAACTATGGTAACTCTACACCGTGGTGATTGTAATGTTCCTAGGTCGTTGTCGGTCTCTTCGTTGTTGTTGAGCTCCATGCGCCTTCTGAGAAGTACGGCCTGACTGCATCTTTGAATTCTTTCTTGTACATTTGTATATTATTTCTTGAGTCCTGGAATACGATAACGAAAACATTTAATTGGGATGTACTTATTCAATTTATATTATTAGTATTTATTAAAATGAATAGAGTCGAGTCTGTTGAAGACAGTTAACAAATAAATAACTTCTTGAAGTAACTGGCAGGAGATCCTCAACAAAAATTGTTTAAAAAATTAACTTATATTTGTGACGTTTCGAATCTGTTTAGCTTCATCATCAGGCCTCTATAATGCTAAATAAAAGTAAACCCAATAATAAGGAGAAAACTTCTCCTATGTCAGTAATAACTATACAAATACAATTTATGAGTTATATAATAATACAATATATTAGGTACCTTAACCCTTTAACGCACAAAACTTTTTTTTTTATAAAATAGGTATTTTTTTTTATTTTTTTTAAATTTTTATTTTAGGGCATTGAAAAACACCTGCCAATCTGTACTTACTGTATTAAAACAAATATAGTTCCAAGTAATAGGGTGGGCCATATATGTCCCTCTGATATACCCTACTATTTTCTGAGCCCCTTCACAACCTTGCACAGGCAGAGGATTTAAGTGGGACTTATAAGTCCCTCTGTGAGTTAAAGGATTAAATTAAGTCATTTAAGGACTCTCAACAAATTGTGGTAAAATTATCTTCTCCTTTTTCTCTTATTAATCAGCTTTTAACGTCACCATATTTACTGGTCACCACTATTATTCTAATACCCATTCAGAAGATTCTTACCCAGATTTAACGTTTACTCTCAGAACTCAAATGGCCCCTAATATGAAACTTAAAAATTATAATAGAACAACTTAATTTAAGATACCTAATATATTGTATTATTATATACCTCATTTATTGTATTCGTAATTGGTATTAGTTTCCTCGTTATTCTTGCTTTTAGTTTAATTTTACATTATTGATGCCTGATGATGAAACTATACCGGTTTGAAACGCTGCAAATATAAGTCAATGTTTTAAACAATTTTTGGGAGCAACTTCTGCCAGTTACTCCAAGAATCCATTTTTTCTTCCCCACCCTTACCTTCAACTTACACAAAGATATAAATATTTACATATTTATTTATTGACAGAGCATAATTTTACTATGGGGAGATTTGCTCTTTCTCAAGTTTCTTATATACCAATCAATTACTATTCAGGTACGTTTTTAAGTATGTCAATCCTTTCTAAATGTTTAAATATAAAAATGATGAAGTCTTTTAAATATATAGGTATATATATATATATATATATATATATATATATATATATATATATATATATATATATATATATATTCTCTTTCAAACTCTGTCGGTGGGCGACTTCATCTCCTCCTACATTCCACCAGCGCTATCACCAATGGTGGGGTGGTTTGTTAAATCACAAATTTTCCCCGGCATTACAGCCAGCTTCCTCAGGTGGTACATGATGTTTGTTTGTTATCTGGAAGCAAAATGTCTCCATTGGAAGCCAGCTGTAATGGCGTGGAAAATTTGTGGTGTAACAAACAGCACCGCTGGTGATACATGCCGGCATGTAGGAGGATATATATATATATATATATATATAAATGTATATATATATATATATATATATATATATATATATATATATATATATATATATATATACATCCTCCTACATGCCGGCATTTATCACCAGCGGTGCTGTTTGTTACACCACAAATTTTCCACTGCATGTGTGTATATATATATATATATATATATATATATATATATATATATACACACATCTTTGTATTTATGTATGGATATTGAAAAATAATTTTTGATTTTTTTAATAAAACAATTTAAAGCAAATCATTTAGTAAAACATTTTCAATAACACTGCATAGACATATTCTCTAACATAGTTTGTGTAAGTTTAATCATTTGTTTTACATATTTCTATTCCATAGAAGTTGTGATATCATGTCTAAGTGCTACCTTGAGTCAGTAAGTCATGCTTGGAATGTCCATGTCGTCGCAGTCCTCAGTCAGGCCACAAGTGCCTAGAGGGGTAAAACTAGAGATATCTTATCCTTGACCATATGGCGCACTAGGGAGATAGTATGGTCAGTCCGATGCTCTATCTGCCTGATTTTCCCCCTTCGTGGCTGTCTGGGATTCTGAATCTCGAGTGCTCTACCACTGAGCCAAACTTGTCTCCTAAATTAACAAAACATTAAATGAAATTGGTTATCAGTACAGTTTGAATTGTTTCCATTCTCCAATGGTGATTTATTTATGTAGTGACCAATCATATCCAATTTTAGAAATCCTGTAATTTTGCCTAAAGTTTCTAACATAAAGTGACTAATTAAGCTAAACTACATATTTTTTAATGAATTAATTTATATATACTCTTATTGCTTGAATAGTTTATAAAAAATGAATGGTTTATCTACATTGAATAGTTTATTGAGTGTTTATAAATATTTACTCACAGTGAGTGCTGTCCTTAATTCTGTGTTGAATAGCCTCATTAGACTCCTGTAATTTCGACCGAGGATATCGTTCACTTGGGATATAGTTAGCCTCCGAGCCCCACTTGGACTGGTATTATTCTGGAACATATATTTATGAAGAGCTCTGTAGATTAATGATGGAATAAAGTGTACATTAATATGATACATTTGTCAACAATAAAACCTCTTTGACCACTGGGGTATATAAAGTGTCTGACAGTCACGAGGGAAATTTTAGTGAAGTATGTTGGTAGCAGTGAGCATCTTGTCTCTCTATGGTCACTGCAGCCAACATACTTCACTGAAATTTCCCTTGTGTCTTTCGGACACTTTATACATCCCAGGGGCTAATAATATCATAACTTTATCTATTTTTTTATATATTATTTTCTATGTATAACTGATAAAAGTCCTAGGATGTACAGTTATTCGGAAAAGTTATTGCATCTTTGTTATTACGTTAATTAACATCTCAATTATACTTAATTTTTATTGTTGAACTTCTTTATTTGTGTTATTCCATGCATAATTAATAACTATTATTTTTGTGTACATATCCTTTTTTTATTGGAGTATTGATAAATATGACTAATGTTTTTCAGAAACTATGCTTGCAGGGGTTGTAAGTATAGGGGCGCTCCCTCTCGGCTTAGTTTTAGTTAGTGTAAGTATGTGTTTATAGTTCCGTGTCCAGTTAGTAATTGTCTCGTGTAGAAGTCACATGTATGTTTTCGTACTAAGTGGCTATGTATGTCAGGTATAAATGAAAAGAGTGTACGCCCTTTTGTGGAGTGTCCCCATTGTGTTTGCTAGCGCTCTATCGTTTTACGTGATAGAATGTGTTTCATGTGTGTCTTAGATATTTTGTTGTATGTTACTGGTATATTATTGTCTTTGGACGCTGATTTTGCGAGTCTGTCGGCAACCTCGTTTCCTTCAAGTCCGTCATGTGCTTTGACCCATTTAAAGTGTGTAGTTATGTGTTTCACTTGAGTCTGAAGTAGAGTGTGTCTTATTTGTGTATTTTTCTATTGGTCAATTTGCATAGTGAAGATTTACTGTCTGATTTATATATATATATATATATATATATATATATATATATATATGGCCTTGGAAATGGATACATTAGATTCTTCACGTCCACCAACTAATAAAGAATGTACATCATATCATAGTTAGGTAAAAGTCCGACTCGCAGGAACTGCAGCATCTTAGCGCGGTTCCGTTCATGTCCCTAGTGCCATTTGATAAGCTTAGAAAAGAAATAAACTTATTTTTTTTATATATCTCGTGAAAATTGTCAAAATCCTCTCGAACATCTCGAATAAAAGTGATATTAAGGCGTCAGGGACACCGACAGTAGCTAACTTTTACACAGAAGCGGAAATTACAGAATCTGGCTCTCATTCTAAAGCAAAGCTCTATAAATCAATACAAAATATGCCTAATAAAGCCTTTCTAGAGGATACAGAAGTATGGGCGTATATGAGGGGGGGGGCTGAGGGGGCTGCAGCCCCTCCCGAAATTTTGAATTGATGATAAAAACTTCTCGTAAAACCCTTAAAAATAAATTAAATAAGATCACTTAGTTCATAAAACATATTTTATTTTACGTGCAATAGCGTTTTAGTTGCCTAAAACTATTCCAAGCTCTAAATATTTAGTATTCCATACCCTGGAAATGGTCTCAGCCCCCCCCCCCGAAATTGTTTTAGCGCGGTTCCTCCCTCCCCCATAGGGAGGAACCCCGCTTATAAGGTTGATACAATGAAACAATCCGGAAGTGCCGAATAGAAAATTTCGCGTTTCAGAACCCCTAGAAACCGAAAATAACGGTGGTTCAAATTTGTATATATATATATATATGTATATATTTATATATATATATATATATATATATATATATATATATATATATATATATATATATATATTTGTCTGTTCGCTCTCTAGCTAGAAGACGAATGGTCCGATTTTGATGAAATTTGGTACAAAAATCTGGCGTCCAATTTGAAAGGTCAAGTTCGTTAACCAGCAAAATCCGCCCACTGGAAGATGGCGTTTGGGGCGAAATTCGCGCAAAAAAAATCGTAACACTTACGTTTTTGAGTTCATAAGCTTGTAAGGACTCTTTTTATATGCTTCATGGGCTAGGAAAACGAATGAAACCATTTTCAAGGCGATAGCTTTAACCGTTTTCGAGAAAATTGGAAAAATAGTTTTTGAATACCGTTTTTGGTTTGGGTACTTAGAATCACGGGATTCAGTTGAAACATTATCTGCATGTTCTTCTTTCATTAAAACTAATATGTTGAAAGTTATGTTACGTTTGGAGTTAAGGAAGGGTTAGAATAAAATATTTTATTAACAGACATGAAAAGTTTTGGGAACTTTGTATACTTTCATTAATATCTCGAACACGGTTGGGAAATCGTGGTAAGTAGATAGAAACTATTTGAAAGCTTACTAAATTTTCTACAAAAAAGATTCTAAAACTATTTTTGAGTAGGTTATGTCAATCGGAGAAATAAGTGCTTAAATCTTCAAATACGTCTGTTTTTTTCTTATGAACGGGTTTTTGTCGTTCTTTTTGTAATTTTTGTCTCTTTCCCTTGGTTTTTTATTGCTTTTTATTTTTGTAATTTCTTATGTTGGGAAAATGTATTTGTATGTAAAACAGGATAGGAAAAATGAGACCAATTTTCTGTTGCTAGAAATAATGAAAATTTTGGGAACTTCGTATACTTCCATTAATATCTTGAAAACGATTGAAAATCTTGGGAAGCGAAAGGTTACCATTCGAAAGCTTACTAAATGGTCTACAAAAAAGGTTTTGAGGAAAGTTTTGAATAAGCGATGTCAATCGGATGAAATAAGTGCTTAAACTTTGAAGTAAATGATTTCGTTTATTTCATACGGTTCTTTTGGTCTGTTTTTATTCCTATTTTTTCATTTCTTATAGTTGGATAATGTATTTGACAATAAAACAGATTAATTAAAATAAGAAAAACAATTCATTGTTAGAAATATATCAGGCTGTACCTTATGAAATGTCAGTTTTGGATTTGCCGATTTCCTTCAAATGTCTTGAAACTGTCGAGGCTCCTAATCCGAGTTCTTTGGCATATTCCCTATTGTTTGCTATTGCTTATAGTAGTCAAATGTATTTGCCAATAACACAGGATACGGGCGCTAATGACCTAGAAGTAGATGCGCCGTAAAAAAAAAAAAAAAAAAAAAAAAAAAAAAAAAAACAGGATACGTATAATTAGAATATTTTATTTTTGCGGAACCTTGGGATTCTCAGATCCCGTATGAATATCTATTAGGCCCTCTTCGTATATTTTCATTAATATCTCAAAAAGGGTTAGGAAATCGTG
This sequence comes from Gonocerus acuteangulatus, assembly GCA_946811695.1. NCBI lineage: Eukaryota > Metazoa > Arthropoda > Insecta > Hemiptera > Coreidae > Gonocerus > Gonocerus acuteangulatus. The sequence continues at coordinate 70,061,959 of OX328128.1, forward strand.
GAAAAATGTTTTGAAGAAATGTTTGATGGGGTCGTCACATTAGGAGAAATAAGTGCTTAAAACTTAGTTAGTTAGTTTCGTTTATTTAAACGGATCTATTTGTGTGTTTCCCGCAGTTTTTTTTTTCACTGCTCGTCATTTTTGTAATTTCTTATAGTAGTCAAATGTATTTGTCAGTAAACAGGATACGTATAATTAGAAGCAATATTTTGTTTGTTAGAATTCGAAGATGCCGTACGAATATCTAGATATTACCTGTGGGTTAATATGTTTTTTGAGTTGAAGCTTTAAAGCCTCAACAGGAATATTTGTGTAATCACCCTTCACAGTTAATTTATTAGAATCATGAGTGACCGTTTTTGTGTTACAACTAACAATCTTTGAAAACGAAGTTTAACTATCCTTGTTATTGTTATTTTCCTTCTGTTTGGCCGAAATTTTCTATTCGTGGTGTAATTCTCCTTGAATTTTTTGACTAGATCAAGAACCTATTTTAAGCACTCTTAAATTCCTTAATTTAATTCAGGAAGTTTATCAAGCTTGATATAATCACTTTTGGGTTAATACGGGTGGTCTATACCGAGTCCTTTGTTTGTAAACACAAAGAGCTTTCTGAGTAACGGTAAAGGGCAGTAAAAGTATATGACTGACTACCTGGAAGTAGACCCTGCATACAGAGAATTGCAATACGAGACCTCATTCATCTTTCACCAGCTACCGTGTAACACCTTAGATCTGTTTATATTGTTTTACTCAGTGTGAACAAGTGTTGAAAGTGCCTAAAATTTTATATTTTTATTCCTTGTTATTTTTTAATTGCTTAGAGTTGGATAATGTATTTGAAAATAAAACAGGTTAAGAAAAATAAGAAATCAATTTAATGTTAGAGATATGGATTTCCAAGATTTAGCTTTTCAACTGCCTAGCGTCCTTCCTAGGGAGGGTTGTTTGTCTTTGATTTTGGTACTTAGAATTATGGGATACAGTTGAAACATTTTCTGCGTGTTCAACACTAATATGTTGAAATTTTTGTTACGTTTAGGTTAAAGGAAGAGTTAGAATAAAATATTTTATTAACAGACAAAAAAAGTTTTGGTAACTTTGTATACTTTCGTTAGTATCTCGAAAACCGTTGACAATCTTGTGAAGCGGAAGATTACCATTCGAAAGCTTACTAAATGCTCTACAAAAAAGGTTCTGTACATGGACGTATATAAAACAATTTCGGGGGGGGGGGGGGGTCTGAGACCATTTCCAGGGTATGGAATACTAAATATTTAGAGCTTGGAATAGCTTTAGGCAACTAAAACGCTATTACACGTAAAATAAAATATGTTTTATGAACTAAGTGATCTTATTTAATTTATTTTTAAGGGTTTTACGAGAAGTTTTCATCATTAATTCAAAATTTCGGGACGGGGCTGCAGCCCCATCAGCCCCCCCCCCCTCATATATGCCCATGCTTCTGTACCCTCTAGAAAGGCTTTATTAGGCATATTTTGTATTGATTTATAGAGCTTTGCTTTAGAATGAGAGCCGGATTGTGTAATTTCCGCATCTGTGTAAAAGTTAGTTACTGTCGGTGTCCCTGACGCCTTAATATCACTTTTATTCGAGATATTCGAGAGGATTTTGACAATTTTCACGAGATATATAAAAAAAAATAAGTTTATTTCTTTTCTAAGCTTATCAAATGGCACTAGGGACATGAACGGAACCGCGCTAAGATGCTGCAGTTCCTGCGAGTCGGACTTTTTTTATATACGCCCATGTACAGAAGGATCAAGAAGAAGTACACAAGATTGAGTAGAATACCCTGCCTAATATAGCCTATATAGAATAATATGCCGAATAAAACGTATCTATTAAATACACAAGGACAAATAAAAGTCTTGACGAATAACAAGTCAAAAAAAAAAACTTTATTTAACAAAATAAAACAAAGTTTAGTTGCCCAACTACAATACTTTTAACTTAAATACTTTTTATCAATATTTAGTATATAACCTTTGTTGAAAATTATTGATTGCTAATTGATGAATCGGTTTACAACTAAGTAGTCTTTATGAATATTTAGTATATAACCTATTTTTGGATCTGTGTTTTTGGGGTGCTCTCCGCCTAGGCTTTGTATTTGTGTCGGCAGATACCTGGGGTATATTTACAGCTCTTGAGGATTAACTCTTAGCAGGTAAATTTCCTGCGGCCCCATTGTGTCTACGGGCATTGAACCGCCATATACGCTCATAGTATCTAACCGTTGTGAAGTTTATTTTTTGGATTTAGGACTTAATATACATATGTAGACTAAATCATAGCAAGAAGTAATCCTCCGTCGTCGGTTCTTAACTATGTAGACTCGCTAATGTTATCCAATCTTAGATACATCGTATTTAAAATCCACAGCAAAAACACGACATTTCATCAGAATCCCCTGCTGAATAAAACTTATATAGAATAATATGCAAAATAAAGCCTATCTAGTGGATAAAAATAGAGGAAAAAAGCCGTTCGTGGTGGTAGAAAATCTTAAAAGTATTTCGCTCAGAAATCTCCGAAATATTGTCACTAATTTTACGCATCCTGTTTTATAGCCAAATAGATTTATATTCTATAATCAATAAGAAAAACCTACTAACAATAAAAAACTATGGGTAACAGATGAAAATAGGGAATACCAAGAATAATTCTAAAGAACGAAATCAACACCAGTACTGTAATCTAGATATTCATACGGCATCTTCGAATTCTAACAAACAAAATATTGATTTTAATTATACGTATCCTGTTTTATTGACAAATACATTTGACTACTATAAGCAATTAAAAACACTAGGGAATATGCCAAAGAACTCAGAGTAGGAGCCTCGACAGTTTCAAGACATTTGAAGGAAATCGACAAATCCAAAGCTGACATTACTTCGCTTATTCAAAACTTTCTTTAGAACCTTTCTTGTAGACCATTTAGTAAGCTTTCGAATGGTAACCTTTCGCTTCCCAAGATTTTCAACCGTTTTCGAGATATTAAGAAATTATACGAAGTTCCCAAAACTTTTCATTATTTCTGACAACAGAAAATTGGTCTCATTTTACCTATCCTGTTTTACACACACATACATTTTCCTTACAAATACAACATAAGAAATTAAAGAAATAAAAAGCAATAAAAAACCAAGGGAAAGAGACAAAAATTACAAAAAGAACGACAAAAACCCGTTCATAAGAACAAAACAGACGTATTTGAAGTTTTAAGCACTTATTTCTCCGATTGACATAACCTAATCAAACATAGTTTTAGAATAATTTTTGTAGAGAATTTAGTAAGCTTTCAAATAGTTTCAATCCACTTACCACGATTTCCCAACCGTGTTCGAGATATTAATGAAAGTATACGAAGTTTCCAAAACTTTTCATATCTGTTCATAAAATATTTTATTCTAACCCTTCCTTAACTCCAAACGTAACATAACTTTCAACATATTAGTTTTAATGAAAGTAGAACATGCACATAATGTTTCAACTGAATCCCGTTATTCTAAGTACCCAAACCAAAAACGGTATTCAAAAACTATTTTTCCAATTTTCTCGACAACGGTTAAAGCTATCGCCTTGAAAATGGTTTCATTCGTTTTTCTAGCCCAAGAAGCCTATAAAACGAGTACTTACAAGCTTATGAACTCAAAAACGTAAGCGTTACGATTTTTTCTGCGCGAATTTCGCCCCAAACGCCATCTTCCAGTGGGCGGATTTTGCTGGTTAACGAACTTGACCTTTCAAATTGGACGACAGATTTTTTTACCAAATTTTATCAAAATCGGACCATTCGTCTTCTATTTAGAGAGCGAACAGACAAATATATATATATATATATATATATATATATATATATATATATATATAAATAAATATATACATATATATATATACAAATTTGAACCACCGTTATTTTCGGTTTCTAGGGGTTCTGAAACGCAAAATTTTCTAGTCGGCACTTCCGGATTGTTTCATTGTATCAACCTTATAAGCGGGGTTCCTCCCTATGGGGGAGGGAGGAACCGCGCTAAAAGGATTCTCATTACTCACTGGGAGTATGAGCTTGATTGCTTGTTACGTACTTTTTTACCTTTTGAAAGTAGATGATGATTTTATCATTCATGAAGAGGTAATCCGAAGCGGTGTTCCCGTTGTCTCGTGGGTTGAAAACGCACAATAATTTAAAAATTATTAATAATGATAAGCTAATATAATTTTTGATTCAATTATTACAACGTAACATTCTATATTTATTAACTTCAATGACAATAGGAAACGTTTACAAATTATATGAAGGAATCGGAAAAAGCGTATTGCTATCATTTGTTGGTAATTTGTATTTTTGTTACAGTTGTTTTTATATAAGGCGCCCGACGAGAAGGGCGAACTCGCCAGTTGATGTTTTTTATTTTTTTTACGTTAGTCTCGTTTATTATAAGCGCTAAGTGTGGTAGGTGCAGCATATCGATCAATGAAAGTGCATTCACCAGAGTCCCCATAACGCATGTGTACATACAACACCGCTCTAGATTGCAGAAATTATTGCTATAATATATCAGAAGTCACATAACAGCTGCTCTGTTTCATAACGTCATTAAATATATCGGAATAGGCAGCTTGTTAGCGCTGTTTCACGCTAGCTGGAGATTGCAGTGCTCGCCTCACAACTAGAGCGTATATGTGTTTCTCACTCGGGAGCAATCGGCAGGTCTTGGATGAAACATTTTAATTATTTTTACATCATAAAAAATGTTAATGAAACGCTTAAGTTTATCTGTGTAGCTTATGTTTATATTTAGTGATCTGCTCATCAATGCGATCCAGTAATATAAACTACTGTCACGCAGGAGCTGCATTACTAAGATAATTCCCTACATGCTGGTAGTTTAGGCTGCATTATTCAATAATTTGCTTAAAATAACCTATATAAATCCAAAATATTTATTTGTGTAAACGTCAACGTTTATTTATATGTAAAAGAGATTTTTAATGACAGGTTTCCTACAGATTACCGCCCATCTAGCCAGGACAGGGCTTTTCTCTTATCCAAAGAAAAGCCACCACCTCTACTGGGAATCGAACCCACGACCTTAGGCGCGGAATGCTCATGCATTAGCACTCACGCCATCGTGTTTTTAATCCAATATAAACGTAAATAGGGGTCTTTCGTAATAAACAGCTGAGTCAATAATTAATTTTTATTTCATTCTTTTCTGGAGTAAACCCCAATTGTAAAGCCATGATACACCCATGCAAAGAGCTATAAAAGCATTATATATATATATATATATATATATATATATATATATATATATATATATATATATATATACATATATATATATATATTAATCTTCCGCGAGAACGCTTAAGATAAATTTTATTATAAAGGACCCCGCCCTTTCCTAATGGAAAATGGCTTTCGGTCAAATTGAACGAAACTATGCTCGTTGGATAGAGAAAGTCTTTCTGAACAAAAGTCTCCATGGGCACAAAACCAAAAAGTTGGACCTTTTGGGTATCCGAAGTTTTCCATTTTTGATTTTTGCAAAATCTCGAGATCTCTGGTTGAAAGGTTTCCCAAGCCATTTGGCTAGTAAAAAAAAAAAAATTATTAATTATTTTTCGAAGACCTTTCGAACGACACCACATTTGACACTCTCATAACTTTCAACTAGGTAAAGATAAAGCTATGAAATTTTACACAGGTATTATACTACTAGATGTGAGTAAAACTGGAAATGTTCATAATTCTACATCGAATAGTTTCTGAGATATAAGCGATCGAAAATCGGGATTTATAGGACTCACTCACTCACTCACTCACTCACTCACTCACTGACTCATCAAAATTATTAGGCACTTCCAATGATGCTAGAGACTTGAAATTTTGCATGATGGTAGATATTAAGGTGTTATTAAAGGAAAAAAAATCGAAAAATCCTGAAAAGTTGTATTTGACTCCGCTTCCGGGGCGGGGGCGTGCCAGTTTTGTACTTCCTTCGAAAACCCGTCATTCCGTCCGAAACCCATGATGTGGGGTATCAAATGAATCGTCTCGGTATGAAGAACCTATATTTGATGTTTTAAGAAACAATTAGACGCATAAAGGCTCGGTCAAAATCTTATACCAGCTCTCTGTCTGTATGTTTGTTCCTTATACAAATCCGTACCGTTTGACCGATTTTGTCCAAACTTGGGACACAGATGGGTCTTGATACGGGGAGAATCATAGGCTACGTTAAATTGTCTATCAGCTGTCTGTCTGTCTGTTTGTTCCTTATACAAATACACACCGTTTGACCGATTTTGACAAAATTTGACACACATGTCGGTCTTGATCCGGGGAGTGTCATAGGCTAGTTCAAAATCGTCTATCAGCTGTTTGCATAACTGTTTATTCCTTATACAAATCCACACGATTTGATCGATTTTGACCAAACATGGTACATAGTTAGGTCTTTATCCTGGTAGTGTCATAGGCTAGGTCAAAATCGACTATCAGCTGTTTGTCTGCATGTTTGTTCCTTACACAAATTCACTCCGTTTGACCGATTTTGACCAAACTTGGCACACAGGTAGGCCTTGGTCCGGGGGACGTACTAGGCTAGGTAAAAAAGGTCTTTCAGCTGTCTGTCTGTATGTTTGTTCCTTATACAAATTCACTCCGTTTGGCCTATTTTGACCAAACTTGGCACGCAGGTAGGTCTTGATACGGGAGTGTCATATTACCTATGACGTTTTGTTCCATCGGAAAGCCATCATTCCTTCTGAAACCCATCATGTGGGGTATCAAATGAATCTTCTTGGTAAGGAGAACCTATATTTGATGTTTTAAGAAACATTTCGACCCATCTTAACAACAACAGTTGTGAGTTCTTTCTTAAATGTAGTAAATAAAGTCGTAGGGGTTAACTGCATAATATAATTGAAAGCAGATACTAAGTTTTTCATAGTCAAGCCATCTAAATTACGAAGTTTAGGATCACAAACCCAAAATGTATCGTCTTTGTTCTTATCTTTTTCTTGAAGGCCTTCTACACTTTCCCGATTGTGATCTTTATCCTCGGGATAAGGTTCCTGTGTTATACAGTGTAATAGTTTAGTTAAGAGAGCAATCAATTTGTTTTCTTGAGTAATGTCATCTGGAAGAGCTTCTAACTTTTCTAGTCTAGTGATTAGATGTATGTAGGTTGATTATTGGTATCAAATATCAAGCAGTAAGGAGTAGGTATGCGGCAACTAAATTTTAATTAATACTTAGAAAAAAGTAATGAGATCCCCAAAAAAAACATAAATGTGAAATAGAGGCCAAGTTCCTCCCCCCACAAAGAAACACTCCCTTCCCCAAAAATATCCCCTCCTAAACCCCCCCCCCCAAAACGCCTTACCATCCTACACTCCAAAAAAGTAGTATGAGTTAGTGCATTAAGTGCACCATATTTTCAACCAAAAATATTTGCCAATACAAGAGATGATACAAGAAAGAAATGTCCAAGTTCATTACTTGGAAGACCTCATAGTTACTTACTAAGAACAGTAAAGACACTTCAACTGACCTTTAAAAACAACAATAAAAATACTTATATCCAGTTACTAAAATATCACTTTCCTCAAACAGGTATATTCTTAAACTTGGCAATGTTTTATTTGTGCCGAAATTATCTTTAGAGAGAAAACTAAACATTGCCAAGTTTAAGAATATACCTGTTTGAGGAAAGTGATATTTTAGTAACTGGATATAAGTATTTTTATTGTTGTTTTTAAAGGTCAGTTGAAGTGTCTTTACTGTTCTTAGTAAGTAACTATGAGGTCTTCCAAGTAATGAACTTGGACATTTCTTTCTTGTATCATCTCTTGTATTGGCAAATATTTTTGGTTGAAAATACGGTGCACTTAATGCACTAACTCATACTACTTTTTTGGAGTGTAGGATGGTAAGGCGTTTTGGGGGGGTTTTAGGAGGGGATATTTTTGGGGAAGGGAGTGTTTCTTTGTGGGGGGAGGAACTTGGCCTCTATTTCACATTTATGTTTTTTTGGGAGATTTGTTTACTGGCCAAATGGCTTGGGAAACCTTTCAAACAGAGATCTCGAGATTTTGCAAAAATTAAAAATGGAAAACTTCGGATACCCAAAAGTTTCAACTTTCGGGTTTTGTGCCCACGGAGACTTTTGTTCAGAAAGACTTTCTCTATCCAACGAGCATAGTTTCGTTCAATTTGACCGAAAGCCATTTTCCATTAGGAAAGGGTGGGGTCCTTTGTGATCACTTTTTCCAAGACTTCCTGATATTGGAAGTACTTTAAGAGTCTTAAGGAGAAATAATAAAAGCTACATGTGTTTTAGATGTTGAAATGTCGTTTTTATGAAATGATAGTCTGTCTAAAGCGGTATTTCGAAATTTGCTAATATGGTACGAAAACTATGGCAACTCTATCCTCCTGTTCAGCGGACAACGGACAAGTTCAATTCCACAAGCGCGAAATTTTAAGGGAAATATTTCCTATGACTACACCATTTGCAAACTCCCATTTCAGGGAACAACGCGATACGTAAAACATTATAAAAACTGATTATGTCTCGTTTAAGAATAGACAAGCTTTTGAGAGATGAGGGAAAATAAATAGTGTCTATTATTTATCAATACTTAGCAAACCTAAGACTAAAAAAGTTTTAAACTTCCTAGAGATAAGGTTATAACAGAGAGAATTATTACCGCCAATTTCTTGCACGGGGAATATAGGCCACGCCCTATTCCCTCCAACTAAACCATCCATTTGAACACGGTATGGCTTACATTTTTTTTAGCCTTACTGTTGGCCAAGTATTGATAAATATTTGACACTATTTCCTCTGTCTGACCTCTCATAGCCTTCCCTTGTCCTAAACGAGACATAATCAGTTTTTATTTAGATTAAAGTAGCGTGTTGTTCATTGCAATGGAAATGCAATGTTAGGAATACTGCCCTCAGAATTTCGCTGGGAATTTCAGGATTAGAACTATTCTTTGAACGGGATATAGTTCGTTGAAGACTAAAAATTACCAGAAAGAACGGAAAGTGCTCACAGCACCGCAGAATAAAGTCTCATAGATTGCATTCTTTGACATTAACAATAATTGTGTTGAAATACTTCCCCTTGTCCCAGAGCGTGGTCACGTAACAGAAGTAGAATTCCCTGCTTAAAGAACTCAGAAGGAAGCGAGAAGCAGCTTTTGTGTCCGACTCGATCGAGTGGAGGATTGTGCAAGAGTTGGAGACAAGGGTAGAGAATTGGTTTACGCTAGAAATTGAAACAGTTCTTACTTACTTCACAAAATGGAATGATCCTATTATAGTATAGTATGATTCACATTGATTTTTACTTTCTAAAGGGAATCTGTATTAATTGAATGAAAAAGTATAGTTATTTCCTTTCAAAAACAAGAAAACATTTCTAATGATATTGTTTTGTAACTATTGATTTATGAAAAATGTATTGTATTTTTCAATCATTTTTTTCGAGGATGAAGTAAAAGATTATTTTTCCTTTCATATCAAGAATTCGCCTATTTCCTACTCAGTTATTCACAGAAATAAAATGTCGGTTCGCAAGGTCATCATAGATTGAAAACATTGCAATATTCCCTGAATAAAAATTTTTCTTGATTACAGTTTTTGAAAATATAGACGTGAATAATATTTATTTGTTTATTTTAGTCAGCCCGCAACTATGACGATTTAAGAACTTCAATAATAAGCACATAACGTTAAAACAAATATACATATTGGACATTCCAATATATATTGGACGTTCCATGCCATTTGCAAAAGTTGACTTGGCATTTTCGGACGCAGTTGTATTTATATTTATTTTGTGCATGGGGGGGGGGGCAAATAATAATAATGACAAATAAAAAATAAATAAATAACTAAAATAAAATTAATAGAATAATTACATAGATAGGGTTTAGATTAGGTCCTAAATGTTTACTCTTTTAAGATATTCCAATAGCTGTCCTATGTAGTGACTGTCATCTGTAAGTAGTTCATGCATGGTGTGTGGAAGGATATCATTTTGTCTGAGTCTACAGTCTGTGAGGATTTGTTTAATGGTGAGAGTTGTATTGCAATACTTACACGTTGGCCTGTAATAATAATAAATGCCGATTTTTTTAAAGTATAAACCTACGGAAGATTTTATGTATATTCAACCAACATTACTTATACGGGGAAAATTGGCCGTGCCCTTTTCGCACTAACTAACCCATCTATTTGAACAGGCTATAGCTTATATTGTTTTAAGCCTTAGATTTGGCTAAGTATTGATAAATATTAAAAACTATCTCCCTTGCCTGACCTCTCAAAGCCTTCCCTGATCCTAAACAAGACATAATAAGTTTTTATTGAGTTTAAAGTAGCCTGTTGGTCATTGTGATGGAAATACAAATGGCGGATTCATCGGGAATATTTCCCTCTGAATTTCGCGCATGCGGGATTAGAACTATTCCATCTAATTGAACAAGCTATAGAAAGCAATAAGTTAGTTCTTTTGTAGCCTAGTTTTTTCAATGAATATTGAACGCCTTGGATTCTTGTGAGGGAGATGGGTTTCGAGTCCCACTTGCAGCAGGAATTTTCTCATCTCACGGCTTCTTGAGAAAATTCCCCACTGCACCATGGATGTCGGCGCTAATGGCCCAGACGTCACGCAGATGGGCCAAATGACATATTGTGTTTTAAGAAAGGCTACAGATTCTAAATCAGATTTCAATGCATTTTTTGATTTTTGTTTATTAAACAGCTAAATTTACAAAATTTTACAATTGAACATAAAATAGCATTTAATTTTTCATCTAACTTTATATGAGCACTGATATCGTTGAAATTAAACGTTCTTATCCTGATTAGACTTGGACAAAATCAGAATGACAAATCTTCATAAAACGTATATTTATTTTAATTCAACAATGAAATTAATTGAAATAATATTTAGCATATATAATAATTGTAATGAATTGAATAAGATGCTGAAATATTATCACTATTATTCATTTTTATACAAACTATTTTATAAATCATTCTTTAAGTAAGTGTTGTGCTTCCACATCTATCGGAGTTGGAATGTACTTCCATTCATTACGAAGACTACTTACATAAGGATTGTAAAACTTCGTGAATTCAACTTCTTTACATGTAATTTAAGAAACAAGTGAAAAAAAAAAAAATCTGACTAGACAAAGTTATTCTAAATTTTATTAGCTTTTATTGTTAAAAAATGCATTGAAATGGGTTATGATTTAGAGGTTGTAGCCTTTTTTGAAACACGATATGTCGTTTGGCCTCATTGTGCTTACGTTTGGCCTCATTGTGCTTACGCCTTAAAAAAATAAAATAAAATAAAGTGTATTTAGCACATACAAATGAGGTAGTAAAATAAATTTCTTAATTTAAACTAGTGTGTAACAAAACTTTATGTGTTTAGTGAAACGTGTATTCTAAAATGTAATCCGTATTATGAAAAGGTGTACGAGAACACTGTTCTGCTTAGCTGTCTCAAGCCCGTGATGCTATTATTAAGGGCCAATGCGAACTCAATCTCGCCAAAAACTTGTCAACACAGACTTCCTTGGCATTGAAAGCCTGTCATGCAGTTTCTGACGTCGAATTACGCAGATCTCTCATGGACTATAATAGCTTAGTCCAACAGCTGATCAACGTCCACGCACCACGCCTACGCACTGAAGTCCACCACCAATCAGCCGAGTGGGGGAGCCCAAACGATCAGGGTTCGAGAAGACGTGACCCATTGTAAACAGGTGCGTGGAGGGTATGTGGGTAAACAGGCCAATGGGTAAATTTACTTTCACTATTGCTAAACGTAGCACAAGGACTGGGCGAACCCCGCCCAAAACGTATTTCTCAGGTTACGATGTTCGCGGTTCATCCTTAACCACCTGCCTTAATCAATATGACAAACCGAGTTGACATAGAATGCATCTTACTCAGGCTTTTGTTAATTAAGAATCTTTAATCCTCGATATTGACTACAGATCTTACTCAGGCTTTTATTAATTAAGAATCTTTAATCCTCGATATCCACTGCAGATCTTACTCAGGCTTTTATTAATTAAGCATCTTTAATCCTCGATATCGACTGCAGATCTGTGTTCTTTGTATGAGTTATTTTATGTTTTCTTTTTAGGTTAAAGCTAGAGTATGAAGCAATGAATATTTTAGGTTCAACTAAAGAAAACTACAAATTTCTGAAAGAAACTATTTCCGCTTACTTTTGGAGCCTTCTTCACTTCATCTGGAATCATGAAAATAAAAAAGAAAAGAAAAACCAAAGTAAATTATGACTACCTTGATAAATAGAAGTCAACAATGTTCATAATTCATGATATTAAAATAAAATGATACCAGCCAAACGTATTAGGAAAATGAGAAGTACTAATTTTATGAAGATATAAAATTAAAAACAAAACTTAGAAAATATCTATTTAAATTTTAACGTCCATTATTATTAACTAAGAATTTTTGGACGAGTTATCTATAGGTTACCACCCTTTTCTAACCAGGATAGAGCTGATGCCTTTTCTTCTTTCTAAAGAAAAGCCACCACCCCATAGTGGGAATCGAACCCACGACCTTTGGCACGGAGTGTTAAGTACTAACGCCTTAACAAGAAAATATTAAATTAAGAGATGATTTAATGTACAAGTTTACAATAATATGAAAGATAAACTACCAATAACTATTTTTTTTTGGAAATTATTTATTTATTTTTATTTTATTTTGAGCTTCGCAATTTTTTGTGATGAGCTCATGATGAAGGAAGTGTAAATTATATTCATTTGTGAATTATATTCATATAATTATTTTATATTATTATCATAAATTATCTACATTCTTTATTCGTTTATATATGCCCTTCATTATTTGTTACTTTGGTTTTCTACATTTACATCTATTTTTACAATTTGGAAATTTAGTAGCTAAGGAAGACCGTCAAAGAACAAGCTGAAACGTTCAAATATATTCTTTCAAAATACTATTGTTTCCTTTTCCCGAAAGTGTCCTCAAAATCACCTCGAACAAAATCAACAATATGCAGGGAATCTCACATATTTTTGATGGCAGATTTTTGTTCAGATAGGCATAGTCTGTAAAATACAAAAATTATTTAGGTTGGATAAAATAAATAGTATTTGTAGCATTTTTACAGTTGAACTCCTCGGAATTCTCATCGGCTTGGATAACATACCCGATAATAGACATGTGACTTAAAGCACATACAGACAGATACACGGTCCATCCACTACTTACACAAAGTCACAGATTCTGAACAGAAACATTACTATGTACTGCCTAACAGGCCATGAAGAGCTTGGGAAAAGCTCCATAGCGGGTTTTTCCCAATAAAAGCCACCACCCCTGGTGGGAATCGAACCCACGACCGTTTGGCACGGAGTGTTAAGTGTTCACGCCTTAACACTCACCACCACTGGGCCTCCGCAAACTCATTTGACTTAAGTATGTTGTCATTAAGTTACCACGAATATTAGTGATATTTTTATTTAAACGCTAAATATTCTAACACATATACAATCAAGCAAGCTGGTTTCCTAGTAAGACCAAGTTCAGAAGATCCTGCACATTTTGTTATCGCCAAAGAAGCGGAACACCGATTAAATTAGATAAATAAATAAATAGTATGTAAAACAAATTTTTTTTTTGTTTAAGTATGTGAAACTGACATATAGGTCAGTCATGTTGTTCGGTATGTCACAATTATGTCTCAGTAGACATTCTGTCAACATGTGTCTTCCCTGCCATGACATTTAGTTTATCAGTCTTGAATGGACTATTCTTAACTTGTTCTCCTGTATTTTCTGTCATATTGGATGTTTCTGATAGAAACCGGAAACTAGTTTCGATACCTAGGATCAGAGCTGGATTGAAATTCATTTAGGTCCAGGGTTTTCGGTCTGTTGGGGACAAAGAGAAGAACCGTTCAATGGAAAGAAATCAATACTAAGAAGGATTTGGCATTTTTATTATTAAGAATTCTTTGCTGTTTCAACGGAAGTCCGTTGTTGTTACTTCTGCACGCTCAAGATGAACCAGCTGTTTCTCGTAGTGCTTGATATTTCTCTTCATTATGTCAACACATCTTCCGAGGATTCTCTCAAAGGCTTCAACGCACAAGAAGGCAACTTTCCCTGGACCAGAGGCGTAAATAGATGCTGCTCTTTTTTTGTACGTTATCAATGCAAGTTCGCCAAAATATTCCCCTTTTCTTAAAGTAAGGAGTTCGTATAGCTTACCATCCTCGCCTTTTTTGATTACTTTGACAACTCCGCTCTCTATAAAATACATCCCGTCCGCTTCATCGCCTTGCCTGATGATGCATTCGCCGTCGGCGTAAGTTTGCGAAACGAGCGAATCAGCCAAGTTGGAACGTTCGTGGTCCTTCAGAACGGTGAGCATTGAAACGTTGTCTATAAGCATTTCGTACATTTTGCGCTTTTTGTAGCTGCATTTGAGAATAACCCGTCTAAAAGTGTTTCTATCGAGCACCCAAAGGAATCCATCAGTTTTCGCTTCGACGCTACACGCACGTGGAGTGTCGTACATGACTGCCAACTCGCCGAAACAACCAGTATTTTCGTACGTCCTCAATGTTCTATGCTCACCATTTATTGTTTCGAATGCTTCGAAAACACCACTACCCACAGCGTAGAACTCATCACCGTTGGCACCTTCTTTAATGATCAATTCTCCTTTTGTGACGTTTCTAAATTTCATGGCATCTGTCACGATTTTCCTTTCATACTCGCCAAGATTATGGAAGAACATAGCTTTCTCCAAAGCCTCGCTAAGTTTCGCTTGTTGACTCTCATTCTTGAAGTATACGACGGGCTCATAGTCTTCGTCGTCTAAATCAATCGGCTCAGCCAGAACCGAAAACCTTCTGGACGCCTGTACGTTCTTCGGCTTAGTGAGCTGCTTGTGGGATTCCTCGTAGACACCTAAGCGTTCGAGTTTCTTCTCGCTTAAGAATTCTATGGCGAATTCTATGACATCTTCCGGCTGATCGACAAGATAGGCTAAGGTCATTTCGCGCAGAAGTTCTCGAAAATCCTTCTCTAACTTTACGGTCATTTTTCCGTCCAGGGGTTTCCCGAAAATACCGACATGATACTGGGCCGCTTTCGGCATCACAGATGAAGAGGATAAGTACCTTTTTGTCTAAAACAAACTAATATAACTCGGTCACAAAAATTATAAAATACATAATCTATGAAAAATATTAAACCATATGTTTATAGCTTGATTTAGAGCCAACTATTTATTTAAATTTTAGGAGACCCGGTAGCCGTGAGGGTTAAGGCGTGAGCTCTTAACAGTCCGTACCAAAGGTCGTGGGTTCGATTCCCACTAGGGGTGGTGGCTTTTCTTTCGAAAAAAGAAAAGCCACCACCCCTATCCTGGCTAGAAAAGGGTGGTAACCTATAGATAACCCGTCCTAAAATTCGTAGTTAATAATAAATGGACGTTAAAATTTAAATATTTAAATTTTAACGACCATCATTATTAACTAAGAGTTTTGGGACGAGTTATCTATAGGTTACCACCCTTTTCTAGGCAGGGTAGGGCTTATGCCTTTTCTTTTTTCTAAAGAAAAGCAAGCACCCCATAGAGGGAATCAAACCCACGACCTTTGACACGGAGTGTTAAATGCTCACGCTTTAACTCTTGCTCATGCTCAACGGTGTTATCGAGGAACTCAATATTAAAATATGCTGAGGAACACAATATTAAAATGAATTTATTTTATGAATTCATGTTTATTTAAAATCTGTACAATTTATAAGTACGATAATTGATTGTGCTGGCCTAAGTATACACAGTGATGTGGGGCGGGTAAATACCCAGTGGGTAGGTAAATATAAATTGGGTATTTACCCACAGGGAAGGTAAAAGCCCAAAAACAGGGTATTTTCAATTTTTGAGCTTGATAGAACTTCTTTGAATATTCTTTGGCGCAAACAAGGACTGAAACTTACCCATTTGATAATAAAAACTTAATCAACATTAATACTTACCGAGTTATATTTTAATTTAAGTTAAAAGTCGGTCCGGGTATTTATGGGTATTTACAACTTAATGTATAACTATGTATTTAATGATTACTTTTACAGTGGGGAAGGTTAATTAATTTTAAAAAGGTTTTAATGAAGCCTATTGAATTATTAAGGACTTAATTAAATTTTAAAAAAGGCCCAAAAACATTTTTAATGTTTATTATAATAGTTCAAAACCATTTTAAGTTAAGTTTACGTTTGTGATCCTTGTTAATATTATTTGAAATTATGCTCATACAGTAGTAACAACATTACAGTAAGCCGAAATCTCACCAGAAATGAAAAGGTGGCTTCTTGATGACAGTGTTTCGAGTCTGAGTTGGGAAAGTAATTAACATCCTTGATCCAACTGTTGAACTTATTACTGCCATTCAGTAAAATTCCCCTTTTATCCACACAGTTAATAAGAGATTTAAGAATTACTGAAAAGTCTTCAACAAAAAACCCAGAATCTTCTCATCAAAAAACGGAGGAAAAACTTGTGTTAACTAAATAGGAGAAACGCATTCAGTTTGGTCTTGGAAACGCACATCTTGCTGCAGACTCTTTGAACTCTTCCATTTATTTTGTGTGCGAGTTAGGCAGAAGCATGGGATTGAGTTGATCTTTGGAAAGACATAGCTGACTATAGAGATCAAGAGGGATTATGGCAAAGATCCTTTGTATGGGAAGGTCTTGAAGACAATGACAAAGAAAATAATAAAATAAGTCCCATGTTATGGTGGAGAGGCTTGAAAGGTACATGTGTTTTGATTAATGAGTAGGCAACTCAATTTGTGTTTTGAGAAATTGAGATAATCCTAGTCCAAAGTTTTAGCTGAGGCTACATTTTTGTGAATGCAATAGGTAGTAACAAATTTAGGCAAACAACTTGTTTTATTGGTAGTCGGAAGGTCCATGGCAAATTTTCAGGTAATAATTTATTATTTATTAACCTCTCAGTGATCCTATTTTATAATTTTTTATTATTATAATAGTTTCTCAGAGTTGCAATAGCTCTAAACTGGCAAGATTCATGACATTTTACAATATTTGATTACTAAGTCGCGGTTTAGTTAAATACCTTAAATACCCGTGTATTTATGAAATTTGGTATTTACCCTGGGTATTTACTCTTAGGAATAAATACCCGGGTATTTTACAACACTGAGTATACATATCAATGAACAGTATATGGAAGGACAATTATTGACAATTCCTAATAGATGTTAACATTTTTATTTTTACTGTTTTTAACCGCTTTTAGGGTAACTGGTCACGGGGCCAAAGTCTCTTAAGCCTCCTGGGTATCGCTATAAATAGCAAGAAGTAAGAGTAATTCATTTCAAATATTGTCTGAAAGCCAACAAGTCTGTTTATGGAAAAGAAAGTATGTTTGGTTCTGAATGTAGAAATTATCTATTTATTTATTTAAATTTTAACGTACATTTATTATTAACTACTACTTTCAAGAAGGCTATCTATAGGTTACCACCCTTTTCTATCCAGGATAGAAATGTTGGACCCTTCTATCGCAAGTGCGGTAGAGGGACTGAAATCGATCTTACATCGGAGGCATCACAAATGACAGCCTTTAAAATTTTTAAAAATATATCTATCTACATATATATATATATATATATATATATATATACACACATATATTTAGTGCAGGGGGTCTCCAATCATGGTGCATTTTAGTTTTGGTTACCTTTAACATATTTCTACTGCCTGGTAACACGTCCTCACTTAAAATTGGCTGGTTCATGAAAATCACACATCCTGTGAAATCCCTAATGAGTAAATTCAGCTATTGATTGAAAGCTTATGACAAAGAGCTCTTGATAAGCTTCGAGAATAACCTCATGAAGGCATTCCTGTTGAGTTATGGTCCTCCTATGAGAGGTCAATTTTTCAATATACTTATAATTTTTTATACTAGAAGATGCGTTTTTAAAAAAATTCAAACGAGTTATTTTTGTGTCAGAGAATTCTAGTAGGACATGTAAAAAAAATATGCTAAAATGTATCAAAATCGGCCACCATTTGTCAATTGGAATGGAATGGCCCACGTATACGTTGTTAATGGCCATTTTGACCATAAGGAGCCATTTATGACCTAAGGTGCCGTTGACTTTTTTCTTCCTCATGACCCGTAGATTCAAAATATGCAATAAAAAAAATGACTTTGAATAACATTTCATGGTCAATTTTTCGGGGGTTAATATGGGGGTTATTTTTTCCGATCTTGCATCTCTGGCCAACGGATGACCATTATTTTCCTAACTCTGTGGACATATGTACGAATACATACACATAAACATAGTGGAAGTATGTACTAGAACATAATAAAATTGTTGTACTCACACCAGAATTGGATGGAGGGAATTCTGTATTTATGGCATCCGTTAGGTTCCTCACTACGAAATTCGTGTCTTGAATCGTCTGGAAAATTAAAAAAAAATATATATAATAAAAAATATACTTATATATCACACATACTTTTTAACTTATCACTTCTTATAAACAGATATCATGAAGAGGATGATGTAGTTAACATCTAGTAAATTTACATATATGTTAAAAAATACCGGGAAAATAAAGAATGAATACCTAATTTGTGTCTCTTCAGGAGCTTTGAGATTATTTATTGATGATTATAAAGGGTGTAACGGATAAAAGTATCAATTTTTCAGGATGAGATAGTAGACCTCAAGTTCAACAAATAAGTTCATATGAAGTTACCAACAGAAAGAGAGTAAATTAAAATTTCGTATGTGTTTATATCGATCATGTATTTTTTCATTATAAATAAGTCTTGACTACTGTAGATAATATTTCCTTTGAGAAACCAATGTTTGTAATGTTACTATATTCATTTTAAAGGGGTTTCAGATCGGTTTCATAAATCAAATTCAGGTTATTAATAAAGAATCTTTGTTTTTCGGGAATTTTTGACTCTGTTCCCTGACGGTTTCAAACTCCTCCACTTTCCGGATAGCTTATCTCTTTAATAACCTTTTGTTGCCTAATAAGCAAGTTGACGGTCGCTTGGTTATAAAGGGTGAAATACATCTTGATTTTAGTAAAAGAAGGCAAGAAAATGAGAAACTTATTGGCAATAGTGTTTAGAAGGTGGGGAGTCATTTCCGCTTGTGATACTGTCATAACATGTCAGTTTCCTGCTGTGGCGCCTTAACCTTCCTTCTTTAATTTTAGGAAGCGTTGATCGTCGGGGTTTCGGTCAGTGTTCTTATTCAATAAAACACATTTTATTTGCTAAAATGTATATTTATTGCCGCCAACGTTTCGGCTTGCTATACAAGCCATCTTCAGGGCTGTAAAAACATATATGGTATAACAATGGTAAGGACAAAAAAAAAAAAAAAAGGCTAGAAACATTAACATAAATATGAGTACCTATATGCTTGAAAATATAAATATAAATATATATATGTATATATATATATATATATATATATATATATATATACATATATATATATATATATATATATATATATATATATATATACACACATATATATAGTAACATACCTATTGAGAAGATTGAGAACTGTCCCGTTTCAAGAAGAGAACATTTCTGAAGACTGGAAGGATGGGGCAGGGCTAGACTGGAGATGATGGGGGGAGGGGTGGAGAGAAGTGGAGCTGGGAGTAAGGACGGAGGGTAAAGACCGCGGTAAAGATAAAGGACTTGCCGATGGATATTGCAGGTACAGGGAAGGATTGGGCCAGGGCTAGACAGGAGAGGATGGGGGTGAGAGGGTGGGGAGAAGTCGACCTGGGAGTAAGGACAGAGGGACGGCGGTAAAGATAAAGGACTTGCCGATGGGTATTGCAGGTACAGGGAAGGATCAGACGGTGTGTGAGAATAGGGCAACGAACCGGGTGGGATTACCTAACGGGAGGTTTTGAGGATATGGAAAATGTTGGAATAGGTTGAGGAGATGACTTCTTTGTCAATTTTGTCATTGACGGGATTGTTTTCTAGATGGATATATATGGATTCAGAAAGGAGACGCTTCTCAAGGTTGGGTTCTTTAATTTTATATCTTTCACGAATCAAACCCCACCAATAACTGCTTCTATTCCTTTACTAATGGCACTAGGAATATGAATGGACTCGCGCTAAGATGACGCAGTACCTGCGAGTCGGACTGTTTTATTCTTATACAAATTAAACAATATGTGAAGGTTCAAGAAATATCCTAGTTTGGCAAGTAATTTCTCAGAATTACCCAAACATCTTTATAGAAATATATTTTATTCATACTTTAATGATAGATCCAGACCAGTGTCAATTCCAGAGAATCTTCAAAGTTGCAGTGCCATAGGGTTCCATACTCAGCCCATTGCTGTACATATTGTACCTGCGAGTTGGACTGTTTTTTTCGTATACAAAGTAAACAATATGTGAAGGTTCAATAAATATCCTAGTTTGGATCCTATTCGTAATTAATAGATGGATATCATCAATAGGAAAAGATATACTAGTAAACAAAAGCAGAAAAGATGGCTCTCTAATCGTCAACTCAGCTTGTGAGAACACATCTATTAAAATATTAAAACTAACGAACTTTGAGGCTTATAGAATTTCAGTTACGCCCCATAAAACATTGAATATGTCGAAAGGAACTTTCCGCTGCGCTGACATTGAGTGGATGTCAGACGATGAAATAAAAGAAGAGCTCAGCGATAAAAAAATCTACCACCTAAGACGCATTACTCCTATATCAGGCAGAACAGTCTTTGTAGCTGCATATTTACCCGAAAAAATTCGCCTAGGGTACATGTCCATTCCTGTGAGACCATATATCCCACGACCTATCCGCTGTTACAAATGTCATCAGCTGGGACATACAGTCTCGTTCTGTAGGAGCAAAAACAATATCTGCGGTAAATGCTCGAAGATTAAACACGAAGGCCCCTGCGAAGAAATCAGGTGCCCTAATTGTGGGCTAGATCACTTCAATTAAGCAAACAGTCGGTAAATAGTCATCCAGCATAAGGCAGAATAGAAGAGAAGAAGTTGTCTTATGCCGCCTAAGAATAGGCCATTCACGGCTGACGCACGTACACCTCATGACGAGACAGGACAGGACAGACCGATATGTGAAGTATGTAACACCCCACTGACAATAAAACACATTTTGGCTGAATGTCGGTAGAGGGAAAACTATGACTTACCGGACAACATGACTCAACTACACTCAGATGGAAGCCAGTATATAGACAAGACTTATTTAAAAAATACAAATATATTTAACAAACTTTGACAATACGTCACATAATAAGATCCTCTATTTACGTATCTGTCTAACATTATTTATACAGGTACTCTGAAAAGCAGATATATCTACCTTTGAGAATAACATTACACCAATCTATTTCAAGCATTAACTAAATCTGAACATAAACAGTACAGACACAAACTAAACTGTTTCCTATGAACAAATTGCAGCATTAAATACATATTAATTGGTAAATTACTGTGTAGCGAAAAACAACAATAATAACAAGCAATGTAGTAATAATGTGCAATACAAGTATATAGATAATGAAAAGGAATAATGTAATAATATAAGTATATAGATAATGATAAGTATAATGTATCGATAATGATAAGTATAATGTATAGATAATGATAAGTATAATGTATGTATAATATAATGATAAACAATAATAATGTGTAATATAAGTATATATGTAATAATAAGTATATATGTAATAGTAATAATGTGTAATATAAGTATATATATAATAATAAGGAATAATGTATAATAAGAATATTAATGAATAAAATAATTATATAGATATATTAATGATCGCTATAAGTCTATAGATAATAATAATGTATAATGTATGTATAATGTAAATATAAACAATTAATATAGATATAGTGCAATAATATATGTATATATGTGTGTGTATGTGTATGATTTCTGTAATCATGTAATCATCATTTATTGTCAAATCATCATATCTCCATTTATTGTTATAACATCATTTATTGTAATCATTGTTATAATCATTTATGTAATCATCATTTATTGTGTAACTAATTTTGTAATCATGTAATCATCATTTATTCTCATAGAGTATATCGCTAAAAACTGCGAAACTTTTAATAAATAAATTATAAATTACATATTGCACTGCAGTGACATGCCTGAACCAGATAACTCAGTCCTCGCTAACTTCGCAGACGACACACTCATCATCACGAAGAGCACCAACCTCAACGAAGCGATTCTTCACTTGCTAGAAGCGGCAGATGAGGTATCATCATGGTTTCGAAGATGGAAACTCGCAATTAAACCGATTAAATCTTCTTGTAAAGTCTTTTCACTCAGAAAATTCCTAAATGAAGATTTATCACAGCCGAAAATTGGACATCACTCAATTCTCTGGACTCCAAAAGACCAGAGTATACGCTACATTGGCTTACATCTAGACACAAGACTAACTTGGCGACATCATATTCACAAAAAAACTACAAGCTCACACACGACTGTTACAAAGTTATCCATTAATAAATAGAAAAACACCCCTAAAATACACCTGTGATACACTACTATACAAGTGGACAATACTACCCATACTAGCGTACGCATGTCCAGTCTGGCTTGGTGCCAGAACCACAGACTTAAGGCGTCTAAAAACTCAAATGGAAAAGCTAGAGCGAAGATATCATCAAACCCTTCGAGACTCTAGCAGTGCCGTCTGTTATTAGCGGGGACAAATAAAATCATCTCGAATAAAAAAAAACAAAAAAAACTTTACCAGAATATTTTAAATCTTTAAATTTAACCTGAAAAAAATCATCTTTATGCATAATACGTTTGGATTGGTCCAAATAAAATTGTTTTGTTTGTCTTCTTCCGTTTTGATACTCAAAAGCAGACAATCCAAGTTAAATGCAATATTATTAGACTATGAGCCACTAAGCTTGTTTGTATCAGTCCAATGTAACTTGCATCACAATCTAAGTCATTGAAACCCATCTGTTATTATTTAACTTCCTGACGTGACTTGTAATGTTAAAGGAAATCTCTTATGTTGGTTAAAAAAAGAAAAAAAAATCCCTTGAAATGGGAACGGGTTCAAATTGAATCGGTAGCGTGAAGAGAAGCTGTCAAGGCATAACGTGGACTGGTACGTGACCACAGCTTCCCAGCTGACCCGAGCTTTGGAAACCTCAAGTCTTGTCTGGGAGTAAGGTTGAACTCTTGTCTAGAATAAATTTGATAAATAGACAGGTAGATGTCTTCATTGATTATAAGGTAAAAATGAAGTTTCACGCCCTCAAAACCGATTTCTTTCAAATTTTGTACAATAACGTATTTTTATGCACTAAACATGAATACGTTAAAAACAAAACCTTCGCATTTAACTAGGAAAGAAGTTATTACGCACTAAAGTTCACTGTTATGCGGGTTAAGAGAGCTAATGTAAACAACTAAATTTGTGACGACTTTAACGCATACATGTCGACTTTAAGGCATACATGCTATGCGTTTCCGCTCGCTCAAGAAGATAACAAAACCCCAGTCAATCCAACTCGCTAAAATTAATAGAATTACAATAGAATATAATATTAAGCACTAAAGTTCACTGTTAGGAAGGTTATAAAACTGGGCCTCAACAGCGTATTTGTAAACACGCGCATGCGCAGATATGTAACATTGGGAAACAGAGAACTCTCATTTGAAATGTTCAGAAACCATTTATTCAAAAATATTGTTAATTTTAAGGGCATCCTTACCCGTCGTCACCTGTCGCTTAAGGGCATACGGGCAAATTAATAGAATTCAATTAATTATTCTATTAACTTTAGTGCTTAATAACTTCTTTCTTAGTTAAATGCGATGGTTTTTTTTTTTAACGTATTCGTGTTTAGTGCATCAAAATTCGTTATTGTACAAAATTTGAAAGAAATCGGTTTTGAGGGCGTGAAACTTCATTTTTACCGATTATAATATATAATTAATTACCTCAAGAATTGATCCTCATTAAAATTTTTGCTTAAAGGAAAAAAAAATGCAGAATGCCTTTTAAATATTTTCATATTTAGAGAGGGTAAAGTATAATAGATCCTCAACTATTTCAGGAGTAATACTACCTTGCAACTTTTTTCTTTTTTGCCATTTTCTGCACGTCATTTGTAGTTAATTGACGCACAAAAATGTTCTTTCTTAGCTTGTATCAGACCTACACAAACGTCTGTCTATTTTCATAACTATTAGATTTTTTAATGAAAAACTGTGTTTCCGGGATTTCTGAATAATCTATCATAAATAACGACCACATTTTTAGAATCTAAATAAAAATTTCAATAAGAAACACTTTTTTCTTTTTTATGGCGCATTGACATCTAGGCCATTAGAGCCGACATCCAGGGTGGAGCGAGGAATTTTCCCAACGAGCCGTGAGATGAGAAAATTCCTGCTGCTGGTAGGGTTCGAACTCACCATCACCCGCTTCTGAATGTAAGGCGTTAGCAACTAGACCACGAGGAAACCCCAAACACTTGTTATTAAAATATTTTCATGTAAATTAAGAGATATATTATAAGCCATGTAGATTGATATTAGTGTTTTATTAAATTATTCAATCTTTTCTTAATCAGCTATTTGTAGACTTAGAGGTTTTCCTCCACCTCAAACTTTTCCATATTTAATAAGCTTTAAAATGGTGCCTCGTAGTTCTAGGCACCGTTCAAAACAACCATTCAAAACAATTATTTGAATCTAATTTTCTTCTGATTTCTAAGTCAACCAGTGTTTCTTTTTTTTTTTTTTTTTTTTTTTTTTTTTTTTTTTTTTTTTTTTTTTTTTTTTTTTTTTTTTTTTTTTTTTACGGCGCATCGACAAATCTTGGCCATTAGCGCCGACCAGTGTTTCTTTTTGGAATTTTAATTTAGATTCTAAAAACGTGGTCGTAATTTACGATAGAGTATTCAGAAATCCCGGAAACACAGTTTGTCATTAAAAATCCAAAAGTTTTGAAAACAGACACACGTTTGTGTAGGTCTGCTACAAGTTCAGATAGAACGCTCTGCGTCCCTAAACTACAAATTACATGCAGAATAAACCCCAAAGTTATGACATCCCAATGTGGGACAACCTGTATATGGTACCTGTATGTTTTTTTTTTTTTTTTTTTAACTTGTGACATATGTCAACCACATGGGTCATGGATGTCTCAGTTAGAAGACTCTTTTGATCTTATATATTTCAATAGGCATATAATTTCAATATGACTATTGATATATATATATATATATATATATATATATATATATATATATATATATATATATATTGATATGATATGACTATTGAGGAAAGAAAGTGATATTGACCAAAAGTGCTACTTGAAGATAGATTGAGAAGATCGCTATAGATTGAATATAGATAGGAGGAGATTGAAACATATATATATATATATATATATATATATATATATATATATATATATTTTATTGATGTTTTTTTATTTATTTTATATATATATATATATATATATATATATATATATATATATATATATATATATATATACATACACACAAATATTTATAAATTAAATATGTCTGATTAACTTAGTTCTTTCTAGGAAAGCAAATAATTTAGTTAAGTGATTTGAGTTATTTCCCATAAGTTCCCTTACGTCAGTGGGGAAATCTAACTGTTCTCTTTCTTTTATGTAGCCCCTGCATTCGGTGAGGATATGTTTTACGGTTAGACGTACTCCCCAGTACTGACATATCGTTGGTTCCTTTGCCATAAGATAGCCCTGCGTCAGTCTTGAGTGTCCTATTCGTAGCAGAGTTGGGCAAACGTTAGCGCGCGCTAAAAGCTGATACCTCTCCGCTAATTTAGCGAAACTGTGGAAAGCCAGCGCTAATAATTAGCGGTTAGCGGCGGCAGTGCGCTAACCACTAATCTATTTATGAAATATCGTAATTGCTAATAGCTTAAGCTATAGTTCCAAGTTGTAACTATAGCTTAAGCTATTAGCAATTACGATATTTCATAAATAGATTAGTGGTTAGCGCACTGCCGCCGCTAACCGCTAATTATTAGCGCTGGCTTTCCACAGTTTCGCTAAATTAGCGGAGAGGTATCAGCTTTTAGCGCGCGCTAAAGTTTGCCCAACTCTGATTCGTAGCCTGGTCAATATCACTTCCTCTCGTCTTCTGTCGCGTATCCTGCTACTCCATGCATCTACGTCTTCTTTTATTTCACGGAGCTTTTCCCCTAACTCCATCCTATTCCATTCTTGAAACCATTTATTTTTTAGTGGTAGTTTCACGGCTGCTAATAAATCGTTTACAGGAACTTGACAGCAAACTTGTCCTTCTTTTGCTGCTTTGTCAACTTTTAAGTTTTCAATTATTCCACAATGCCCAGGAATCCATATAAACAGAGTTTTTATGTTATTTATTCTGAACTCATTTATTTTGTTTTGTATATCTATGACCAGTGAGTTGTCTGGGTAGAGATTGCAGATTGCTAGCATTGATGATAAAGAATCTGTACAAATTACGATTTGTTGAGTTGTTGGGATAATAAAATTTAGAGCCTTTTTTATAGCTAGTAATTCAGCTGTAAAGCTTGAACAAATAGAAGGGAGTGAAAATTTGTATATTCTTTGTTCTGACAGTATAGCTGATCTTACTCCTTCCACTGTTTTTGATCCATCAGTGAAGACAAAGTTACTCGGCACTGTTTGACTTTTAATTTTATAGAATTCATTTTCATAGATTAAAGGCGGGGTTTCTTTTTTTAAATATTTTGTAAGGCTGATATTAACGTGTGGAGGATGTAATAGCCATGGTGGATGATTTGATAAGGTTATGGGCTGTAGTTTAATATTATTTAAATGATTCCTGTTTAAGAAAACGTTGGCTCTGGCAGGGAACGGTACTTTTGAAGTATTGTTATCATAATGATCAGAATAATGCTGAATCCAGTTTACGCTGGAGAATTTTGTAGGTGTTTATTATCCAGAGAAATCAGCCCATCAGGACGGGGATCATCGGTCTTCCGTCTCAAATTATTAATATACTCCTTTCGGTGCTATTGTTTTATTTCAACGAAATTTAAAAAAAAAAGGCCATTATTGTCTGTAATTATATCATTATTTAAATCGTTCATTAAATGTCTACATACATGTTACACAGATTTTTGGAACGCGTTAGCTGCAGTTAACCCCATCCTCTTCTAGCCTCTATAGGGTTCATGGTATTTATTTTTTCATAAGCTCAGAAAAGCTACATTTGCTATGGAATATTTCTGTTTTAGCGATTATGTCCCAGTTACGAATCCTATCAGACACATCTAAAGAAACTGTCATCGGCTGTACAAAAACTCCGATTAAATTGAGAAAAAGTATCTTGAACACTTTCTAATTTACAGCAACTATGTCAGAGAGACCAATCCTAACAATTACTAATGTGTAATAAATGGATTACGATCTGTAAAAGTAATGTTCTGAAATTCAGTGCTTTTATAAGTTGAAATTAATTGTTTATTGCATTATCAAAGTTATCCCTGTATTTTTATGTAATTTCAATTACTAATTCGTTTTCCTTCTAATTTGTAATAAAATTATTCAATTATGTTTTATGTTCTCCCTCAAGCCCCATAATGCGTTCGCATTGTGACCCGGGCTATAAAAATTCTTTCTGTAATGTTTCAAATATCAATTTCCTTGCCTGGCAGAATAAGGTATTCTACAGCATCTTAATCTACTATATATTTGTCAAATACCACTCACTCACTCACTGACCTATCATCGCCCAGCCCAAACCGCTCGACTGAAAATTTTGAAATTTTGCATGGACACTCCCTATATAACGTAGGCGCTCGCTAAGAAAGGATTTTTTGATATTCGAATTTTTAAGCATTTTTAGGGGGGTTTAAAGTTTAAGTTGGTTAGAGAAGGCAAGCCTAGGCAGCCTGCGTTGCTAGGACGATAAAGAACAGCTGTTTCCGTACATTATCTATTTCATAGTATTATTTTTAATTGAGGTTAATTTCAACTATCATGGGAGTCCTTGAATTACTAGAAATAAACTGTCCCTCATAGAGTTTACGCTATGAGGGAAAAAATCACCATTTTAATTGCGGTTTACTTCAACTTGTCTCCCATAGAGTTTTCTCTATACCTGGTGATGGTGCATCCGAGGTAATAACATCCCGAACCCTTGCACAGCCTCCTCACCCATCAGCATCCCCAGTCAGAACACCTCTTGGTCATGCTCGCAAATATAATGGGTGTTTACAAATGACATGGGAGGGGAGCGCAGACCTCTCAGCCCCCCCCCCTTATATACGCCCATGCTGGTAACCTATAGATAACGGGTTATCTAGGTTATCTGTGTTCTAGACACTGGCCGGAGCGCCCCAGTGTCAAGAAACATTATACTTTGATTACTTATCAATTGATCAATTGATGTACGTATAACATATAATATGATGGAGACCATGCTACAATAAACTGCAAAAAATTATGTAGTAGCGTTAATTTTGATGATACATTATTTAACGCAATAAAATAACTACTTATCTGCTGTGATGAAGCACGGGTATTCAGCTAGTTTACTAATGAAAATATAAATAAATAAATATATAAGCAAGCTGTAGGATTATCTCATTATCTGTAAGCTGATGGAAAACATAACCGCTAATTTCTAAGATTGACCAAAGAAATGTTTGAAATCTAGCCAGAATTGGTGTGACAAAAAATAAAAACAAAATATAAATTGTTATTCCTGAAAATCGGAAGTAAACATATATTCTGCTTAGAAGAACGTTTCATTTTCCTTATAATTTTTTGAAATGTCTTCTACGTGCAATTGAGGTTCAAGTCTCCAAATCTTAATTTAAAATTATTTCCGGCACAATTCAGCATTTGTAACTTAAGTACTTAAATATTTTTATACTATAGTAAGTAATTCGACACAAGCGGAATTTTAAGAAAGTTATCTCAAATTCCTTGGTCTGAAGTTGGTACTAATTGGAAGTGACCGTTTGACGGCTGTGTCCGAGAAAGTAGGAAATCAGGGAAACCGGGTCCGGAGTAAAATTACTATCGACTATTTCGTAAAACTGGCTAATTTTTAAGGCCAGACTGTAATTCCGGAAATTCAGTCGACGATTTCCTACAAAATAAATCGTCCATCGTCAATTTTCTGCGAGGAAGTAGGATCCATTGATATTTTTTTTAAGTTCGTGGAAATTAAGTAGCTAAAATTCAGAACAATAAAGTGAATTCTTCTTTCTTTTGGTTTCTTGTTAGGTTATTTTATTTTATTTATAAATCCCTTTTGATAAGTTCCATTTTTTTTTCTTTTCATAAATGACCAATTGTGAAATGTTGGGAGATAAAACCGAACTTTTATTTATTTAAATTCTAACGTCCATTATTATTAACTAAGAATTTTAGGACAGGTTATCTATAGGTTACCATCCTTTTCTAGACAGGATAGGACTGATGCCTTTTCTTTTTTCTAAAGAAAAGCAAGCACCCCATAGTGTGAAATTGAACCCACGACCTTTGGCACGGAGTGTAGTGCTCACGCCTTAACACTCACGGCCACAGGGCCTCCTAAACCCGTATTCATTAGATGGGATGAGATTTTGGGAATTAAAGATAGGTTGGAGACGTTTTAATGAAATATTTTGGAAAAAATTTAAAGAAAACTGATAGGACGGTAGGAGGAAGGATTGTTGGGAATTTTACTATGTTTAGGAAAAGGACTACAACTGAGTTTGGGATAATGGGTTGTTCGGCGGATGCAGTTGTAGATATAGGTGAGGAAAACGATAGTCTTGGTTGTGAGATGTTTAAGGATTTTGGAAGTGATGAGATGATGAACCTGGGGATTTTCGGGAAGGTAATCGAGATATTTAGGAGTTAACTTCCGATGGACTGACTGTCATTGGTCGCAAGGAGAGAGGAAGTGAGGATTGTAGGAAATTATTTAATTCGTGTAAATGGAAATCATGTTTAAGAGGGAGATGAAAAGTAAATATTCTTTTATGATTGCCAAACAACTCGGATTGGTGTGGGTCGGAATCGGCCCGTGTGCCCGAATCGCCCTTCCTCTCGGTGAAGGGGGTGGGGAAGATATAGGATGATACTTTACATTTTGAAATTGTAAAATAACACAGGCACACACAAAAAAAAGAGTGGTATTTTTTTTGCAAAGACACCCTACATATATTCCTATGTATTTCGCCACGCTGTTTCACCTCATCGGCGCAAAATCTAAATAATTCCAAGGAAAAATATGTCTATTTTGCAAATAATTAATCTGCAGTCAAAATTAATTTTTTGCTGAATGGACATATTTGTGCAGACCTCGGAAGCTCTCGTTATTTCTTTCGAAACGACTTCATACCAATTTTGTCCTTCGAATGTTCTTAAACTGACGTGCTGAGGTGAAACGGACTCCGGATTCGGATTCAGCGTGTCGAAATACACAAGAATATATGTATGGTGTCTTTGGAAAACACCACCTTTTTTTATTGTGTGCCTGAGTAACCAATAATGAATACACTTTAGTAGAACTACTCACCTCTCTGACGAATTGCGTGATAAGTCCGAAGAATCCAGGAGTCCTTTTCCTTGCAGGTTTCCTGAAGAAACCAATACTCCTTTTTCCGCTACCGCTCTGCAAAATAACAGGAATCTATTAGTCAGATAACATTTGTCGTAAAAATAAGGTAAGTTTGAAACAGAGGAACTCTTTGCGAGGGGATGTGGTTAGCATATTGGTCTACCTCGGTAGGATTTGGGGTGAAAATCCAGCCCCAGGATAGGTCGATAGCTTATAACAATGGAGTTACTGAAAATGGATTCTGCATTATTCAGGGGACCAATATGAAGTTCACAGCGAATGACCATGGAAATCCGTTTATCAATATTTATGACAGATTTCCTCAGATAACATCATTTGGGTTTTTTTGCTGGTTTCTGTGAAATTAAGGAAAAAATACGGACCCAAGATGCACATTATATTTTAGCTTGTAGCGGGATTAAGACAGTCCCACCACTATCCCGCAATGCTAATGGAACAGACTCGCTTAATGCTTAATTTAACAATATAAATTATATTTATATATATATATATATATATATATATATATATATATATATATATATATATATTTATACTTCCGTAATAAGCAATTGGGTGTGTGCATTAATCAACAAAAATTGTCCGCCAGAAGCGAGTATTTACTTCGGACTAAAATTAATATTTTATTCGCCTATGTTCCTAATTATTCATGAAGATTAGATAGTTAGCCGTCGAGGTAATAAGCAAAGATGGAATAGTTGGGATTCGGCTAAAGAAACCTCAATACGATTTTTGTAAAAAAAAATCTATATTTAGGACGTTTCGGCTACTCTTTGGTAGCCTTCGTCAGCTAAAATGACAAGAAAAAAAAACAGAAATTAATACTAATTTATACTAATAATAATAACTTGTTATAAAAGAACAATTTGCTGTTAAATTATTAGAACAACTAAGGTATTAATAAACGGGTAAATTGTACATTAGTGATTTTCTAGAAATTAGTTCTAGAAAATCAATAGAAACATAACAAAAAAAGACAATTTTATTGAAGTGTATACAAGTAAATAGGTGCTAATAATAATATTAATTAATTTTAACAAATAAATAAGGTACTACATACCTATGAAAATGCCGGGAGACAGAGGAAGACCAAAGTTAATACTTAAGTAACCATTGTGGAAGTTTCTAAGAAAACAGGGATCTACTAGGGTATATGCAACTGAAAACAAACTAGGTGGTGGGAGGAGGTCGGTAAGGATCAAAAGCTAGTTTATGACATTTTATGACAGGAAAGGAGAAAAATGTGTTAATGGAAGGATACACTAGGGACATGGGAAAATACTAGGTGGGGGAGGCACTTTCTCTCCCGGCATTTTCATAGGTATGTAGTACCTTATTTATTTGTTAAAATTAATTAATATTATTATTAGCACCTATTTACTTGTATAAACTTCAATAAAATAGACTTTTTTTCTTTTTTTTGTTATGTTTCTATTGATTTTTTAGAACTAATTTCTAGAAAAACACTAATGTTCAATTTACCCGTTTATTAATACCTTAGTTGTTCTAATAATTTAACATCAAATTTTTTTTTTTTTTTTTTTTTTTTTTTTTTTTTTTTTTTTTTTTTTTACGGCGCATCGACATAAATCTTGGCCATTAGCGCCGACGTCCAGGGTGCAGCCAGGAACTTTCTCAGCGAGTCCTGAGATGAGAAAATTTCTGGCGCCGGTGGGGATCGAACCCACCATCTCCCGCTTATGAATCTAGCGCGCTAGCCACTAGACCACGGGAGAGCCCTCCAAACTGTTCTTTTATAATATTTGTTCTTTTATAATAAGTTATTATTATTAGTATAAATTAGTATTAATTTCTGTTTTTTTCTTGTCATTTTAGCTGAGGAAGGCTACCAAACTGTAGCCGAAACGTCCTAAATATAGATTTTTTTTTACAAACAAAAATCTATTGAGGTGTCCTTAGCCGAATCCCAACTATTCCATCTTTGCTTCCTAAGTGTTGTTACAAAAAAACGAAACCCCAATACTTAATACTGATGATAACCCGCACTAAGAACTAAAATATTAAGGTGTAGATGATTAGCCGTCGAGGTGATAAGCAGCCTGGGAATAGTTCGTTTTCGACTAAGAAATCATCAATGCGTTTTTTATAAAAATCTGTATAAAGTACGTTTTGGCTACTCTTTGGTAGCCTTCGTCAGCAATGAGTGTGGGAGAGAAAGACCAAAGTTATCGCTTAAGTGACCATGGTGATAATATAGTGGGTATATTTTCACCATGGTCACTTTAGTCTTTCTCTACCACCGGCATTCATTGCTGATGAAGCCTGACAAACAGTAGCAGAAACGTCCTTAATACACATTTTTACAAAAATCGTATAGATGTTTTCCTAACCAAATCCCAAATATTCCTGCTTAAAATATTGAGGTACAACTAAGGTCCGTAATTGTTTGGACTGTCAATTTGACATTATAATTGATGAGAAAGTAGCACAAAATCGGGAAAGATTATTTAAAACAATAAGAAGTTCAATATATATTGAAACTGTCATATGTGTTGGGGTTAATTAATTGTCTGTATATTGGTCAGAAGGTCGCCACAAAGAATAAATAAATAATAGGCGTGTTCATAAAATAATAAATATATTCCTCTTGAATAAATAAAATAATAAAACTTAATTTCAATAAATAAATAAAATTATAAGACGACTGTCAATAAATAAATGAAATAAATAATTGTTCATAAATAGAAAGTGTGCATAAACTAGAATCAGAGTTCAATGGTACGGTATGACGTCACTGGAGATGATGTGCGGATCTCCATGCGGAGAGTTGGTAGCCGGGAGCTTGGATCTCGCTGGTACGGCTTGTACCGAGAAGGTAACCTAGGGTTATCGCAAGCTACCTTAAATCTAGTAAAAAGTTCATTACTTGCGGATAAATCCTAGTGTACCGAGATGTCGGGCCGGTTTTGGTGGATCTCTTGGAGCAGGTAGCTGGACATAGAATGCTAGGAGAACGACACTTGGCTTGAACTGCTGAGATGCCGAATCCTCCGGTTATCTGCTCACTATCTGGATACTAACTCTTTAACTAACGGTAAAAATTATTCCCGCGGGAAAGCTCCATTAAAACTTTAGTGCAGCGGGCTTTTCTCCCGCGGAAAAATATAATTTAAAACAAGCTCCGCTACATATGTATTATCTGAATTTAACGCGGCCCCTGTGATATTTACACTATATTCGATCCCCCAGTTGTTTCATTGACTATACAATACGTTTGTATTGCTTTTGCAGGAAGGATTTTTTTTTTAATTTCAAAATGAGTGATCTTCATTGAATTTATTGTATTTTCTTAGGATTCGCTTAAGATTTTTGGTCGTGAGTTTTCCAAGGCGCCCTCAAGTGAATTCCTGCTTTTGTTACAAACGGAACAACCACTTACGCCCTAAGTGCTCTCCTCACGAGATGATGAAGTGAAAGTTTTCGAATAACTTGTAGTCATTCGGCCACAAATGGACACGCAAACGCTTTCAAAACGTTAGATGTTATTTAACAAATGTTCGTTACATTAGCTACTTTACACACGCACATCAATGATTCTGCATAACGGTGTAATAACATTTGATTTAAAATAAATCTATAGATAATGCTAATTACATGAGATTTACTTCGTATGAAAGGTTGTTGGTACATGTCGGATTGCTGTTCCGTACGTTACGAGATCAAATTGCGTTGTCCAACATTTTCAAAGAGTGCCATTTCTCGCTAAACTTTCCAATATATTTTTTACCCCCCCCCCTTTTTTTTTTTTTTTTTTTTTTTTTTTTTTTTTTTTTTTTTTTTTTTTTTTTTTTTTAAGGCGCATCAACTATTTGGCTATCTACAGGTCGCCACCCTTTTCTTTTATAATGCCAACAGAATATAGTCGGTCACCCATTCACATACTGACCACGCCCGACGTTTAAGTAGGTAATTATTAAAAAAAAAGGAATTATTTTATTGATTTAAGAATACTTAACAGCAAAATCCCAGAGTTTTTCTTTTAAAATCTAATAGTTAATACTTTTAAGAATGTATCCATGAAAAAAGAACTTGATTTTATGGAGCGCCTTTTATTTTTATCAATTTTTGAAATTTTTATGTTTTTAATTTATTTTAAATTAAAATTTTGTTTTTAAATAAATATAATTAGCAACCAGAAAGATAGAAGATAGTAAATATATTTTTTCCACATTTAAAATATTATTGTGACCATTTTGGTGAAAATCCCATTGAGATATCATTAACAACAGAGTAATGATTTTTTTAGTAAATTAAAGTCGCTTTGACTTAAATCGTCGGTAACAGCAAAAACAAGTTTTATGGACAACTTTAAAAATTCATAACTTAAAAAGTGTTCAAGATATCTAACTGAAATTTGGAATGTATCATTAGAATGACCAGTTCAACAAATAAAAAAAGTTTCAGGCAATTCGGAGGACATGGGTTTCATTTCACTATTTAGCTGGATGATTTGAAATGGACTGACCCATTTATTTGTTTTTAAACATAGTTCATACAAAAATGGACGGGATAAATATATAAATTAAACTAAAACTAAAATAGAATACTCTTTTGTAAAACATAAAGTAAAATAATGAAAAATCTTTGTTATAAATTAAGCAAAAACTGTTTGTTAGGTTCAGGTCTCTCTATTCTTCATTACCTTTTCTAAGAAGATGCAAAAGGCATTAATATCTTTGATGATAGAGAGTTAGAAAACTGAAGGTTAAAGAATTGTTGGTGTGTTCTTCCACAATTGGTTTTAGAGTATTTCTGGGGTTGGAGTACTCAGGACAACGTTATAGTAAATGCTCTAGGTCTTCCTCCAGTCCAAAGTTGGCACATACTTTGGTAATTTCCAATTTTTGTCTTTGAAGGTGGATGCTGAGGTAAAATGTCTTCATATTCGCTAATCTTAATTGGCTTATGTACCTCTTTCTATTCATGTCTTTCTTTATTTGTAGGTAGCTATTATACAAAACACAACTATAATTGATAAAAGTAACTTAAAAATCATGATAATGGTCATAATAAAATCAGTAATCGACATAATGAAGGATAGTGCTACGTTATTACTGGCCCAAGGCATACAAATGTTTAGAAGCGTTTGCCTGCAAAAAAAGAGGTAGCTCCAATTTTTATATTTTATTCGGAAACTAAAAAATAAAGTAAAAAAAAATCACCTTGTATGTAAATTATATGAAATTATTGCTGTTCCTCGCTTTCAATAAAAATGTTTACATAGTAGAACAGTATTTTTATTTAAATAGTATCATTCAGACGATGATGGAACGTGGGATGATCTTGGAGATAAATCGTTCTTGCCCCAAGAAATAAAATATGAAGAATGGAGAAATGTTATATCACGAAAAAAGTAAAAATAAATACAATGCATTATTATTATGTATTTTTTAAAGGAAAACTGAAAATATAATTATTCCTTTTAAAATATGAAAATATTATTGTTAACGCTAAACTTAAGGATTCTGGTCCTAAAAAAAGATGTCTCCTACTTTCTTTTGCTACAAACCCTTGATTTTTTTTTTTTTTTTTTTTTTTTTTTTTTTTTTTTTTTTTTTTTAAGAACTCATTAAAATTTTAATCCACTTTTTTTTGCTTATGTCATTTTCAGCAATCTGATTTATAGAATTCAAAGACCTACAACGTATAGAAATAGTTGCCGACTGTGCAATTCCTAAAGCAGGCTACAGACGGTCAGGCAGGCCTGAACAGTCCGCCTCAAAGCCGGTCGTCTGAACGTGTATATATTCTGGCCGCCTGAACAGTCTTAACTGACAGAATAGCCGGAATATATACACGTTCAGGCGACCGGCTTTCAGGCGGACTTTTCAGGCCTAACCGACAGGCCTGCCTGACCGTGTGTAGCCTGCTTAACGGTAGTGACCAAGAAGTAAGATTACTCAAGCCTAATACCACCGTCGAATGTACCTTATCAACGGTATCGCACCATGCTTGATTTCCTGGTTACAAACCATCAGCACCTACTTAGGCGCTGATGTCCACGAATGCCTCTTGACGAAACAAAATATTGCAACCACTTCTAGTAACGACCCTTGCCCGATTGCGCCGTCTCTAGTCATTACCGCGGCAAAACGTGACTCTCGTGTAGGTAAGGTTTTTCCTCCGTGTTTTTTCTCCGACGCCTTATTGTTTCCAACCACGAGCTTACACTTAGGCACTTTTTACCGTACGTTTCTGTCGTCCTAATGAGCGGCTGGATTTCGAAACGAGTCATGCCACAAAACATGAGATTAATCAAGTCTGACAGCCTATTGTTTTTTCCTGGAGTATTATGATGAAATTATGACGAGGTGTAATAGAGCATTTCATGAGAAATGTGAAATAAAGAGGTAAGGAGGAATGTCTAGTTGTATATGAGGGCCCTGAAAGTTAAGGAGTCCAAGTAACATTTTTGAAAAATATTAGTTAGATACAGGAATGGGTTGTGAACACCGTAATCTTGTGGGCGGTAAAGAGATGCAAGCGATTTTCTTGACAGTTGCAACCACCAAGCTTGTGTTCTCTGTATGTCACTTTTGTAATGTCAAGTCCAGAAGGAAATGTGAAGATTGTCCAATTCTTTTGCATATTACCCCGTGGTGTGTATAGATTGTCTGACAGACACGAGGGAAATGTCAGTGAAGTATTTTGGGAGCAGTGAGCACCTAGGATATCCCACATGCTAAGTAGCTGTCCACAATCTATAGAAGGTTCCATTCAAACCTTCAGTTGTGATCTAACAGCCACAGTGTTCCTCAGACACTTAATACACTGTCAGGTAAGCAAAATGACTGATTTTCATCGCACAAGATACTATTAAATGACTTTCTACTTACTTCGTCAATGGTGCTGATATTTCGTGTCACAAAAATTATTCTTATAAATAAATGTCAAATGTTTTAATATTTAGGTTCAGAAAAATTCTTGATAAAAATAAGTGTAAAATGGTTTGATATTTACCTGAGTTGACGTAGCTTCGAAGGATAACTGCAACAGAAGGACGAAGCATGTAACGTGCAGCCATTGCAAACCCATCACCTATAAAAGTAACAATGATTTTGTTTTAAAAAAAAAATCTTAATTCAACAACTAACAAATTATATCAAGCAAAAACACACAACTCGTTGATTTGAATCATTAGTATATATATATATATATATATATATATATATATATATATATATATATATATATATATCTGTGAGTGTGTGTATACATAAGATAAAAAAAATATATGCAAAAAACCTTTTTCCTGATATATTTCTGTTTTGAGCCTTATACACTGAATCCACGATTTCACATCAAAGTCCCGCAAACATCATTGACTTAAAATATAGTCTTCGAATAGAAACAAAATATTGAGTAGAACTATAGATATTATATTATTATTTATTTGCGGCCCGCAACTTTGGCGATGGTTTGTTTTCACAGGTTTAAAAAAAACAAACTAGATATTAACCGACCAATTGACTTAAGTGTGGAGATCTTGGTTAGGCATGTATCTGTATCCAAGCTTATCCCAATTTAATCCACTGATCAACCGACCATTTTAACGTTTTCATAAATTGGGGGCAATGAAAGTTGTTAAAAAGTCCGTCACGCAGGAGCTGCATAACTAAGCACTTTCCTCAGAATTTGGGTAGTGTAGACTGCTTTCCAGAACAATTTGCTTAAAATATCCTACATAAATAAAATAAAAACATGAATAGTTCTCTTTTAATTTTGTAATGAGTAACTGATAAATTATTAATTTGCTTCCAGAGTTATGTTTACACATAGTACCTACTGCACTACGTAATAAATACAAAAAACCTCATAATATCGTATTTTGATCTAACGCAGGAACCGGATACAGTCCCTCTAGCGCTCCTTGCGGCGCCTTTGTGAACCTATGTCTGGCTGCCTTTTCTATTGAAATATATTACAAAGTAAACCCCCGCTTTACGATTGACCGATTCAGCTCATTTTTACAACACTTCTTTCTCATGAGCTACCCACGACGTATACCGCGTTTCGTTACAATAAAGCAGAAATTACGACCAGTATGAGTATATTAGTAATTTGGGTCCGGAGTAAACCCCCCCCCCTCCTAAAGAACCGATTTAGTTTATTTTTACAACACATATTTACCTGTAGATTACCACTACGAATAAAGAGTTTCGTCGAAATATACCAAAAATCACGGTTGGTAGTGGTCAATTGGTATTGTGGGTCTGGAGTAAACCCCCCCTCCTAATGAACCGATTTAGTTTATTTTTACAACACATATTTACCTGTAGATTACCACTATGAATACCGAGTTTCGTCGAAATATACCAAAAATCATGGCTGGTAGTGGCGAATTGGTATTGTCGGTCCAGAGTAAACCCCCCCTCCTTATGAACTGATTTAGTTCATTTTTATATCTCACTTTTCTCTCTATATTACTACTACGAATACCAAGTTTCGTTGAAATATAACAAATATTACGGCTGAAATGGTCAAATTAGTGTTTTGGGCTCGGGGTAAACCCCCCCTTCCGGTGGACCGATTTTGGTGGTTAACGAACTCGTTCAATCGTTTGCTAATTGAATGCTATATACCAAGTTTCGTGGCGAAAAAACAAAAACTCTGGCCGCTATCGTGTTAATAGACACATATATATATATATATAGATATATATAAATTTTAACGGGGGTCATTTTCGCTGTCTACTAGGTAGGATCGATAAAGATTTGAAGAAATTTTTCAAAAATTCCGTCATGAGTCCAACCTCAATAGCTACTTTCCTTCGGAGGAAAGTGCTAAAAACGCGTATTATTAGGGGGCTCACGGGAATCGAAGCAGTGAGATGATTATATATCCGGTTAGCAGCTAGATGAATTTTCCTGGATAATCGGGTTTTATTTTTTTGAATCTATTGATTCTATAGCCCGTTCAGTTAGATGGAATAGTTCTAATCCCGCATGCGCAAAATTCTGAGGGAAATATTCCCGTCGATTCCGCCTTTTGCATTTTATTTACAATGAACAACAGGCTACTTTGAACTCAATAAAAATTGATTATGTCTCGTTTAGGATCAGGGAAGGCTTTGAGAGGTCAGGCAAGGGAGATAGTGTTTAATATTTATTATTATGTTTATATAAAGGCTATAAACAATTTAAGGAATAGCCTGTTCAAATAGATGGTTTAGTTGGGAGGGAAAAGGACGTGGCATATATTCCCGTTGCAGTAAATTGGCGGTAAAGATTCTCTCTGCTATAACCTTACCACTAGGAGGTTTAAAGTGTTTTTAATCTTAGCTTTGGCTAAGTATTGATAAATATTAGACACTATTTCCTTTGTCTGACTTCTCAAAGCCCTTCAGAGTCTTAAACGAGACATAATCAGTGTTTATATTGTTTCACGCCTTGTGTTGTATTTGAAATGGGAGTTTGCAAATGGTGGAACCGTAGGGAATATTTACCTCAAAATTTTGCGCATGCGGAATTAAATTTTTCCATCTATCTGAACAACTATACATAATTATTTATGAATGACATCATACGTAGTTGCCGCATTACCGAAGTTGCCATTCAAAGAGGAAGGTTTGCTATTGTATGATTCGGTTGTATCTATGGTATAATAAGTTTTTTGGTTCCTTATGAGGCACCTAGAATAGATTGTAACATGTACAGCTTATTTCAATAAATAATTGACGTGTTTTATTCTATTTTTAGCACTTTCCTCCGAAGGAAAGTAGCTATTGAGGTTGGACTCATGACGGAATTTTCGAAAAATTTCTTCAAATCTTTATCGATCCTACCTAGTAGACACCGAAAATGACCCCCGTTAAAATTGATATATATATATATATATATATATATATATATATATATATATATATATATATATATGTGTGTGTCTGTTAACACGATAGCGGCCAGAGTTTTGGTTTTTTCGTCACGAAACTTGGTATATAGCATTCAATTAGCAAACGATTGAACGAGTTCGTTAACCACCAAAGTCGGTCCACCGGAAGGGGGGGTTTACCCCGAACCCAAAACACTAATTTGACTATGTCAGCCGTAATATTTGTTATATTTCAACGAAACTTGGTATTCGTAGTGGTAATATAGAGAGAAAAGTGAGATATACAAATGAACTAAATTGGTTCATTAGAAGGGGGGGGGGGGGTTTACTCCGGACCCACAATACCAATTCGCCACTACCAGCCGTGATTTTTGGTATATTTCGACGAAACTTGGTATTCGTAGTGGTAATCCACAGGTAAATATGTGTTGTAAAAATAAACTAAATCGGTTCATTAGGAGGGGGGGGGGGTTTACTCCGGACCCACAATACCAATTCGCCACTACCAGCCGTGATTTTCGTTATATTTCGACGAAACTCGGTATTCGTAGTGGTAATCTGCAGGTAAATATGTGTTGTAAAAATAAACTTAATCGGTTCATTAGAAGGGGGGGTTTACTCCGGACCCAAATTCCTAATATACTCATACCGGTCGTAATTTCTGCTGTATTGTAACGAAACGCGGTATACGTCGTGGGTAACTCATGAGAAAGAAGTGTTGTAAAAATGAGCTGAATCGGTCAATCGGAAAGCGGGGGTTTAATTTGTAATATGTTTCAATAGAAAAGCCCGCCAGACGTAGGTTCACAAAGCCGCCGCAAGGAGCGCTTTCTACCACTAGAGTGACGGTATCCTGTTCCTGCGTTAGATCAAAATACGATAATATGAGGTTTTTTGTATTTATTACGTAGTGTAATAGGTACCATGTGTAAACATAACTCTGGAAGCAAATTAATAATTTATCAGTTACTCATTATAAATTTAAAAGAGAACTATTCATGTTTTTATTTTATTTATGTAGGATATTATAAGCAAATTCTTCTGGAAAGCAGTCTACACTACCCAAATTCTAAGGAAAGTGCTTAGTTATGCAGCTCCTGCGTGACGGACTTTTATTGAACCTCATAAAATATATTATAAATGAATATTGAATATCATATATGATTATTGTTTGCTTTATTATTGAGCTGATGATGGTTCTTTTTAAGGGACAATACTGTAATACTGTCGGGTCGAAGACTCTTGAAGCCATTCAGTTCCAGAAGAATGCGCAGCCGGTTGAGCGAAGCACGACTAAAGATGCAAATCTTCACTGACTGCGGTGACGATTCAATCTCTTACACTTACTCAATAGCGCAAATCGTCAGCGTCACTTCTAAGTAATTCCTGTTTAAAGCAGACATAGGAATGAGCTTTTAGGTTGACACTGTTTGTGCGGTTAAAAATGTAGCACTATATGCCTCCATATTAATAAAGTATTTTCTAATTAACAATATAGTCGACACAATTGCTCGAATAACAACAAGAATACTTCAGGACATATACAATATAACATACCATGATGTGCAGACAATAGGCAAAAAGGCTTTTACAGAAAATAATGGCGTATGAAGATAGTTAACAAACTATGAGAAATTAAACAAACAGTCCGTGGTGGGACTTAGATCATAAGGAAATTCAATGCTGACACAATTACATCTCATGACGTTGCCAAAATTCCGAGGATAGACCGACAAGTGAAAACTATGGATGGATGGATTAGGTGTTTAAGGGTGTTTAAACGTCTAGGTGTTAACCGCCCTGAACTGTAATGTTAGAGAGTCGTGTATATGTCGTGAAAGGGTTTGTAATTTTGTGTTTCGGGCAGTGCTGCGCTACCAATGCAGCATTTATGACAATAAATTTGTTATTAGCGCGGTTCCTCCCTCCCTCCATAGGGAGGAACCCCGCTTATAAGGTTGATCTCATGAAACAATCCGGAAGTGCCGACTAGAAAATTTTGCATTTCAGAAACCCTAGAGACCGAAAATGACGGTGGTTCAAATTTGTATATATATATATATATATATATATTTATATATATATATATATATATATACATTTGTCTGTTCGCGGCGTAGCTCAGAGAGCAATGGTCCGATTTTGATGAAATTTGGTA
The DNA here is from genome assembly GCA_946811695.1 of Gonocerus acuteangulatus. Classification (NCBI taxonomy): domain Eukaryota; kingdom Metazoa; phylum Arthropoda; class Insecta; order Hemiptera; family Coreidae; genus Gonocerus; species Gonocerus acuteangulatus. Next base: position 70,104,789 of record OX328128.1, read on the forward strand.
CAAAAATCCTTCGTCCAATTTGAAAGGTCAAGTTCGTTAACCAGCAAAATCCGCCCACTGGAAGATGGCGTTTGGGGCGAAATTCGCGCAAAAAAAATCGTAACGCTTACGTTTTTGAGTTCATATGCTTGTAAGTACTTGTTTTATAGGCTTCTTGTCCTAGGAAAACGAATGACACCATTTTTAAGGCAATAGCTTCAACCGTTTTCTGGTACCCATAGTTTTTTATTGCTAGTAGTTTTTTCTTATTGCTTATAGAATATAAATCTATTTGGCTATAAAACAGGATACGTAAAATTAGTAACAATATTTCGGAGATTTCTGAGCGAAATGCCTTGTAAGATTTTCTACCACCACGAACGGCGTTTTTCCTCTATTTTTATCCGCTAGGTAGGCTTTATTTGGCATATTATTCTATATATGCTTTATTAAGCAGGGGATTCAGATGAAATGTCGTCTTTTTGCTGTGGATTTTAATTACGATGTATGATTGGGTAACATTGGCGAGTCAACATAGTTAAGAACCGACGACGGAGGTAGACTTCTTGCTATGATTTAGTCTACATATGTATAGTAAGTCCTAAATCCAAAAAATAAACTTCACAACGGTTAGATACTATGAGCGAATAGAGAGTCGGTTCAGTGCCCATAGAAACACAAGGTCCCCAGGATATTTACCTGCTAGGAGTTAATCCTCAATAGTTGTAAATATACCCCAGGTATCTGCCGACACAAATACAAAGCATAGGCAGGGTACAGAGAGCAATTTAATGATTTCATTCACCACAATTTCTTAAACTATACTAGATTCTGAAATAACACAGTTCCAAACATAGGTTATATACTAAATATTCATAAAGATTACTTACTTGTAACCCGATTCATCAATTAGCAATCAATAGTTTTCAACACAGGTTATATACTAAATATTGATAAAAAGTATTTATGTAGAATAAGAAACAAGCTTCCTCAATTCTTGTTTTTGGTCCATTTGTGTCTACTCCATAGACTTAATTAGGTATATTATTCTATATCTTGACTTGTTATTCGTCAAGACTTGTTATTTGTCCTTCTGTATCTACTAGATAGGCTTTATTCTTCGTATTATTCTATATAGGCTATATTAGGCATGGTATTCTTCTCAATCTTGAGTACTTCTTCTTGATCCTTCTGTATCCACTAGAAAAGGCTTTATTAGGCATATTTTGTATTGATTTATAGAGCTTTGCTTTAGAATGAGAGCCGGATTGTGTAATTTCCGCTTCTGTGTATAAGTTAGCTACTGTCGGTGTCTCAGACGCCTTAATATCACTTTTATTCGAGATGTTCGAGAGGATTTTGACGAGTTTCACGAGATATATATAAAGTTTATTTGTTTTCTAAGCTTTTCAAATGGCACTAGGGATATGAACGGAACTGCGCTAAGATGATGCAGTTCCTGCGAGTCGGACTTTTTTTAATAATTGGTATTCTATTTTGGTTTTTTCTACTAATGTGATACTTACTACTAACACTAATATTACTTACTAATACAACTATTTGTACTAAAACTAATACTAATATACTGTATAGCAACACTAATACTAATAATAGACTACATAACAATATTAATATTTACTTATTTTGTCCCCTCTTTTTTTTATGTATGGTTTTATTTTGTTATTTTTTGTTTTGTTTTTATACATATATATTTCTTTTTTAATATTTTATATATGTATATTTACATATTTGTTTTCTCTTTTTACGCGGTTACTCCCTCCCTTCATAGGGAGGAACCTCGCTTATAAGGTTGATCTCAAGAAACAATCCGGAAGTGCCGACTAGAAAATTTTGCGTTTCAGGAGCCCTAGAGACCGAAAATGACGGTGGTTCAAATTCGTATATATATATATATATATATATATATATATATATATATATATATATATTTGTCTGTTCGCGGCATAGCTCAGAGAATAATGGACCGATTTTGATGAAATTTGGTACAAAAATCTTTCGTCTAATTTGAAAGATCAAGTTCGTTAACAAGCAGAATCCGCCCTCCGAAACATGGTTTTTGGAGCGAATTTCGCGCGAAAAAAATCGTTCCGCTTACTTCATATGCATGCAAGTACTCGTTTTATAGGCTTCATGGCCTAGGAAAACGAATGACGCCATTTTTAAGGTGATAGCTTTAACTGTTTTCGAGAAAATTGGAAAAATAGTTGCTGAATAACGTTTTTGGTTTTGGTACTTACAATCATGGGATTCAGTTGAAACATTTTTTGCATGTTTGAATTTCATCAAAACTAACATGTTAAGCTTTTGGTACGTTTGGAGTTAAGGAAGGGTTAGAATAAAATATTTTATGAACAGACATGAAATGTTTTGGGAACTTCATATACTTTCATTAATATCTCGAACACGGTTGGAAAATTTTGATAAATGAATAGAAACTATGTGAAAGCTTTCTAAATTCTCTACAAAAAAGATTCTGAAACAATTTTATGATTAGGTGAGTTAATCGAAGAAATAAGTGCTTAAAACTTCAAATACGTCTGTTTAGTTCTTATGAACGGGTTTTTGTCGTTCTTTTTGTAATTTTTGTCTCTTTCCCTTAGTTTTTTATTGATTTTTAGTTTTGTAATTAATAATGTTAGGAAAATGTATTAGTGTGTAAAACAGTATTGGTAAAATGAGAACAATTTTCTGTAGTTAGAAATAATGGAACGTTTTGGGAACTTCGTATACTTTCATTAATATCTCGAAAACGGTTAAGAATCGTGGGAAACGGAAGGTTAATATTCGAAAGTTACTAAATGCTCAACAAAAAAGGTTGTGATGAAAGTTTTTATCAGGCGATGTCAATCGGAGAAATAAGTGCTTAAAACTTTAAAGTAATTGATTTCGTTTATTCGAACGGTTCTTTTTATCTGTTTTATTCCTTGTTATTTTACGCGAGGTTACTCCCTATCTCCATAGGGAGAACCCGCTTATGAGGTTGACCTCATGACGCAATCCGGAAGTGCCGATCTTAAACTTTCACGTTTCAGACCCTATAGATAACGAAAATATAGGTGGCCCAAATTTGTATATATATATATATATATATATATATATATATATATATATATATATATATATATATATGCTTGTCTGTTTGCGCTCTAGCAAGCTCAAAAATGGTCCGATTTTAACGAAATTTAGCATAAAAATCTGTCGTCTAATTTGAAAGGTCAAGTTCGTTAACCAGCAGAATCCGCCCACTAGAAGATAGTGTTTGGGGCGAAATTCGCGCAAAAAAATCGTAACGCTTACGTTTTTGAGTTTATATGCTTGCAGGTACTTGTTTTATACGTTTCTTGACATAAGAAAACGAATGAAACCATTTTTAAGGCGATATCTGTAACCGTTCATGAGAAAAGTGGAATCAATGTTTTTGTAAGTCATTATATTTTTGTGAGTACTTAAAATCGCGGGATTCAATTGAAATATTTTCTACAACTTGGAAAATAATCCCGACTGAGATGTTTAAATTTTGGTTATATTTGGAGTTAAGGAAGTATGCGAAAAAAATTATTTTATTAATAGACATGAAAAGTTTTCAGATCTTCATACATTTCGTAAATATCTCGATAACGGTTGGGAAATCGTGCTAAGTGGAAGGTGACCATTCGAATGCTTACTAAATTCTCTACAAAAAAGGTTCTGAAGCAATTTTCGATGGGGCAACGTCAATCAGAGATATAAGCGCTTAAAACTTAAAAAGTGTTTGTTTTGTTGTTTTGAAAGGGTTTTTCTCTTTGTTTATCACACTTTTTAAATTGTTGTTTCTTGTTTTAAATTGTATTTATCAGTAAAATTAGTATAGTAGTAAAATAAAGCTAACGGTGAAAGGTATTAGTAATAATAAGTCTGGAGTGGCAGTGGTAATCAAGATGGCTGTGGCTAATCATGATGACGTAATTTGTTTTGAATTATACTGTCTTATAACTTTCCTCATAGCCTCCAACTGAAGTTATCGTTATTTCTTATTTTATAGAAAGATTTCACCCACGACAGAATGGAATTTTATTCGCCATGAAGCACATATTTACAGTTGGTTATAACAGTAAAACGAATTTGCTAATAAAACAAGATACTTAAAATGACAACGAATTTTTGGTTGTTTATAATAGAGCCTTTTCAGCAGTAGTCAAAGAGTAAGTACGTTTTCAGTATATAATTGTATTGACTTATACAGATTAAGAATTATCCGCTTCTGTGTAAGTTGGCTACTGTCAGTTTCCTGTGATTTTTTATGCTAATCTATTCCATCTCTTCGATATGTAACCGCGCTTAGATGACGCAGTTCCTGCGAGTCGGACTTTAATTGCTTATAGTTGGATAATTTATTTGACAATAAAACAGGTTAAGTAAAATAACAAAAACAATTTATTGTTAGAAATATAGATTTCCAAGATTCCAAGACCTTGTAACTAGCGGTACCGTTTCTAGTGTTAGCCGACCCTTCCAGGTAAGATCATAAATCAAGACCTTTCAAGACTGGTGGAACCAAAATAATAACTGCTTCTATTTTAATCTTTCCAAATTAGACTAGGGATAAGAACGGAACCGCGCTAAGATGATGCAGTTCCTGCGAGTCGGACTTTTTTATATGTATTTTTTATATATGCATTATGTAATATTTTATTTATTTATTTTTTTTTTTGTGAAAACTATGTCTTGACTATATGACTTTTTCAATATAAAGCCGAAATACAAAAATAAAAACATATTTCACATAGAGAGAAGGTGTAGATGATCGGTGTTCGGTTTTGTGTTAAATAAACTTTTCTCATCAGGCATCTCATATTAAGTTGTGTTAAGGTCTATTATAATATTTTTAAATTTAATTTTAAGGTCCATAAATATTGAATTTTGAGAGTGAACTTAAATCCGGATAAGAATCTTCGTGATTTGTTACGTGGATAGGTTATATTCGCACTGAATATAACTAGTCATAAAGATTCTTACATAGTCAAATCGTAATGTTTTCGAGTCTGAAATTTTCATGACTACGAAATTAGGCATCTTGCCTTAATTATTTATTTTTTAAGAAATTTAATGAGCAGTCAGTAACTTGCGTGAGTATGTTTTTATACGTTTAGTGAACGTTTCTCAATAAAGTGGTTTAGCAATGGTGCTGTTGCAATTGTTCGTATATAGTACGGTTGGCTGTAATATCATTACAATTAAATATGTCACAAGAACGCTTTATCTTTCTTTCGAAACGCTTTAAAGAAAGGATATATCAAACTTCGTTTCACCATAGGTCTTAGTTTGTTTTTGTTTTGGTGCATCTACTGCTAAGGTTATTGGCACCCTTCTGTTATATTATGTTTCCCTAATGTTGAATACAAAATGCAGTGCAAAACTGCTGCTTCCTTTCAGAAGGAAGGTAACTGCAGCTTGTTTGTAAACAGTAGCCTTTCCCTGTGAATTAAACCTAAACAACTTTATTTACATATTTACAGTTACTCATTCATACAAGACGCACTCACTCTAGGATAATTATTCATACACGATACTATCACACACACATGCTATTTAAGTTGGTTGTATCCTTTTTAAAATATACCGGATCAACCTCTAATGCTAAACTTAAACCTAGTAATGGTATATTAACATATTTACAATTTAAATAATATTATACTATAATCATTCATACAATAAATACACACACACTCACAAACGATAAATAGTTGCACCAGACTCATACTCTCTAGTTATAAATGTACAGAATGTTAGTATCTTATTTTTCTATATATTGAAGTAAACCTCAATATCTTTTAAATACTCGATTAGTCTTTTCACAGATTGCTCATTCCTTGTCAACAGATCATTCAGCTTGAACCATAGGTATTATAACATATTCCGATTTTTTTGAGGCTACACTCAGGGAAGAGTATTTGAAATATTTCATAAATCATTAAAAACAAGACCTTTAAAGGTGACACGCATTAATATTTATACAATTTATTTAAAGTTTATTGTCCATTTATATGTATATGGCCATTAGCGCCGACATCCAGGGCGCAGCGAGGAATTTTGCCAACGAGCAGTGACATAAGAAAATTCCTGCCGCCGATTGGAATCGAACCCACCATCTCCCGTATTTGAATCTGCCAATATCTAAGGCGTTAATCACTGGACCACGGAGAGACCCCCTCACCGAGCCTACTATTTATATAATAATTACTGTTATAGTAATAAAACCTGCACTGAGATATGTATTACAAAGAAGGCATATCGTAAAGAAATAGTAGGTAGCCGTGTTTCGACTTCTGTCTTCATCCTAATTGCTCTATTTCAGTTCATTACAGGGTTCTTCGAGGCGGGCCCAGCCCGAAAATATATACCCGGGGTTTTCTCGAGTGGGCTCACTTGAAATAACCCAAGTTTGTTTTTTCAAATAAAGATATTATGTAAATACTATGTTTCAGATTATTTTACTACCGAAACAAATATTATTATAATTATAATTATTAGGTCATTTCATAAATATTTGTTTAGACTAAACTTAATATATTTAGGAATTATTTGGAAAGTTTATGTCCTGTCATGGACAAAGTTAGTTACGTCCACAAATCATTGAGTCTACAAAATGTTTAAAGTTACTTTTGAATTCTTGCGAAAATTTATTGTTCCTTGTTCTCCGCTGCGGGTTGTTTCACAAATACGCCTATGCTCTTGCGTAACACAGATTTGGACGATTGTACATACCGATAATCATATTGAAGGATAAATTCACAATAGAAAATTATTGTTCATCAATAATGATCATTAATTGTACAGAAAAATTGTATCGATAGCTAAGCAATGTTGTTTAGACATATACACGTGCTGGATGTTTGTATTATGTCAATTCCAAACTAAATTAGAAAAAACAGGTCTCAATGAATTTTTAATAAGATATGCCGAAACCAATCAATAAAATAAACATTAATGTGCATCGAGGAGCTACATAACTAAGCAAATTTCTGTAGTGTATTCCTGGGTAGTAAATTTATATGTAGATAAATATATAAATTTTAACGGGGGGCATTAGTGCGGTTCCTCCCTCCCTCCATTTGGAGGAACCCCGCTTATAGGGCTGACCTCATGACGCAATCCGGAAGTGCCGACTAGAATATTTTGCGTTTCAGAACCCCTAGAGAATGAAAATAACGGTGATTCAAATTTGTATATATATACAAAACGCACACACATATATATATATATATATACACAAAACAAAACGCATATATATATATATATATATATATATATATATATATATATATATATATATATATATATATGTATATATATATATATACAGGGTGTCCCGTAAATGTCTAGTCATATTGTGAGGGGTGATAGAGGACCCTTAGCGGAACAAAAAATGTTCTATGACGATTTCCCGAATTCTCGCCCATAAGGGAGAAAACGTCGTTTTATTGTTTTTTCGAGACAAACGTGGTTTTTAGAAGAATAATCGTTGTAGATCCGTTCCAGGTGGTACTACTAGAAAGGGAGTGACACCAATCGAAAGCTGAGAAAATTTACTATAAGACTATTTGGGAGTAAACATAAAAATGAATGAATGTAAGTATGTATATATTACCAAAAGAAAGCTATTCTAAATTTACTGACATTTTATTGATATTTCTTTTCAGCGTTACTCCTCAATGGGCAGGATCTGAGATTTCCGGGTTCTAAAAACCACGTTGGACTCGAAAAAACGATAAAACGACGTTTTCTCCCTTATGGGCGAGAATTCGGGAAATCGTCATAGAACATTTTTTGTTCCGCTAAGGGTCCTCTATCACCCCTCACAATATGACTAGACATTTACGGGACACCCTGTATATATATATATATATATATATATATATATATATATATATATATATATATATATATATATATTTATTTATTTAAATTTTAACGTCCATTTATTATATATATATATATATATATATATATATATATACACATAGGGTCCTCTATCACCCCTCACAATATGACTAGACATTTACGGGACACCCTGTATATATATATATATATATATATATATATATATATATATTTATTTATTTAAATTTTAACGTCCATTTATTATATATATATATATATATATATATATATATATATATATATATATATATACTTTTTCTTCCATTGTTGACCTTAAACTCAATATACTTGTTTTTTGTAGCCAATAGGTCATAAAAACACTCCTTTCACTTCCTGTATTTTATTATTTTCACCCTAACCGGTTTCGAGCTATTCTGCTCCTCCTCAAAGGGTATTTCATTCGATGGTCTTTTCCCATCACGTACAATTATATAAAGTAATTTTAATATTGCATAGCAATATGCGTCTATAAGGTTAGGGTGAAAATAATAAAATACAGGAAGTGAAAGGAGTGTTTTTATGACCTATTGGCTACAAAAAACAATATATATATATATATATATATATACACAAAACGCGGTCTAGCCCAGGGAATAATGATCCAATTTTGATGAAATTTAGTACAAAAATCATTCGTCTAATTTGAAAGATCAAGTTCGTTAACCAGCAAAATCCGTTCACCGGAACATGGTTTTGGAGCGAAATTCGCGCGAAAAAAATCGTTACTTCATATGCTTGAAAGTACTCGTTTTATAGGGTTCTTGGCCTAGGAAAACGAGTGAAGCCATTTTTAAGGCGATAGCTTTAACCGTTTTTGATGAAAGTGGCAAAATAGTTGTTGAAATACGTTTTTGGTTTGGGTAATTAGATAATAGGATTCAATTGAAATATTTTCTGCATATTTGAAATCCATATAAACAATGATGTTTGAATTTTGGTTACGTTTGGAGTTAAGGAAGGATTACAATAAAAAATTTTATTAAGAGACATGAAAAGTTTTGGGAACTTCGCATATTTTCCTTAATATCTCGAAAACAGTTGGGAAATCGTGGTAAGTAAATAGAAACTATTCGAAAGCTTACTAAATTTTCTATAATTAATGTTCTGAGAAGATTTTCGATTAGCGGATGTCAATCGGAGATATAAGTGTTTAAAAGATTAAATGTGTTTGTTTGGTTCTTTTGAACGGGTTTTCGTAGTTTTTTAGCTCACTATCAAAATTACATTTCTTTTTAGAAACATTTAGAAATTAGAAACATTTTGAGCAGTGGGGCCTGGACAACCTAGCAGTAGGATGTTCCAGGTAAAAGGGTACGCTGGCCCTTTGTCACCGGTCATAAAACTTTTCAAGAAAGGTGGAACCAGAATAATAAATATTTCTATTTCAATCTTTCCAAATTACACTAGGGATAAGAACCGCGCTGAGATGACGCAGTTCCTGCGAGTCGGTCTTTTTTTCGACGTCTATTGGGTAGGATTGATGAACATTTGAAGAAATGGTTTTATGTTTCCTCAATAGCTACATTTCTTCGGAAAAGAACACTTTAACGTAGCATCAATTTTATTAAAATAGTCCTACCTGTTACAAAATTATTAATACCTCTTCAGAAGCACTAAGACTATAAGGACTAGGTACAAACTGAGTTAATCTACGTAGTTAATGTAGTGATTCGATTTCTTTATTTGTATTAATATATTATATCACAATTTGTAAAATTTATTAATATATTATTTTATGATTTATAAAATGAACTGATGTATAATATAACGATTTCTATAATGTATTAATATATTATATCATGGGTATAGTAAGGTATTTTGGGAAACCGGTGCATTCAACGTAGATATGACCAAGGACCGAAATAAAAATTAAATGTTTCCTAAAAATTATGACAAAAAAAATTACTTCATAATTTATATTTTTAAAATTAATGAATAACTGTTATGAAATAATTTTTATTTTTAAGTTTTTAAAATAAAAATTATTAGAAAATTGTTTTAAATAAATAATAAAATATATCAATTACGATGGAATTTTTATTTTTATTTCCCAATAATAAAAATTAAAGGTAAAGTGGAACTCATTTATTAAATATCTCTTATCCTCAGAACAAATAAATAAATGTGGATTTGGAACCTTTTGTTTATTAGAAGTTATTTGTTTATGTGAGTGAATCAAAGTTCGTCTAAATACAATTGATTTGTATGAGTATATATTGTATATTCTAGAATTTGTTTTTGTGTATTAGTTTCTATTCATTATGGCACTAATATTGTTTCTTTAATTGAAAATAATGTTTAAAGTTAAAGTAATAAAAAATTGTTATTAACAATTTTTATTAAAAAAAAAAAGTTCAAATAATTTTTATTTTTAAGTTTTTGAAATAAAAATTATTAGAAATTCTTTTTTATAAAATAATAAAATATATCAATTACGATGGAATTTTTATTTTTATTTCCCAATAATAAAAATTAAAGGTTAAGTGAAACTCATTTGAAATAAAAATTAATAGTTATTTTCGGTCCCTGGATATGACCATTGGCTGTAACGTCTTTCATTATACTTACTAAAAGTTTATAAGAAACGGAGTTTATGAATCTATGTTCAAGCATTATGTTGTTAGATTCCCCTGTATCTCGTTGGTTATATATCGTCTTACGTAAGTTTACAGCGTTCATCTTAGTACTTTCAAAGCTATCAGCTTTAAGGCGTTGTTTTATTACATAGAATTGCAAAATTATCCCGTACTAAGTGTAAATTCTAGAAATATGCCTACGTATTGAGTAATAGGTTACAGGAGAGTGAGCGGGACTCCAATCCTAATATTACATTGCGGTGTGTGTGAACTCAGGAATGGTTTACCCCCGACGGGATCTCATTATTTCTGTGGCTCATGGAAGAACGTCGTAAACCGCAATCTATTAGAGTATTCCTTTTACTTATTAATTCCAATAATAAAGTAGGTAGAATGTTAATAAAGGAAATTAAAATAACAATTAACACATCTTTATTACTATACTACTTTTATTTGCCTTCGACGCCTCTTCAGGAGCAAAAACTACACCAAATTTAGATCCTACCGATTTTCAATCTGTAAAATGTTTTTGAAATATTGAGTTCCTAACTTTAGAAAAAAAATGTTTTAAAAATGTAAAGAAATATGTTATTTTTTTATGCTGACACCTATATTGGAATATCATTATGCGAAAACTATTAAACTGATTTAAACGAACTTTGGTGGGTTGATATACTATGGTCGAGAACAAGTTATTTTGACGCGACTACGCGTAGGACACAGTTTACTAACGCACGCCTATGTAATGGAACGACAAGACAGTAACGAGACATTAATAGTAAAACACATACTTACTGACTGCAGATTACGAGACCACCTAGCAGTTCCTGGGGGGAAATACCCCTCCCCCCAACTTTCTCCCCCCTTTTTTACGATTTTTATGAATCTATTATATTACGATTTTTGAAATAATAAGATGGTGGCTTTCTCTTGAAAAAATAAAAGGCATCAGCCCTATCCTGGCTAGAAAGTGTGATCACTTATAGACAACCCGTCCTTCGACTAATGAACTGGAGGACCAGGTTCAAAACCCGAGGGCGCACTAAAGATTTTTTCTTCTAGTGCTGCCGTTCGAGGGTTGGATTTGGGGTCCCAGGTCGTCCCTAGGCTCACCCAGCCTTTAATTAATAATGGGTACCTTGGGTGCTAATGACTCTAGCAGTCGAAGCAGCCAAGGGGAAAATCAGGCGGCCGGAGCATAGTATTGACCACACTATCTCCCTAGTGTGCCGTATGGTCAAGAATCAGATACCTCTACAGTATCTGCCCCTCTTGTGGCCTGTTACGGGACTGATTTTTTTTTTTTTTTTTTAAATACATGGATATATTATTTCATGATTTATAAAATCATGCTGTATAGTGTATTTATATAGTACATAATTTGTAAAATGTATTTTGTAATATCACTATATGATACATTCCTATAGAGTAAGTCGCCAAAAGTTGCTAAACTGTCAATAAATAAATTATTCCATAATTAACATATTCTTCCTGGCATCATGGAATGTGGAAGTCCTAAGTAAATTTTAAGTCGAAAAAGAAATGTCTATATTGTCCCCTATTTTGTATAAATGTTCCTATTTTGATTAACCTAGAATCAATTGTCTTTTTTCTGGGTAATAATAAATTTTAAAAAAATGTATAACAAATCTTTCGATGCCTTGGGAAGGTGGATCCGTACTGATCTTCCTTAGTAAGTCATACTGGCTTTTATGGTAGGAAGCGTCTGGGGAATCGAGCTTCAGCTGCAGAACGGAAAGGTCATCGGAAGAGGAAAGATGTAAAAGCAGAGGTTCGTACTCTGAACATAACTCTAGCTTCTGTAAATATATCATCAACGCCTTAACATTTCCTGCGGTTGTTCACCCTTCATGAAGATGCCATTTTGGCACGTTCAGTAGTAATTTAGCTATTGCGGTTGCACAATTTGTACGTATATGAATGTCTGTAAAGACGATAGCGGCCACAATTATTCACAACTCAACATACAAACATTCACATAGCAAAGGATTCAATGAATTCTCTCGGGAAAAACAGGTTATTTTGAAGTCAGGGTTTTCCCGGGAAACCCCTAGGCAAATCCAATTTTTAATTGTCGCACTTATATGCGAACGTAGTTTTTATTTTATTTGACAAAACCAACTTATCGCCCTATAGGGATTATGGTCCTTAAGCAGGCCATTCACCTTCCGATTCGCAGTACGACTTGTGGTCCAACTTCTGAAGTTGGACCACAAGTCGGGTCGTAAATGGGCTTGTTGGATTGTTGGAAGCGTTGGAACATTTAGAGAGACGACATCCGACTGGTGGCGGAATTACAATGTGGAATGAGTTAAAAATATGTACTATAATTAGCGGTTTACTCAGGAATAAAATTAATTAATTATATGTAAAAGCAATAATTGTGGATCCTCTTCAAAGATAAACAGGAATCCGAAACCCGAACGAAATAGATCATCCTATCGAACTTTTTTCTTAAAGCTTTTATAGTACAAAACGTTTTAGACTTAGGAATGTTAGGATAAATCCACTTACCGCAGTATTCCAACCGGTTTCCAGATGTGGAGGAAATTACGATGACTTCAAAATGCTCTTGCCCGTTGATAAGTTTTTTTTTTTTTTTTTTTTTTTTTTTTTTTTTTTTTTTTTTTTTTTAAAGGCTTTTACTACTACAAACGTAACCAAAATTTACATATCTCTTAATTTGAATGAATCTCAAGCGTGAGAAAATATTTTCAACTCAATCGTTGTCTTAGAGTGCCCAAATTTAAGATTCTGTTTTTTTTTTTTTTTTATTATTTGTCTAAAATTAATTAAAAAATAAAATAAAAACATCGCCTTCAAAGTGGTTAAGTTAGATTCCTAATGTCTAAATATTTATAAAAAGTGTATAAATGCGAAACCGTTCTTAAAAACATTTAAAATATAGCAGCTATATAGAATATTTATATATATATATATATATATATATATATATATATATATATATATAGCGCATAGCGAGCGGAAACGCATAGCATGTATGCCTTAAAGTCGTCATTTATGCCTTAAAGTGATGTATGCCTTAAAGTCGTCACAAATTTAGTTGTTTACATTAGCTCTCATAACCTGCACAACAGTGAAGTTAAGTTCTCAATAACTTCTTTCCTAGTTAAATCCGACGTTTTTTTTTTTTTTTTTTTTTTTTTTTTTTTATCGTATTCGTGTTTAGTGCATCAAAATACGTTATTGTGCAAAGTTTGGAAGAAACCGGTTTGGAGGGCTGGAAACTGCATTTTTACCATTAATTTTTTTAAATTCATATTTTAATTAAAAAACGTATACTGGAGTATGCGATGACACAGACTAAAGGAAATTACCGCCCAGCCGCTCTGTATCGTAGCCAGTACCGCTCTTCTGCTAAACGCTCGGTCGCTCTGTCGCTCATGGCTAGTATAGTACTCAGTAGGCCTCAGAGTAGCAGTATAACACTCCAACATAACATCAACACTACTTTCCGATAAATGGTGAATCGCCCAGGTGAACGAGTTGCAGGGATTCGAGTCAAGAGGCTGACGACCCACAACGGGTCAAGGTCATGGAACGCTCACTTTCAACCCGCTCAACATCTCGCATTTTATAGAAGTCCGCATAGCGCCTTCATAAAGGTGTAAAGGTCATTTTTCCGCGTTTCCATAAAGTTCTTGCATGTAGTAAGTTAGTTGGGTAAAACTAACGTTAATTTACTCTACTAAAAATAAACTCACGTTATATTTTTAGTTTTAGTTTAGTTTTAGCACTTTCCTCCGAAGGAAAGTAGCTATTGAGGTTGGACTCATGACGGAATTTTTGAAAAATTTCTTCAAATCTTTATCGATCCTACCTAGTAGACACCGAAAATGACCCCCGTTAAAATTTATATATATCTATATATATATATATATATATATATATATATATATATATATGCATATATATATATATATATATATATATATATATATATATATATATATATGTGTCTGTTAACACGATAGCGGCCAGAGTTTTTGTTTTTTCGTCACGAAACTTGGTATATAGCATTCAATTAGCAAACGATTGAACGAGTTCGTTAACCACCAAAGTCGGTCCACCGGAAGGGGGGGTTTACCCCGAACCCAAAACACTTATTTGACTATGTCAGCCGTAATATTTGTTATATTTCAACGAAACTTGGTATTCGTAGTGTTAATATAGAGAGAAAACTGAGATATAAAAATTAACTAAATCGGTTCATTAGAAGGGGGGGTTTACTCCGGACCCACAATACCAATTCGCCACTACCAGCCGTGATTTTTAGTATATTTCGACGAAACTCGGTATTCGTAGTGCTAATCCACAGGTAAATATGTGTTGTAAAAATAAACGAAATCGGTTCATTAGGAGGGGGGGGGGGGGGTTTACTCCGGACCCACAATACCAATTTGCCACTACCAGCCGTGATTTTTGGTATATTTCGACGAAACTCGGTATTCGTAGTGGTAATCTACAGGTAAATATGTGTTGTAAAAAGAAACTAAATCGGTTCATTAGAAGGGGGGGTTTACTCCGGACCCAAATTCCTAATATACTCATACCGGTCGTAATTTCTGCTGTATTGCAACGAAACGCTGTATACGTCGTGGGTAACTCATGAGAAAGAAGTGTTGTAAAAATGAGCTGAATCGGTCAATCGGAAAGCGGGGGTTTAATTTGTAATATATTTGAATAGAAAAGCCGGCAGACGTAGGTTCACAAAGCCGCCGCAAGGAGCGCCTTCTACCACTAGTGTGACTGTATCCTGTTCCTGCGTTAGATCAAAATACGATAATACGAGGATTTTTGTATTTATTACGTAGTGTAGTAGGTACCATGTGTAAACATAACTCTGGATGCAAATTAATAATTGATCAGTTACTCATTACAAAATGAAAACCATTCACGTTTTTATTTTATTTATGTAGGATATTTTAAGCAAATTGTTCTGGAAAGCAGTCTACACTACCCAAATTCTGAGGAAAGTGCTTAGTTATGCAGCTCCTGCGTGACGGACTTTTTTTTATTTGTATGATTTTTAGTTTTAGTATCAATTTTTAGTATGGTAATTAGTCTAATTTAAGTAAAAGTGACCTTAATTTATGATTTTAGTTTAGTATTAATTTTTAATTCACTAATTAGTTTATTGAAAAAATATACTATGCATTTTCCCCCATTCACTATACTAATGCATACTTTGATTCAGAACAAAGTTATTAACTGCCTTTTTAGCGCGGTTCCTCCCTCCCTCCATAGGGAGGAAACCCGCTTACGAGGTTGGCCTCACGACGCAATCCGGACGTGCAGTCACGCAAATATTTTATGTTTCAGATCCCATAGATCAATGATATAACGGTGGTTAAAATTTGTATGTATATATACATATTTATTTAATTATTAATGTTTACGCAACTTTGGCAACAAACATTTTGAGAATAATAATAAAGAACCCACAAGATATATATATATATATATATATATATATATATATATATATATATATATATGTATATATTTGTCTGTTTGCTCTCTGGCTGGCTCAAAAATGGTCCGATTTTGAAATTTGATACAAAAATCTTTCGTCCGATTTGAAAGGTTTTTAATCAGCAGAATCCACCGGAAGATGTTTTTTGGAGCGATGTTCACGCGTAAAAAATCGTAACACTGGCGTTTTAAAGTTCATATTCTTGCAGGTACTCGTTTTATAGTATTAATAACGTAGAAAAACGAACGAAACCATTTTTAAAGCGATATCCGTAACAGTTTTCGAGAAACCTCGAAGCATCTACTTTTCCAAGCTAGTTCGGGTATCCAGAAACGATATATTCAGTTGGAACTTGTTCAAGACCTTTGATATTCATCTAATCAATGATAGGTAAATTTGTCATTCCGTTTAAAGTTAAAGAAGCACTAGAAATAAAATATTTCATTAATAGGCATGATAAGTTTTTGATTTTCGTATAGTTTCTAAAATATCTCGATATTTTAGAAGCTCTAGGTACGTTGGAGGTAATCATTCGAAAGCTTACTAAATCCTCTACAAAAATGGGTTTTATGTAATTTTTGATGGGGCGATCTCAATTGGAGAAATAAGGACTTGAAAATTCACACTAGTTAGTTTGGATTTTTGAACGGGTTTTGTAACTTTTTACCTAAAGTTTTAACTGGTTGTTTCTCATTTTAATTTCACTTAATAGCAAAACGAGTATTTGATTAAAACAAGGTAAGAAAATGTAAAACGTTGTTACTTGACTCTTTCCTGTTGTGGCGCCTTAAATCTATTTTCTCTTCGAGATTTTATTTTATATCTTTCACGAAAGATCAAACCCCACCAATAACTCCTACTATTTTTTTTACAAATAGCACTAGAGATTGAGCGGAACCGCGCTAAGATGACGCAGTTCCTGCGAGTCGGACCTTTTTTCAGATTCTTCTTAGCTTTAAGTCCAACTTTCTCAGTTTGTTCTAATTGTGGGTTATTTACCTTTGGCACTGAGCCCTTCAATTATATTTGCATAATTGTCGTCAACTGCTACAAGAGGCCTTCTTCTTAAAGCAGTTAGGAATGAATAAATTTCAACTAGAGATTAGTGGAAGAGTGCAATTTAAATAAAGCCCTGAGTAGGTGAGCCTAGAGGGATTATCTCCTATTGCATAAGTGTGGTATTGCATTAGGTTACAGCTGTTGCGTAATACATGGCGGCTCTCAGACCGGTTCTTCTGGCCAGCCTTTCTGAGCATATCTTATTGTGTCAGTGGCTTTCTGTGTCAGGCACACTCGACGAGTTCCTTGCCACTTGGAAATATTATGCCCTTTTATAATTACATCAGGCAGTTCATAAATTAACACATTTATTTATTTATTTTATATATATATATATATATATATATATATATATATATATATAAATATATATATATAAATATATATATATATATGTATATATATATGCATTTCATGCATTAAAGAACATTTCAAAATCATCTTCAAAATAATGTCTCTCGTTCTGATTGTCACTACGAAATTGTCTGCAATAGTTGTCCAGGGCGCATCTGTTTTAGGTTAAATAAGCCGGTACAAGCTAATTTTGGCGAGAATAACGTACGAATTACTTAAATGGACAATAATTGAGGTTTGCCAAAAATTACCGGATTTTTTAAAATATAAATAAATGTCCATAAAAGTACGTCTTTTAGCACTTTCCTCCGAAGGAAAGTAGCTATTGAGGTTGGACTCATGACGGAATTTTTGAAAAATTTCTTCAAATCTTTATCGATCCTACCTAGTAGACACCGAAAATGACCCCCGTTAAAATTTATATATATCTATATATATATATATATATATGCATATATATATATATATATATATATATATATATATATATATATATATATGTGTCTGTTAACACGATAGCGGCCAGAGTTTTTGTTTTTTCGTCACGAAACTTGGTATATAGCATTCAATTAGCAAACGATTGAACGAGTTCGTTAACCACGAAAGTCGGTCCACCGGAAGGGGGGGTTTACCCCGAACCCAAAACACTTATTTGACTATGTCAGCCGTAATATTTGTTATATTTCAACAAAACTTGGTATTCGTAGTGTTAATATAGAGAGAAAAGTGAGATATAAAAACGAACTAAATCGGTTCATTAGAAGGGGGGGTTTACTCCGGACCCACAATACCAATTCCCCACTACCAGCCGTGATTTTTGGTATATTTCGACGAAACTCGGTATTCGTAGTGCAAATCCACAGGTAAATATGTGTTGTAAAAATAAACGAAATCGGTTCATTAGGAGGGGGGGTTTACTCCGGACCCACAATACCAATTCGCCACTACCAGCCGTGATTTTTGGTATATTTCGACGAAACTCGGTATTCGTAGTGGTAATCTACAGGTAAATATGTGTTGTAAAAAGAAACTAAATTGGTTCATTAGAAGGGGGGGTTTACTCCGGACCCAAATTCCTAATATACTCATACCGGTCGTAATTTCTGCTGTATTGCAACGAAACGCTGTATACGTCGTGGGTAACTCATGAGAAAGAAGTGTTGTAAAAATGAGCTGAATCGGTCAATCGTAAAGCGGGGGTTTAATTTGTAATATATTTGAATAGAAAAGCCGGCAGACGTAGGTTCACAAAGCCGCCGCAAGGAGCGCCTTCTACCACTAGTGTGACTGTATCCTGTTCCTGCGTTAGATCAAAATACGATAATATGAGGATTTTTGTATTTATTACGTAGTGTAGTAGGTACCATGTGTAAACATACCTCTGGATGCAAATTAATAATTGATCAGTTACTCATTACAAAATGAGAACTATTCACGTTTTTATTTTATTTATGTAGGATATTTTAAGCAAATTGTTCTGGAAAGCAGTCTACACTACCCAAATTCTGAGGAAAGTGCTTAGTTATGCAGCTCCTGCGTGACGGACTTTTTCGTACTTCATTCGCTCATAACGCCCAAATTATTGACGCTAACGGTTTTCTTAAGACGTAAAAAAATTCGCAATGCAATTTAACATTAACAATAACTTTACAAAATCCTGAAGCTGTCTAAATTGACCGATTTTGAATCAGTCAATGCTTTTGAATGTTGAATGTTCTAGATTTTTAATTTAAATTTAAAAATATTTCAAATATGTTTGGATTTTGCAAAATTTGATAAATGTTAATTTTTTCGCAAAGTTATTATGCAAAAACTATCAAACCGATTCAAACGAAGTTTAGTAGAGTCAATATGGATTGGTATTAAAGAAGTAGCTAGTCCAAACCCACATTTGCATAGGAAAAATGAACGGTATTCTACAGGCATCAAAAAATGCCCAATTAGTTCAAATTTGGTTGTTAATAGAGACGTAATTCGTTTTGGAAATGTGTGACCAAGGATCTTCAAGTCCAAAGGATATTTCTTTAGACGGTTCAGAGTTTCGAGGCGTTAAATAGGACATTGTAGCTGGACGTTGATCCAGCTTCTTAGTTTGAATTGGATGCTGTTTTGATAGAATAAAAAACGTTTTTCTTCCGCTAATCGTAGATTAGCTGCGGTTCATCCGTTGATGAAGAGTATGATTGCTTTTATGTAAGAATTATCTGATTGCTCTTCGAAAATCTGATTGATCGATATTTGTGGTTAGGGTCATGCGATGGTGTTTACGTCGTAAGCTGGTTTTCTCCCCAAAGAAAAGAGAAAAAAAAAGTCATTAAATCGTCTTTGAAATTTTTTTTTTAAATAGAAAAAAAAACTAACTTTTCACGCAGGGTCTTTTACTCAGATTCGTCCATTTTATGCTCGGGCCTCATTGCCAATTACGGTACCGCGCTTCATTTTGCAGCAGGGTCATCCAAACGAGACAATGCTTGATACACTTCATTTAATATTAAAAACCTATTTTTTTTTAGATGTTAACCCTCTTAAAAGTGAATAATATATTTATTATTCAATGTAAGCTTGCCTTCATTTTACTTGAAAGATTGTTAGCTTCTGAATTAAACACTGTTTGCGGCAATATTTTTTTGCACCATTCCCGAGGAGTACCTGTTGTCCCAAGGTAAGTATAGGCAATACATACCTTCGTATCTACCGAAAAGATGCACTGTAGCAACATTTCAGGGCAGGAAACGTACGTTACCAGCTTCTTGACTAATATACGATTTATTGATATTATAAGAGTATTTGGCAACATCAAAAAATACTTTTGTCTCGTATATAAATACAATACAGGGTGTCCCGATTTTGAGTGGCAAAACTTCAGGAGCGAGTAGGGAACCAAAAAACTAAGACAAAAAGTCCTTAAGAGATTTGCTCGTTTTTGCTTAGTTTTGGAAAAAATCGTAAAACAACGAAGTTGAAACAAGTTTTCATTTTTGCACATACTTAACCAATTACTAAAACTCAATCTCTTCATGCTGATATAGTTTTCGTGAACGGTTTTGGCGACGGTAGTGCTTTAGAAGCGGCGCAAGAGAATGCGCGCCGATTCACAAGTAGAAGAGTGCTTAATCGACGAGTGTTTTAGTTAACTTTTAATTGACAACAAGAGATTGGGTCATTTTATTTATTTACATTTTTTTTAGTTATCACTTATTTAGTTTAGTTATTAAATGTTGTCCTCTTGCAGATACGTAAGCATTACACTAGCACTGACTTGATAAATTGCAGCTAAACACTGTTCTGATGATATTTGGTGCACTTCATCTATGATTCGGTCTCTTAATTGCTCCCTTGAGTTGATAGACACCGAATAAACTTCCTACTTCAAGGTTCCCTATACGAAGAAACCAATTACTAAAATTCAATATAAAAAAAAAAAAAAAAAAAATCAGTCCCGTAACAGGCCACAAGGGCCCTGAGGGGCAGATACTATAGAGGTATCTGATTCATGACCATAGGGCACACTAGGGAGATAGTGTGGTCAGTCCTATGCTCCGGCCGCCTGATTTCCCCCATGGCTGCTTCGACTGCTAGCAGTCATTAGCACTACAAGGTACCCATTATTAAATTTATTAAAAGGCTGGGTTGGCCTAGGGACGGTCAGGCAGGCCGAAATCAACCCTTGAACGAAGACACTAGAAGAAAAAATCTTTAGTGCTTGCTCGGGATTTGAACTCAGGTCCTCCAACTTATTAGTCCAGTGCTCTACCACTGAGCTAACCTCGCCCCCACTAAAATTCAATATCTTTGCATAATTTGAAGTAATAAATTCTGCAATATTTGAAGATTGTACGGGTGGCGATTATCATCTCTCAAAGTTCGTCATACTGCCTGCTGCGATATTCCTAATGAAGAAAGTGAGTCCAACGGCAACTCAATTTGTTCACCGACGATCTGCTCTTAATGCTGCCTGGAATTGGTCGCCTTTATTGCGAAGTTAGTAGGCCCAGAATCTTGTAGTCTATTAAAAGTTAACAAAAATACTCGTTGATTATCACTCTTCTATTTGTGAATCGGCGCGCATACTCTCGCGCCGCTTCTAAAGCATTACCGTTGCAGAAACCGTACACGAACACTATATCAGCGTCAAGAGATTGAATTTTAGTAATTGGTTCCTTGAAAAAATTTGCAATGACATTTTTTTTTAAAAAAGTACGTACAAAAATGAAAACTTGTTTCGTTTCTTGTTTTGAAATTTTCTCCAAAACGAAGCAAAAACGAGCAAATCTCTGCCCGTAAAAAGGACTTTCTGTCTTAGTTTTTTGTTCCCTACACGCTCCTGAAGTTTTGCCATTTAAAATTGGGATACCCTGTATATTATTATTGCGACTTCACTCTTTCCAGGTGGTACCTGTAAGGTCCAATGAACCAGCATTGTGATTAGAAATTCGATTCACTTATTAACAGAGGCATGAAAATGTCTGTAATACTCCTGAAAGCCATTGGTTATTCAGCAGATGTCTTCAAATGAGATTGTATAGTTTATTGTTGTGTAAGTAGGAGAATATTGTGTTTAGATACTGGCTGCTGTCCCTCAACAATTCGTTCATGTCATGTGGAATATTTAGTTTGTATCGTCTTCCGCATTCCGTAAGTAAGTGTTTTAGGGTAAAAGTCCTGTCATGAGATATTCGTGTGTTAGTCTTGTGTGGCTAATTCGGAGTCGAGCAAGCATATATTTGGATTATGTAGGAGAAGTTTGAACTGCATTCCACAGAAACATCCCTAACCACAATGTAGTTAGATAGTAGCTGTATTAACCATTGTTTCCGTCCTGACCGATGAAGACTGACGTAATGATGTTATGGCCGTGCGTAATAAACTCTGAAGATGTAACTAAATGTGTGGGAATGCATTTCTAATTAGTCTGATTATGTGAGCGGCGGTGTGTGGGAATTATTAATAGAAATCTAGGACCCCTGGACACTTTCCTAGTTCCCAATATGGAAGTCAAACCGGAACACATGTTCCTTAAAAATTGTCCTAATTTTTTTCTCAAGGCAATTTACCCAACGCGTTAGCTCTCAGCTGTGAGTTAACTCGTGTTTTGAGCTATTTCCTTGTTTGCCAACAGAATTATGAGAAAACTCGCAGTTTGCTGAGTTTAAACGTCAATTCTTGTACTCGACAATCACAAACAACTCCCTGAACTCACTGTAATTATGAAAAATATTTTGGTGTGAGTTTTTATTTCGGTACCCCGGAGGTAAAGGAGACCATGTCCATTTTTTTATTAAATTGACTCAAGGGATAATATTACCTTGTGCGATCAAAATTAAAGTAATTTTCTTGAATTTATAAATCAATATTTTTCAATTCGTTATATCAAACGTTTATCAAACGTTTTTATAGGGGATCAAAAAAAAAAAAAAAAAGTATCAATTCTTCAAAAATAAAAAATGGCGGCGCTGTGTCTGATGAACGGAAACGCTCTTTTTTCACGGGCGATAGTCTGCAGGCGGCAATTTTTAATCTAGAACGTAAAACTAGAATTATTTTGACAGAAGAAGCTTAAATCTAGTAAGTAACGTAGGATCGTTTTGAGAAAATGCCTTTAAAGTTTAATGTTCATTTTTTTTCCTATTTAATTTTTTTTATTATTTCTTGTAAAAAAAATGGGTTTTAATTTTGAAATGTGTTGAAGAAAAGCAAAAAAAAAAAAAAAAGAAAACTTAATAATTAAAAAGGGATTCATGGAAGCTCGTTCAAAAAAATCTTTAAATCAGCATCGCTGTCACTCGGCATCGGGACTTATAGTGAGAAAAAATTTCCATTAAACACTCTTGGATATCATTTTTGATTAGTAAAAGAAGAATTTTAGCCCATAATAAAGAAAATTGTAAAACAAAAAAGACACAAGGTAGTATTACCTCTTGACAAGATGTTATTAATGTAATTATTCGATCCATATGATTGTATAGGGCACTATATCCTGTTCCCATGAATAACGAAGATAAGACAGTGAAAAATGAAATCGTGTCCGTTTTCATTAGACACTCCTAGGGTTATTAGCACCAAGGAACTCATTAATGAAGTAATTAAAGGCTGGGTAAGCCTAGGGACGGTCAGGGAGGCCGAATCTAACCCATGAACGAAGATACGAGAAGATAAAAATCTTTAGTGCTTGTACCTTTGACCACTTTGCAAAATTGAATTTTTTTTAGCTTGAATATTAACGCTAAATTCATTTTTTTATTTCATTTTAATTAGTATTCTATTGCTTATCATATTTAATTTTTTCAAGGTTCTAGCTTTACATTTAATATTTTTTATTATTTTTTTTAAATATTATCATACAGTGGTCAAAGGTACAACATGTAGTTGTACCTTTGCCCACGGGGTGTTGTACCTCTGACCACGTAAAAACAACACAGCAGTCAGATTCAGTCCAATTGATAAACGTTTTAACTGTCAAGCAGATCCACTAGCAATAGTAGGGTACGGAAGTTTAGCCACAATGTTTTCACCATCAATATCATACAAATTTTCGTCTTCTCTCGTAAACTTGTCACTTAATGTTTGTGTTTTCAAATATTGGATCTTAAACATTGGACATTTAATACCACAGATCTCTGTGACTAAATATGTAATAGTAATATTATTATTTTTTTTTTAAATTTGTAGCAGAAGAACATAAAAGTTGAATTATAAAAAAATACTCAGGTGTTTTGTTCCTTTGACCTGGTCAAAGGATCAAAAAGTGAAGGAGCTAAACACTAATTACACCAAAATCTATAAAACGTTGCTACAGGCCGCCACAGCCTCGGATGGTCAGAGGTACAACACCTTCCCCTATATATATATATATATATATATATATATATATATATATATATATATATATATACCTTCAGTAGGAAGAGGATGACGACGCTACCTAGATGTCGTCAATCCCGCAATTCTCCGTTTCCCTGGAAGTTAGTGGTGAAATGTAACAGCCACAATTCTCTCTTCTTCCTCGTGTGTGTTCCACACGTAAGCATATTTTGTGTCAGAAGAGTTCCATGTAAATCAGCCAATTCGTAAGTGAATTCACATAAATAAGACCATTGCACACCGGCCGTGCAGCTTGCTCTTCGGAAACATTTTATTGTGAAAGTGCAATGTAAGGTAAAATGAAAATACATTATTTTAAAATTATATATATATATATATATATATATATATATATATATATATATATATATATATATATACACACATACAAGAATATATAACGAAATGTAAAAGCGCAAACAAAGTGGTTACTATATTTTTGTGTTCTAAAGCACTGAGGATGCACAATATAATCGAAAGCGTTCTCTTCTAACTGAAAGAGATGCGGAAACGATTCTGATCTGTATATGTACACGTAGAGAAACAAAAATTCGCAAGGGTAAAATTGTCTTATATATTGAGGAAAGTGTAATGCCGTCTGAAATTTATATAATTTCTGAATAACGTCAGCAAGCTGGTGATTTAGTTATTCTAATCTAAATATGTGATTGGCCACATCCTGTTAACCGCCGTTCTTCTCATTACAAATACAATCCCACGTGACAGATAGAAAGTAAATATTTAGTTATGCAAGAGGGATTCCAATCCTCGGGTAGATTCAGAGCCCCGAAGAGCCCATCTCATATAAAAGGGTGAAGTAGTTTGAAAGTAAAAGTCCGAGCGGCCTACTTAAGCCGCTTCCTAGTAGGCGAGCGTTTGGATCGTTATTTGTAGAGGATTTTCGAGTGACAGCTGCTCCATCTTCCAGCTATAGTGTTATGCCATACTATTGGCCAATGTATGCGAGTCTTTTCTGATGAATATAGGTTATTCGGGTATGGCAACTCATCCTTCATTCGCAACACTTGGTCATGGAGGGGTCTCCCCGGGGTCTAGTTGCTACTGCCTTAGATTCATAAGTTGGAGATTCATAAGTTGGCGCACAGTGGGACGAATGACCAATCTAGGTGGAAAAAAGTCATGTTCGAAATTAGATGAAACTGTTGTATTTAGTGTAAAGGGGAGATGTTCCTGGGACCGTATTCGACGTTGTTTTGATTTTAGCAGACGAATTCCAAAGTAAACACAACGCTGTAAATAGTATTTGATTCGACAGGTTACATTTAGTTTAAACTATCGAGTCTATCAATTGAGCTCCGTACATCATCGTACTGATATTTTTTTCATTATTAATTTTTTTTAAGTGAATATATACTACTGTTATTCAAGCAGGCGATTCTCCAAATAATTAGTTTATAATTTTTTATTATGTAATTTTTTTAACATGCTTTAAAATAAGGCATTTTTAAAACTTAAAAGGACTTTTACTAAAAAGTACCTCAAAGTATCTCGGTGAAATTTATGGTACAGGTTACTTAGAAGGTATATGAGACAAAATTGAAACATTTAGCTGCTTTCGTCTGCTTATGTGTTTTGTAGAAAATAAATTCTATTTCCGCGTAGGATGCTATTTAGTATTTGGTGAAATTGTAAGGATCTAGATTCAATATATATTGCCATATTTGGAAACGTTTGAGATAGTAAATATTATTCCAACGTTTTCAGCTGCATTAAGGACTCATTTAAAATTAAAAATTGCGAAAATGAAAATGAAATGGCACGAGGCTGGAAGATATCCGGACACATGTATTATTAAAAATAATTATTGGTTAGACAGTATGTTCATGTTGAAATACTTATTTCAAGAAATTTTGCTATCTACTTGTCTGTTGATTTCGGTCGCTCTATTAAACGATTCGATGACTGCTGTGCCCGAGCAATGTTAAATAAAGCTAAAGATATTATAAAGTCACGCAGTACGGAAGAATTAACGTTCGCCATAGAAGTATCTGTTAGGAATTCGGTGAAGACTCGATGCTAAATCTTATCAGAGAAATAGTTCAATCTCCCTCAGAATTTGCAACTGAAATGAAAATAATGATTTAGTGAAACTATTCATACGCGTCTTTTTTCCAACGAGGAGGCCCTTGCTTTGATAATAGACTACAAATTACCAAAGCATACTTATATCAAAGCTCGAAAGCTAGCTCTAAGAAAAGGCCATTATATTTACCCATCATCGCCCCCCCAAGAATCCAAACCCAAGGGTAATTGTCATCCTTCATCCTGTGATATGACCGTTACTGAAACATTCGAAAACATAAACCTCCAGAGTATTGTAAGCCTCACAACTCAGAGACTTGTTTCATCTCAGAAAGAAATTATTCAAAACCTTGTGGAGCTACTCAGATGTCTATGAACGATCTTCCTCTGTTGTCTTCAATTAAAAAGTCCCACTCGAAAATTGCTTCAGAACATTTTTTTATAGAACATTTAGTAAGGTTTCGAATAGTCACCTTACACTTACTATTATTTTTCTACCGTTTTCGAGATATTTACGGAAATATACAAAACTTATCATGCCAATTAAAAACATATTTTTTACTCCAATACTTCCTTAACTCCAAAAGTAACAAAACTTTAAATATCTTAGTTTAGATGAAATTAAAGCATGTAGAAAATATCTCTCTCTCTCTCTCTCTCTCTCTCTATATATATATATATATATATATATATATATATATATATATATATATATATATATATATATATATATTAATTCTGGTGAATGATGACCCGATATATATTTTTTTCACTTTTTCTTGTTTCTTTTTCTGGCAGGGGGTCAATAAAGTAGTACACACTTTTTTCACTTTAACTACTTTATTTTGTATGTTTCGCCCGACATGTTTCGTGCCTTTTCGCACCTCTTCAGGGGCTTTCCTATTCAACAATAATTTTTGTAAATCTCAAACTTATAATTTTTGTATACCAATAGTATATCTATCCTTTCCTTAAATAAATTTACATATGAACATATAATATTTTATCTTAATCTTAATCCTACCTTATCAGGAAGTCCTCTCGTCGTGTTGTCTATCTTGAGTCAGGCGTAATACTGAAAAATCATCTGTGGTAATGAATATGGCTGGTTTGTATCGATTTTTTTAGCTATTTCAAAGATATCGATTATTGGTAAAAAGGTTATCGTGAGATTTAATTTATAATGCTATGAAAAATTTGGTGCACATTCTTTAAATCTGTTTTTTTATTTATGGCGGTGTTTGAATTTTTAATTATATAGATATTTTCTTTGATTTTTCTTTTTAGTGTGTTCCTTTCTTTATTTAAAATATGAACGTCCCTAAAATTAAAGTTATGTTTTAAAGTTAGTGCGTGTTCTGTCAATGTTGTCCTGTTTTCGTTTGTGTCTATGCTTTTTGCGTGTTGCACGATTCTCTTTTGCAAAAGCTGTGCCGATTCCCCAATGTAGCATGCATTGCTTTATTTTTTTTGCTAACATTTTTGCTAATTTTTGTATTGGGGATTCGCAGCCACTGATAATCGGTCGTAAAGGCATATCTGTTTTGTGCAATTTAATAAGTCCATAAATTAAGGGGGTCAAACAATTATGATTAACTAATTTGGTTTTGTCAAATTTATTTAAATAGTGTTTGGGGAATTACATTGGGGAATCGGCACAGCTTTTGCAAAAGAGAATCGTGCAACACGCAAAAACGAATCGGTCTATGTGGAGGGGGGGGGGGTTACTGCGGATATATTTGCCTGGCTATACTTGGCTGGTATTTGCCAATACCAGCCATAATATTTGTTATATTTTAACGAAACTCGGTATTCGTTGTGGTCAACTGAAGAGAAAAATTTGTTATAAAAATAAAATAAATCGGTTGTCTAGAAGGGGGGGGGGGGTTACTCCGGACAGAAATTACTAATTTCCTTATATGGGTCGTAATTTCTGTTGTATTGTAACGGAACTATTTATACGTCCTGGGTATCTAATAAGGAAGAAGTGATATGAAAATGAACTAAATCGGTCTACCTGAATGGTGGGGGGGGGGGTGTTACTTCGTACTATGTTTGAATTGAACTCTTCCGCCAAACGTAGGTTCGCGAAACTCATCAAGATCAATAGATGAATTTGTGATGCTTTGTGTATTTATTACGTAGTGTAGTACCACGCATACACAAAACTCTGGAAGGAAATTAATTACAAAATTAATAATTGAAACAGCTGCTCATAAAAAATGCAAAAGAGTAGAACAATTTATGTTTTTATTTATCTATATAGGTTATTTTAAGCAAATTATTCAGGAATGCACTCGGAACTTCCCAATTCTGAGGAAAATGCTTAGTTATGCAGCTTCTGCGTCAAGGACTTTTATTATATATATAAACAGAAGTTATTTTCGGTATCCAATAGGTAGGACCGATGAAGATCTGAAGAATTTTTTGAAAAATTCTTTCATGAATACAGCCTCAATATTTATTTTATTTGGTTTTAGAGCCCGAAACTGGGCGATCCAATCTTAATCGGTACATTCCTTCGGAAAAGAAACTGTAAACAGTATTTCACAAAATTGCCCTAGTTCAATTATCAACGCAATACCACCCAAAACAATGATAGCTAGAATTGTTCCTGTTTGTCCCTGCGTTTGTGCAAGCTAATCTAAAAAAAATGGCTAATCTGATGTAGATGTGGTATTCATTAACATATTGTGGTAAGGTTCACTTAACATTTAGTGTTTGTTTCATGGCGATCGGTTCATAAATAAAAAAGTTATGCCAATGTAAAGAACCTCGTCGACGTTTGTAGGTTGTAGCTTAGGCTGGACGTTTGTAGGTTGTAGCTTAGGCTGGACATTTGTAGGTTGTAGCTTAGACTGGACGTTTGTAGGTTGTAGCTTAGACTGGACGTTTGTTGGTTGTAGCTTAGACTGGACGTTTGTAGGTTATAGCTTCGGCTGGACTTTCGTAGGCTGTAGCTTAGGCTGGGCGTTTGTAGGTTGTAGCTTAGGCTGGACGTTTGTATATTGTATTTGAGAGACGCGCCATACCAAATTTATTGCTGATTTCATTAAAGTAATAGAACGTTGAAAAATACTTTTTTTTTTTTTTTTTTTTTTTTTCATTTTTCTCGAAAACAATAAAATATATTAAATGTTTTGACTACCAAAAATCACTGTTATTATGTTTTCTGACTTTTCCTATTGACCTGTAGAGCTCAAATGATGTAGTGCACGCCAGTAGGTAGCTTGATTTCCATCAAGGTGTGTTAGTCTGTATTTGCAAAGCTCTGAGATCACGACTTTATTCTACTTTCGCCCTGATCATCCCGGCTGTTACGCCATAGATTACACCCACTAAGATGCAATATACAGATTAAGCTATAACAGGCTAAACTTTATTAAGTCACTTTTATATAATCTATGGAAATATTCATTACAACATGTTAATTCCTTTATTTTGCATGTCCAAGTGCCTCCATGATATATAATTATGTTTAGTATAAGTTAAGAAAAAAAATAATATGTATAAAATTAATTCCCCTACAAAAACTTTCAGGACGTTGTATATACTATGTCAACTATGTATGGTTAATATTTCAGACATCTATCACAGATAAAACCACAGTTACAGGGGTGTGAAAACCACGTCAAACCTGTAAATATACACTCGGTCTTGGCCTAGTGAACTGCAGCACAGTGGGGCCAAACCACAGTTACAGGGGTGTGAAAACCACGTCAAAACTGTAAATATACACTCGGTCTTGGCCTAGCGCACTGCAGCACAGTGGGGCCAAACCACAGTTACAGGGGTGTGAAAACCACGTCAAACCTGTAAATATACACTCTGTCTTGGCCTAGCGAACTGCAGCACAGTGGGGCCAAACCACAGTTACAGGGGTGTGAAAACCACGTCAAAACTGTAAATATACACTCGGTCTTGGCCTAGCGCACTGCAGCACAGTGGGGCCAAACCACAGTTACAGGGGTGTGAAAACCACGTCAAACCTGTAAATATACACTCTGTCTTGGCCTAGCGAACTGCAGCACAGTGGGGCCAAACCACAGTTACAGGGGTGTGAAAACCACGTCAAACCTGTAAATATACACTCGGTCTTGGCCTAGCGCACTGCAGCACAGTGGGGCCAAACCACAGTTACAGGGGTGTGAAAACCACGTCAAACCTGTAAATATACAATCGGTCTTGGCCTAGCGAACTGCAGCACAGTGGGGCCAAACCACAGTTACAGGGGTGTGAAAACCACGTCAAACCTGTAAATATACACTCGGTCTTGGCCTAGCGCACTGCAGCACAGTGGGGCCAAACCACAGTTACAGGGGTGTGAAAACCACGTCAAACCTGTAAATATACACTCGGTCTTGGCCTAGCGAACTGCAGCACAGTGGGGCCAAACCACAGTTACAGGGGTGTGAAAACCACGTCAAACCTGTAAATATACACTCGGTCTTGGCCTAGCGCACTGCAGCACAGTGGGGCCAAACCACAGTTACAGGGGTGTGAAAACCACGTCAAACCTGTAAATATACAATCGGTCTTGGCCTAGCGAACTGCAGCACAGTGGGGCCAAACCACAGTTACAGGGGTGTGAAAACCACGTCAAACCTGTAAATATACACTCGGTCTTGGCCTAGCGCACTGCAGCACAGTGGGGCCAAACGACGTTTCGTGTTTCAAAAAAGGTTACAGCCTCCAAATTCTAACCGATTTCAATTAATTGTTTTTTAAATGAACGCTAATAAAATTTAGAACAACTTTGTCTGGTCAGATTTTCAATTTTGTTTCCCCAGTTAATTAAATTACGCGTAAATAATTCACGAACTTTTAGAATTTAACATAAAATAATGTTTTATTTTTCATCTAACTTAATATCAGCACTGATATCATTGAAATTAAACATTCAAAACCTTATTAGACTTGGAAAATATTAAAATCTATTTTCTAATCATTCAAAAATCATATTATATAAACTTATCTCATTATTGAATTAAGATAAATTTACGTTTTGGAGATGTCAGTCTGTTTTTTTCCAAGTCTATTCAGCTTTTGAATGTTTAATTTCAACGATATCAGTGCTGATATTAATTTAGACGAAAAATAAACTATTATTTTATGTTAAATTGTAAAAGTTCGTGAATTATTTACGCGTAATTTAATTAACAGGGGAAACAAAAACAAAAATCTGACCAGACATTTTATTAGCTTTCATTGAAAAAACAATTCATGCATTGAAATGGGTTAAGATTTGGAGGCTGTAGCCCTTTTTGATACGAGAAAAGTTTTTTTTTTTTTTTTTTTTTTTTTTTTTTATTTATTTGAAATCTGTACAAATTGTAAACAGTACAATAATCAAGTTTGATGATGCATATATTATGAACAAGTTGAAAAAAATGGAAAAAGTAAAATAAAATAAAAACAATACAAAATGTGAAAGAAGCCAGCCATTGTTGGCACTTTCAAAGCTGTCCAAATAAATATTTTAATGATCCCTATATGATCAGAAGAGTAAATTGTCTCGGGGCCACTGTCTCTTGAGCCGCCTGGGAGGATTGTCTGGATGGGATTGGGACGATAGGGATAGACCTTCCGGGTTAGGATGGTAGGACAATTTGGAGTGGAACATTTGGAAACGGGTTTTAGCAAGGTCAAGGACAAATGGAATGTTAAGGTCATTGTGAAGGGTTTTGTTTGAGACGTAGAAAGGGGCATTTACAATTTTACGGAGCACTTTTGACTGGAATGCCTGTATTCTGTTGATGTTGGATGGTTTTGCAGACCCCCAGAGTTCAAGTCCGTATGTCCATATTGGTCGAATGATTGTTTTGTATATCGTTAGTTTGTTCTGTATTGATAATTTAGATGAGGGTCCAAGGAGTCGTCTAAGTAGTCCGTATCTTTTGTTCAGTTCTTGTCTTTTCAGTCTCGTGTGAGGGTTCCATGTCAGTCGGCTGTCAAGGTATAATCCTAGATATCGAACCTCGCTGGATACTGGTAGTGGAGTGTTTTTGAGATGTACAGAAGGGCATGATCTCCGGTTGAGAGTGAATGTAACCTGCTTACATTTTTCCGGGTTGATTTTTACTCTCCACATGTCACTCCAATGTTGTATGGCGGTAAGATGTTCCTGCAGGTGTTGGGATGCTACTGAGGGATCAGGGGAAGTTGACAGGATGGCAGTATCATCTGCGTAGGTTGTTAGTAGGGTTTGGGGGTGTGTGGGAATATCCGCAGTGTAAAGGAGGAAAAGGAGAGGACCAATAATACTCCCTTGAGGGACTCCAGCATTTATGGGGCAGGTCGGGGAAAGAGTTGTACCGTATTTGACTTGGAAGGATCTGTTTGACAGATAGGATTTGAGGATAAGGAAATAGGTGTGTGGAAGTATAAGCTTTACTTTGTAAAGTAATCCCGGGTGCCAAACCCGATCGAATGCTTGAGCAACGTCGAGAAAGGCACTCGTGCAAAAACTCTTACGTTCAAGCGAGGAGGAAATTGAGTCTACGACTCGTAAGCACTGTTGTATAGTGGAATGCTGGAAGCGGAAACCAAATTGATGATTGGGAATTGTATTCGAGGATTCTATGATAGGGAGGATTCTTTTGTACAGGAGTTTTTCGAATATTTTGGACATTAATGGGAGAAGGCTGATGGGCCGATAGGAAGAGGGACAATCTGGAGGTTTAAAGGGTTTGGGGATAACGACGACGACTGAGTGTTTCCAGGGATTCGGGAAATGGGTTGTTCTTAGGATTGAGTTATAGAGGTATGTAAGGAATATAATGGCCTTCTGGGGGAGGTTTTTGAGTATTGTGGAGGTGATAAGATCATAACCGGGAGATTTCCTAGGAAGGTGTTTGATGATGTATTTAACATCGGATGGATGGAAAGCTTTGGGAGGGAAGGACAAAGGTAAAGGAGAATTCAGGTAATGTTCGATATCTGCACGAGAAAAGTAGTTCGGCCCCTCTGTTTGCCAAGCGTATAGATTACACAGATTCTAATAAAGGAGTCTTTCTGGCATCGACTTGCGATACACTTTTTAAAGTCGATTATGAATTTTATTTTATTTCATTCCTTTTAATATTCATGTTGGTTTGTTAAATTGTAGGTAATATAGTTCTAAACAGTCACTATGTCATCACACATTTGTATAGAGCTTCCCCCTAGGAAAAAATTATCGAAACAAAAAAAAAAAAACATGGGTAAATCAGAAGGAGAGCGTCCTCAGCACCGATTTTCTTCAAAGTTTGCACTATAACGTATTTTGATGCACTAAACACGAATCCTTTAAAAAAAAAAGTTGGTCTCAACTAGAAAAGAAGTTATTAAGCACTAAAGTTCACTGTTATGGAGGTTATAAAAGGCGGGGTAAACAGCGCATGCGATTATTAATTAGAAATTACAATTAAAATATTAAAGTTTAGCTTAATGATACATTCATTAAGCTAAACTTTAACATTTTAATTGTAATTTCTAATTAATAATCTTATTTATGTTTATTTTTTTTTCTACATATAAAACTATTAAATCATTTAAGTAAACTGTAAAATATTGTATAGAAAATACATGCGATATGCAATGCATGGGGCATGTAGTAAATAAACGGCCATACCTCAGGGTTACTGGGGTATGGAAAAAAAAAAAAAAAAAAAAAAAAAAAAAACAGCTCATGCGCAATAGTCCTCAATGACGAAGTGTAATTGAAATTTAGACTCACCTGTGGTAGCTGACTTGTCGTAAACTGTCGCTTTTGGGCATACGTGCTATGTGTTTCCGCTCGCTCAAGAAGATATCAAACCCCTTTTCACTCCAACTCGCAGAAATTAATAGAATTCTATGCCCAAAAGTCGTCCTAGGCATTCTTCGTTTGTTACCTTCATAGTGAACTTTTTTTTTATAAATAACTTCTTTCCTAGTTGAGAACAACTTTTTTTTTTTTTTAACGGATTCGTGTTTAGTGCATCAAAATATGTTATGGTGCATACTTTGAAGAAAATCGGTGCTGAGGACGCTTTACTTCAGTTTTACCAAGACATGTTCACGTATAATTGTATCAATTAGAAAAAATAACATGACCTGGAGCGTAAATAGTTCAAGGGCAATATAATTCGGCCTTGACACGATACAAACACCATTACCATTTCACAATGGCCAATAAGACCTCTACGGGACAATCAGCTTATTAATTGGGTTATTAAATCAACAAGATCATTGACACTTGCTCATTCCAAGGACATGATTTGCTTTCGAAAGGTGTGTTCCAGTTGAAGGTCTTGTTATATTTATTGCTTTAATTTTCGTTTAGTGGAATATTATTCACAAAAATGCAACAATTAATTAACTGTATAAGCAGGTTTCTATCTGGAAAAATATTCAAACTTCTAGCAAGTATACAGAATTGTTATAATATTAATAGAATTCATCATATATGAACTATGGAATGCAAAAACTGTCCAAAAACCATATTTTTCCGAAATTGAGTTTTCGATTAAAATGGTTTCCTTAAAGATACTATATCAAACGGTGTTTCTAGTAAGGGAGACATTGAAGGTCTAAAATTTTGTACAGTGCAAGAACCCCAGTATAATTCTGTATAATTCTCCGTGGGAGGGGGTTCTTTACATTTTTATCATCAGTCAGCATGGTATTTTTGTTTTCTAATCTGCAATAATAATGTTT
The DNA here is from genome assembly GCA_946811695.1 of Gonocerus acuteangulatus. Lineage (NCBI taxonomy): Eukaryota > Metazoa > Arthropoda > Insecta > Hemiptera > Coreidae > Gonocerus > Gonocerus acuteangulatus. The sequence goes on from OX328128.1 coordinate 70,139,799, forward strand.
GTCAAAATATTAGTGATATTAAAATTTATTTGTGGAAGTTGTTAGTCGGACAGTCCAAAAACCATCGCCCTAACTGCCGAGAAAATGTAAGACAATCACAAAAGAATGTTTCTTTCATATAAACAACACATTTTTTTATTCTAAACCAGCTAGGAGCTAGAATGTTTTAAGTGTCTCCTGAAAAGTTAGAAAAAGTTGAGTTGGATTGTTTTGCATTGCATAAGTCACATGAAAGAAAAGTCATCAGCCCTATCCTGGCTAGAAAAGGGTGGTACCTATAGATAACCCGTCCTAAAATTCGTAGTTAATAATAATGGACGTTAAAATTGAAATAATAATAATTCATATGTTTTAGTTTCAGGTATTTATTTACAACATTATCCGAACATAAATATGACCATTATTTTTGTCTTGCCGTCAAGGAACTCTGTATGCTACAGCCCCATAACAAATTAAAGAAGATACTCGCCAATCAGCTAACCAACCAGTCTGTACGTAGCAGGAGTGGTCTGTTAAACAAATTATTCAATGAGACTCGGCCATTAACTGTAAGCGAAGGCTCCAATCCGATAAAAAAAAGTCAAAGAGAAAATGGGTTCAAGATGTGGCAAGAAGTGGTCCATAATGAATTAAACGAAATTGTTAATGTTCAGCACCAAATTGCTAATGAAATGTATATATATATATAGAAGAGGTTGATGAGGAAATAGTGCTGAACATATAGGTGCCTATTATTGAGGCTAAATGATCGACAATATAGAGTGATAGAAAAAAAATTGAATTATTTATTTTTGAAAGCATAAGAAAAAAAAAAAATATCTCCTTGTGGAACAGGCACTGGTTAGTATGTTAGATGTGAAAATAAAACAAAAAAAAATATTAACTTCTGTGCGGATGAAAATAATGAAAATACAAGCATGTATAGTAGATGGTCGGGCGAATAGTGGCCGCTGAGGGTAAAGAAAAAGGTTATAGTCTTGCTTATCTGGTTGATGCTGCGTCTTCCCTGTAGCCGCTGACGCCAGGTTGAAAATTGGAGCTTGACGGGGCTTAGAAGAAGGTGTACCTCCAGAGAATGGATGCAGCAAGCGAAAAAAAATGCTCCTAAGGGCCGCAAGCCGGTGCTGTTCCTCCGGGACTCAAGGCTGGACTCACCCTAAGGGAGCCAAGGCTGTACTGCCTTAGGGCGGGCACCTTGCAAATCGGCGCCTTTTCTGTGCTGAGCCCGTAAGGTGCTGCCCTCATTTGAAGATTGCACCGGGAGGTGGCGAATTCTGCAGGCTAGAGGTAAAACAGCCGTCCTATCGGAGAGATAAATGTGATCCCGAAGAGGATTAAAGACCGGCTGATAACCGCCTCCGGACTTGTATCTCAGCTGCCAGACTATTCCTCAATAGCTAGACGCTACGATACTTATAATACAATGATTGAATAAAATATAATAAATAATTGATAACTTATCCTACTTGGTCTTTAACAGAAATAAAATCCTCAATAGAATGCTGGGATCCTTCATCGCGGGCTAGCAGTAATTAGAATTAGAATCGGACACACAAAACCGTCACGTGGGCTCCTCATGTCGAAAGAAGACCCACTAAAATGTTCAAGATGTGGATCAGAAAAACGTGTTTCCTCTGCACCAAATTCCTTATTCTCCCTACCAATTATCGATTTCTTTTTTAACTAAAAAAAAAATATTGATATTAGGTACATAACTTTTGATTAGGAATGATTTATTTAGAAATCAAAGGAAATTGCAGTCAAGTAGATATTAACTTGAACGATTGTTCTAGCTAATTCAGTTAGATAGTTATATACAGCAAAATTGCATAAGCAATGTATATATTTAGAATTTATGTTTAACTAGTTGTTACCCTGCGTGCCATGCTACACCTACTTAATATTATATTGCTAAACTCCACACAGTATTGCCCCTTTTTCTTCAAGAGAAATTAAGAAAATCGATCTTAAAACCAGCATGCAGTTTATACATACATATATGTATATATATATATATATATATATATATATATATATATATATATATATATATATTCACAGAATACAAAACCTGTTTCATTCCAATCATATCTTAATATTTCCAAGCTTATATTTTATATAAATCATGCATGTTTTTAATTTAATATTAATGTACTATATGGTCACCATTGGTGCTGTAGACAACAGATACATAGGGGAAAGTGTTGTTCCTTTTACCTCTGTGAAAATTTAATTTTTCTTTAGCTTTAATATTAAGGCTAAATTCTATTTTTTTATTTGTTATTATTAATCATCTTTAATTTTTTGTTAAGGTTCTAGTTTTACATTTAATATTTTGTTATTAATTGTTACAAAAATAATGGTACTTTAGGAAGGTGTACAATAGTTGTACCTTTGACCATGGGATGTTGTACTACTGACCACGTAAAAACAACTCATCAGTGCAGAAAAAAAATGTATTCAGTAATAGTGTAAATAATTGTCAGTTTAATGTATAAAGGACGTAAGCATAATAAATAAATAAATAAACTATTATTGATAGTATGTTATCCAGCTTTATATGATGAAAAATCCACTCCAAATGACAAACTTTTTAACTGTCAAGTAGATCCAAAAGCAATAGCATGGTACGGAAGTTTAGCCACAATGTCTTCTTCTCCAATATCATACAAATTTTCTTATGTAGTTTACGCAATTCATATAAAAATTTTCATCTCTTGTAAACTTGTCGCTTAAAGTTTGTTTTTTCAAATATTGGATCCCACAAATCTCTGCGACAAAATATGTAATAGTATTATAACTTGTACGCTTATCAAGAATAATATTTCCTTTTTCCAAGCCATCTTTTACAAATTGTTGCTGTTTTTCTAACTCACGAAATTTATCAGACAGATCAACGTCACTTTCTTTTGTAGAAATCTTGGTGTCAGTATCAGATTCTGAACTGTCATAAAAACGAATTATTTTATAATTTACTACTTTTTTAGGAAGGGGTTTATTTGTATGTGGTGTCTTGCGTTTAGGGTCATGCTTTTGCTTTTTTTTTTTGCTTCAATAAGTAACTTTTCAGGAATATCTGTCAGGATACGAGGTTTCCTTTTAGGCCGGCCCCTGTTTGAGATTTTTCTTGCCTGCACTTTTGGACGAGGCCTTACAACTTCAGGTGTAACGATAAGGGACGATAGGTTTGAACTCGTATTTTACACCGAGGATTGATAAAGTCAGTTTGAACTTATTTAAATTCTTTATGAACCATTGAAGGAAAAAAAAGTTAACTATTTTAAAAAAAAGTTGTAACAGAAGAATATAAAAGTTAAATTATGAAAAAATCACTCAGAAGTGTTGTGCCTGTGCCCTGGTTAAAGGAAAAAGAACTAATCGTGGTCAGATGTACAACATAATGGTAGTGCAAATTGAAAAGCCTGTAGCATGCTTTAGGGTTAAAATTAATCATTTTCAGAAGCTTCGCTATATTTCTTAATTCTAATAGCTACTATGTCAAATGATTTCCATCAACAAAGACATAACACACAAAATATTATTAGACAAAACATTATCAATAAATTACTTACATTTTAGCGCGGTTCCTCCCTCCCCCATAGGGAGGAACCCCGCTTATAGGGTTGATACAATGAAACAATCCGGAAGTGCCGACTAGAAAATTTCGCGTTTCAGAACCCCTAGAGACCGAAAATAACGGTGGTTAAAATTTGTATATACATATATATATATATATATATATATATATATATATATATGTATGTATATATATATATATATATATATATATATATATATATATATATATATATATTTGTCTGTTCGCTCATTTCTGGCTTACCTGATGGTCCGATTTTGATGAAATTTTGTACAAAAATCCGTCGTACAATTTGAAAGGTCAAGTTCGTTAACCAGCAGAATCCGCCCACTGGAAGATGGCGTTTGGGGCGAAATTCGCGCAAAAAAAATCGTAACGCTTACGATTTTGAGTTCATAAGCTTGTAAGTACTCGTTTTATAGGCTTCTTGGGCTAGGAAAACGAATGGAACCATTTTCAATGCGATAGCTTTAACCGTTTTCGAGAAAACTGAAAAAATAATTTTTGAATGCCGTTTTTGGTTTGGGTACTTAGAGTCATGGGATTCAGTTGAAACATTTACTGCATGTTCTACTTTCATTAAAACTAATATGTTGAAATTTTGGTTGCGTTTGGAGGTAAGGAAGGGTTAGAATAAAATAGTTTATTAACAGACATAAAAAAGTTTTGGTAACTTTGTATACTTTTCTTATAATTTTGGGAAACGGAAGGATACCATTAGAAAGCTTACTAAATGCTCTACAAAAAAGGTTCTAATAAAAGTTTTGATTAGGCGATGTCAATCGGAGAAATAAGTGCTTAAAACTTTAAAGTAATTGATTTCGCTTATTCGAACTGTTCTTTTTGTCTTTGATTTTTATACTTAAAATTATGGGATTCAGTTGAAACATTTTCTGCATGTTTGAATTTCATCAACACTAATATGTTAAAATTTTGGTTACGTTTGGAGCTAAGGAAGGATTAGAATAAAATATTTTATTAACATTGAAATGTTTTGGGAACTTCGTATACATTCCCTAATATCTCGAAGACGGTTAGGAATATTGGTAAACGGAGGGTTACCATGCGAAAGCTTACTAGATGTTCTACAAAAAAGATTCTGGAACAATTTTTGATTAGGCTATGTCAATCGGAGAAATAAGTGCTTAAACTTTGAAGTAATGTCAGCTTTGGATTTGTCGATTTCCTTGAAATGTCTTGAAACTGTCGAGGCTCCTACTCCGAGTTCTTTGGCATATTCCCTAGTGTTTTTAATTGCTCATATTAGTCAAATGTATTTGTCAATAAAACAGGATACGTATAATTAGAATCAATATTTTGTTTGTTAGAATTCGAAGATGCCGTATGAATATCTAGATTACAGTACTGGTGTTGATTTCGTTCTTTAGAATTATTCTTGGTATTCCCCATTTTCATCTGTTACCCATAGTTTTTTATTGTTAGTAGGTTTTTCTTATTGATTATAGAATATAAATCTATTTGGCTATAAAACAGGATACGTAAAATTAGTGACAATATTTCGGAGATTTCTGAGCGAAATACTTTTAAGATTTTCTACCAGCACGAACGGCTTTTTTCCTCTACTTTTATCCACTAGATAGGCTTTATTTTGCATATTATTCTATATAAGTTTTATTCAGCAGGGGATTCTGATGAAATGTCGTGTTTTTGCTGTGGATTTTAAATACGATGTATCTAAGATTGGATAACATTAGCGAGTCTACATAGTTAAGAACCGACGACGGAGGATTACTTCTTGCTATGATTTAGTCTACATATGTATATTAAGTCCTAAATCCAAAAAATAAACTTCACAACGGTTAGATACTATGAGCGTATATGGCGGTTCAATGCCCGTAGAACACAAGGGGGCCGCAGGAAATTTACCTGCTAAGAGTTAATCCTCAAGAGCTGTAAATATACCCCAGGTATCTGCCGACACAAATACAAAGCCTAGGCGGAGAGCACCCCAAAAACACAGATCCAAAAATAGGTTATATACTAAATATTCATAAAGACTACTTAGTTGTAAACCGATTCATCAATTAGCAATCAATAATTTTCAACAAAGGTTATATACTAAATATTGATAAAAAGTATTTAATTAGAAAAAAATCAATATTCCACAAGACTTGTTTTTGGTCCATTTGTGTCTACTCCATAGACTTAATTAGGTATATTATTCTATTGTAGTTGGGCAACTAAACTTTGTTTTATTTTGTTAAATAAAGTTTTTTTTCTTGACTTGTTATTCGTCAAGACTTTTATTTGTCCTTGTGTATTTACTAGATACGTTTTATTCGGCATATTATTCTATATAGGCTATATTAGGCAGGGTATTCTACTCAATCTTGTGTACTTCTTCTTGATCCTTCTGTACATGGGCGTATATAAAAACAATTTCGGGGGGGGCTGAGACCATTTCCAGGGTATGGAATACTAAATATTTAGAGCTTGGAATAGTTTTAGGCAACTAAAACGCTATTGCACGTAAAATAAAATATGTTTCATGAACTAAGTGATCTTATTTAATTTATTTTTAAGGGTTTTACGAGAATTTTTTATCATCAATTCAAAATTTCGGGAGGGGCTGCAGCCCCCTCAGCCCCCCCCCCTCATATACGCCCATGCTTCTGTATCCTCTAGAAAGGCTTTATTAGGCATATTTTGTATTGATTTATAGAGCTTTGCTTTAGAATGAGAGCCAGATTCTGTAATTTCCGGTTCTGTGTAAAAGTTAGCTACTGTCGGTGTCCCTGACGCCTTAATATCACTTTTATTCGAGATGTTCGAGAGGATTTTGACAATTTTCACGAGATATATAAAAAAAATAAGTTTATTTCTTTTCTAAGCTTATCAAATGGCACTAGGGACATGAACGGAACCGCGCTAAGATGCTGCAGTTCCTGCGAGTCGGACTTTTTATGATAGAAATGGATAAGTATTTTTTGCAAAAATCCTCTTTGACTTGAATAATCCAAAGTAGTTTACACAAGCCCTCTAGCGAAGGAGCTAAACACTAAACACCAAACTTTATAAAATGTTGGTACATGGCGCCACAATCTAGGTGCTCAACGATACAATATGGACAGAGGTACAACACCATGTTTTCTATGGACTCCCATGGTGTTTTCGTGGACTGGGTCGAAGACTTCTTAGGATCGATAACTACAATATGGATGTATTTTTTTGCATAGTTTACATCATTCAAGTGTTTTAATTCTCTTATAAAACTGCATTAGAACTAAAAGGAGAGGGATTAGAGATTATGAATCTCAAATTTTATATTATAGAAAAGGCTAAATACCAACTGAATCCACATAGTCATTAACTATTCTTTCAGATCGCGAAATATTTTGAGAACATTGAGGAGACGGCTTCGACTCCTCCTGTTATTCTTATTACTATTTATTATGGCATGATTGCGTTGGCACAATTTTTAAAAATTATTTTAAACAGTTTCCCCTGCTGATTGTGTAAACTTCAGTGGATGCCCAGATCATTTTTCGAAATATACTAATTCATTTTTCTTTTAACGAAATACTTTATTTAACCCAGTATAATTTATATATAAATACAGATTTTGCTCCACTCCATGTACCATGATTTTAAGTATATAATGCTGAAATTAGTTGAATTTCGAAGTACATTTAACAAATATAAAACATTATTCTACTATAATACTCTAATTTATATTTTATTTGTTATAACCATCTTTGACATAGGAGTCAGATAAATGTAATCCGCATTATCCGCTTTGGACAAATTGTCTTCAATAATTATAAATACATTTTTCACAAATGGCTTTTAGTTTTCAGGTTTTTTATATTGTTTCAGCGTTGAGTTTTTTGTTTTTAGCGCGGTTCCACCCTCCCTTCATAGGGAGGAAGCCCGCTTATAAGGTTGATCTCATGAAACAATCCGGAAGTGCCGACGAGAAAATTTCGCGTTTCAGAACCCCTAGAGACCGAAAATTCCGAATTCGATTATTCGAACGGTTTTTTTGTCTGTTTTTATTCCTTGTTATTTCTTAATTGCTTATAGTTGGATAATGTATTTTACAATAAAACAGGTTAAGTAAAATAACAAAACAATTTATTGTTAGAAATCTAGATTTCCAAGATCCCAAGACCTTGTAACTAGCTGGACCATTTCTAGTGTTGAGAGACCCTTCCAGGTAAGATCGTAAATCAAGACTGGTAGAACCAAAATAATAACTGCTTCTATTTTATTCTTTCCAAATTAGACTAGGGATAAGAACGGAACCGCGCTAAGATGATGCAGTTCCTGCGAGTCGGACTTTTTTTTCAGTGCTTATTAAAAATTCCGATCCACATAAAAATAGGTAATATATCGTTTAAAATGTTTTCTAGTGTTGTGAATTATGTGAATATATTTGTGATGCAGATGGGAATTGTATCGAAAAATATAGGTGAATGTATTAATGTTACATGCATAAGGTAAACATTCTTTCATGTGCTTACCTTAAATTTTATTCCAAAATGGGTTCTTAAATAAAATAATATTGATTTTAATTGAGCGGAAGCCTACTGTATTAAGGAACCGAATATTAAATAATTATTACACACTGACAACTGACGGAGTACCAAGACGACGTACTGTAACAGAGCGGAGTGCGAACAGATACTGCCGACTGCATGACTAGCTGCCGGCCAAGTACTGACTGACCTTGCCCTCGTCAGGATCTGGGTGGGGGGTCACCCCTCTCTTGGTGGATTTCTGGAAGAGTATCGGAAGGAAGGTATTCACAAATACTCCTGGCTAGGGGGAACAGATTTTATTGTATTTACAATATTTTTTTCTGATTCTTAAATCGTAGTTTTTATGAAATACTGTAGGTTTTAAGTGATTTTAAAGCATTTAAACAGGTTATTATTTTAACATATTTTGTCAAAAATCCATATTTTTACATATTCTGCCATAAATACATATTTCGATATTCTTTTTATTTTTTAATTGAAAAAATAAAGGGGAAACTAAGAAAGGAAATAATGGGTTACCCATTGACTCTAGATCACTGTGTTTTTTCTAATTACAAGAAGCAAAGGTGGCTGGCAGCCATGCTTCTCGGCGCTAATTGTCTAGGAGCAGATGCGTTCAAAAAAAAAATGTACTACTTATACTTTTGTTCTTTTCATTTATAATAACCATTTATAATAAAGTACGTACTAAATAATAATGCTTTTATTTTCAATATTTTGTAGTGTTTTAGGTATTTTTTAAATAAATATTTTCAATTTTTTATTACATATTTAATTATATATAGTTAAATATATATGTACATATTTTGAATTTTATTTTTCACAAACATCCGCATCCTACTAATGTCAATATTTGAGAATGATCAAGAGGTCGTGTATAACTTTAATAGCACTTTCACATTAGAGGAATATCATGAAATGGCTTATATTAGCAATTTGATCGGCAACTCTGCAGGTAATGTCAATCTCACACAGTGACTGTTAAAAAATTTAATTTATTTTGATAACTCATATCTTTGATATTCTGTACATCTGTACGTCTCATAGCTTGATCTGAGCGATCAAGCTATGAGACGTAGGTTGAGAGCCACAGCTATTGATAACACAGCTCCTTTCTGTAAATAAAATGTTGAAATTTATTTTGCTTTACTTCATAATATTTCACTTGCCTGTGTACAAACATTTAACGAAAAAGAGCCGACATTTTGAAATTTAAGTGTGCTCTAAAATAATACATTAGCCATGGCATATACAATGGCTATTATATTATTATAAATTTAAAATTTGAATAATTTAAAGTTAAATCTTGGCTAGAAAACACTTAAATTTCAAAATGTCGTCTCTTCTTCGTTATATGTTTGTATACAGTCATGTGAAATATTATAAAGTAAAGGAAAATAAATGTCTACATTTTATTTCAAAACAACAAATTGACAAAAGTTACTGAATTTATTAAAATAACACTTACCATTGGATATAATTTTATTCGTATTTAAATTACCTACATTTTTTTATTCACATCAAAATTCAACCAAACCATAATAAACGGTCAGAAGAAATACATACCCTAAATAAATCTTCACACTTCAGGCAGATATGAGTTGGCTTAAAAAACTAATACTTGTCATTAAATTAATACGTAGAATCACACTTTTTTTTCTCACTTAAAAGTAAATAAAAATGGATATAAAAAAAAATCGTTCTTAACTACTGAAATCATGGAAAATATAATAAAATCTAGAGATTGGTTAGATTTTGTGGCAGAATTTAGCATTTTTTATGTAATTTGAATTATTGTAGGCTGCCTTCACTGAGTAATATGTGTAAGGCTTAATTTTCTCATAGTTTGCAGATCGATCTTACACAGTGACCTCTAGTTTCTTGTCATTTAATATGTGTGTATTAGTAGTGAAAGTCCTATTTAATTAATAAAATGGTAGGAATAGTAATATATAAGTAATTTTTATATAAGTCACCTCGGTGGCCCTGCTCGTTTTTTTTTTGTTTTTTTTCACCCATCCTTTCTGGCTATCGAACTACCAACTTCATAGACTGGGATCACGAAGTTGACATTTTTTCATGACGAAACTTATCGAAGCGTTTAGTTCAACTCCCAGTCTTGACTATCCATGTGAGACATTCCATTGCCAATCTGTACCCATTAAGTAAGTGAATTCCTATAGCAAAACGTTTCGATTGGATATAAGTCATTGCATGATGACTACAAATTGGCTCGACATTTACCCAAGCGGCCGCCACTTCGCATTACTGTCAATCTATGCAATCCGCATGCAGTGTCTTAAATCAAGTATGGCTTTTGGCATTTAATTTATTTTATAGATAAAGAATGCTTACTCAAAGTTTCACACTAAAAATGTTGAGGGTTTTCCGGCTGCCGTTTACTAACGCACCATCCAATTTAGCAAGACAAGCAGATGTGTTATTGACTCGAAAAGATTCCTAAAACAGGATCAGATCCAGTCTGGTGTTCGATCATGACCAAGTTTTCCAGCTAGCACATTGACTACTTATGAAGTTGTTTAATAATTTTAAGTCCATAGTGAGGTGTCTAGAATCAAAACAAGACACATCATTGAGATCAATTTGTTCATAAAACACCAAAAACTGGACAAGTCTTATGTTTCATTTTATACATGTTTATAATTTTCTTAAAAGCTGTAAGTATCAATAAAGAATGTTTTTGAAAAATTTGAGAAGTTTATCGGTTATATTATCTATTTTGAAGGAATTTTTATTTTTTATTTGTCTTACTTAGTTTTAAAATTTACTGATGTATGTCTTATTTTGAAGCCAACTTTCCACTTCAGATTAAAAAACAGCACGATTTATTGAGTTTTGAAAATTCTTTTCTTTACCTGTAGACAGAGGATATTCTGAACTTTTAAAATCAACTGTTATCTTAAAATCTTAGTGATGTGTCTTGTTTTTGATTCTAGACGCCTCCTTTGCACTCTTAGCCTTGTATGTAAATAACGCTGTCTGATCGTATTTGAAGCGTTGACTCCTTTGGCTTGGCAATCAGCTTGTCATACTCTGTTATAAAGCCCGGTAGCATTGAGCAGGTATTTTTTCATAAGGCACTCTTTCATAAAAAAAACCTTAAAAAATTAGCCTTTTACGAAAGCCCGATAAATTAGAATTCCCATCAAGAATAAGAATAATGTTAAAACCCTTCTTCATAACTAGATTAGGAAATAGAATTTAAAAATTCTTTGAATCATAAAACAAAACCTCTTTCATGGTAAACATGGACTGACAAGATATTCTTCTTGTTTACCAAAACTCTTTAGTTTGGTGAGGTTTCACTCGTGATGAAACGGTTACCTTGTGAAACCTCCGAAAGCTATTCAGCACTACTGTTTTTAACTGAAAGGCTCTTACGTTTCACAACGGATTAAGGGAAGGATAATCCGTGAAATCAATATCAATAGACATATGTAGACATATCATTCTATCATAAAGGCAACCTTTTACATTTTAATTTCTCTGTAACATTTATAATATTCTCTCTCTCTCTTTCTCCCTCTCTTCCTCCCCCAAAAGATATTTTGTTTAGCAAGGTAATCCTCAATGATATCTATATTTCAATAATTAACTAGTTTTACATAGAGTAACATTTAATCAATCTTGGTTCATGGACTAGAAAAAATATACTTATTGAAATGGACAATTAGTAATTATTGTGGATATTTTGAGAGTTGTTTCAAGAAAAAAATACTCTATGCTTATATAGAGCGACAGCTAGTACATCTGAGAGCCTCAGAGGTCAATGGGTCTAAGAGACAATTTTGAGGAAAATAAGATAAATACAGGAATGCGTTGTGAACACCGTAATCTTGTAGATGGTTAAGAAATCAAAGCGATTTTCTTGACAGTTACTGCAAACTAGCTTGTGTTCTCTTGAGTATTGTCACTTTTGTAATAATAAGTCCAGAAGCAAATTAAGAGGTCTATGTGCGGATTCTCTAATTAATTTGCATATTAATCATAAACCGGAGGATATACCTATTATGTATCGTCGATAATAAACGCCTAAGGACCTGAGGATTCGTCTAGTATGAGCTGAACTGTAAAAATCTAGTTTCTGCTATTTTCACATATGTGCAACTTCGACTCTATTTTCCGCAAAACATTGAGTTTGTTACTTAGACCCCTTGACATTTGGGGTCCTCATTCATGGGCATATATAAGGGAGGGGGGCTGCAACCCTCCCCCCCAACTTTTGATTGACCGGTAAAATGAGTCATAAAACCTTTAAAAATAAATTAAATATCACTCAGTTCATAACAAATATTTTATTTTCGATGTTTTAGTTGGCTAAAACTATTCCAAGTTCTAAATTGTTAGTATTCCATACCCCTGAAATGGTCCGAGCCCCCCCCCCCCCGAAATTATTTCCTATATACGACCATGTCCTCATTTAGTAATGGAATTTTATTTTCAAAGACATTGTACATATTCATGATCGAGTTCCAGTTTTCTCATGGAGTTCAGACTCTTTCCCTTCCTCTGTCCAAGCATGGAAATGTGATCCATACATACCAAACATGGTCTTCCTCAGGGTCGAAGTCCAGAACCCGTTTCTCAAAACACTTTTGTGAACCTAGGTTTTAGTTTATCATGCAAAAATGATTAAACTGCCTCTTCTTCGCTGTTTCCTTCAAGACAGTTACCCCAATGTCTCGCCGTATACTTTCATTCTTGAGCTGGTCTCTCCTTGTCAGGTCTGCCACTCTCTGGTAAGACTTCATCTTAGTGTTTGCTCATCGGAACCCAGCTTTCACTTCCGGAAAGGACTTTTAATTTTAACTAAAAAATAAACAGAAATTAAAATATCTAAATTCCTTGGTTATTGAAAATATTTAAATTAGCATGCATTAAATGAAATTAAATTTTGTTTAAATAAAATAAATGACTGAGACGACAAAATTGAAAATAACAAAGATGGTTCGAGTAAAACATGCTCAAAGCATTGCAAAGGATCGCAATCGTGTTAGCAAAGTCTTACATTTCGAAATAACTTATTCATGTCAATGCCCTTCAGAAACAGCTTTCTAAATTCTTCTCCTTCCGTCAATGGGAAGTGTTGAAATTCTATGAATGTAGTTAAGTTGCAATATATATATATATATATATATATATATATATATATATATATATATATATATATATAAAATAATTAATATGCACACGAGATAATATGCTATTATTGCATGGGACTAGCTGGAAAGCATAAATTACCTCCTTGGAAGGTTACTGTAAGGATGAAACAAAGAAAATAATATATATATCCATCCTACATTTTTAGACAAAAGGGGATCAATCGTTCAACAAACTTCCACTTCATTTGCAAACATTTAATGCCTAATAAATGTAGAAGTTTTTCTGTAAGTAGTGAATCTGTAGTCCATTAGGGGACTCAGGAAAAAATTCGCAAGTAACCTCTGATTTATCGAGAATAACAGCAGTGCGTTATTGGATTTACAGAAAATATCTTCTAGCAATAGTTTTAGTGAATTGAATCACTATGTTTTTAATGAAAATGGTATCTATTTTATGATGGCATAAATAGAATTTCAATAAATTGTCTTATCAGTTTTTGAAAAATCTTTTCTTATTCAATAAAAAATATGTCTACCTTAAAAAAATAGAAAATTGTGCATAACTCCTTTTCCCTTAGGAATCGGACCATACTTTAAATAATTTTTTTTGGTTGGAAGTGATGTCTAGAATCACCCCCTAGAGTCTAGCTACTTAGACCTGATTCACCCTGTATATAACTGTTTTTGAAATAAGTGGAAATAACTAGGTTCTTCTTGGGGTTTTTGTATATATTATTATATACTTGTATCTAAATACTAATTCAGTGGCGGACAGCATGGTGAAACACCAACGACAATAAACTGCGAAAGATTAAACAAACAGTGATAGAGTGGCCATCCAGCAGAAGAGGAAACCGGAGAGAAGAGGTAGTATTAACTCGACTCCGAATTGGCCATTCTCTACTTGCTCACGGACACCTAATGACTAAACAAGACGCCCCAACATGTAGAAAATGTAACATACATACAAACTGGCGAAGAATAGGAACAATTATATTCTCATCTCAGGGCTCGCTGAGAAAATTCCTGGCTGCACCCTGGACGTCGGCGCTGATTTGTGTCGATACGCCGTAAAAAAAAACAAAAAAAAAAAACAATTACACATACTACTGACCTTAGGGTACTTTTGACCGAAGGTAGCTATTATTTGAATCAGATATTTAAACACTTACAAATTGCGCATATTATCACAAGATTAAACAAACTTATGAAAATGTTTACTCTTTCATTTTTTGTAATTTTCTTATTTTTATTTATTTATTATTTTGTTTTTATTAGTTTTATTTATTTATTTTGTATTTTATTTTTTATATTTTTGTTAATTAGAGGTATTTGCTACTTTTTCCCAAATTAATCTATTGCAATGTATTTATGAATATTACCATTTTCTTCAAAGCTGACGTTTCCATATAGACTAAATAATTTGCTGATCGCCTCCAAACGGTCCAGCAATAAATAAATACTTGTATCTCAAAACCGCTTGAGAAATCTTAATAAATGTAATGCATCGATTCTAAAGCCTATTAAATTTTTCGCAAAAACGGTTCTTATGCAATTGTTCATGGTGCGAGCTCATTTGGATAAATTAAAGAGGATAATTTCCGTATAGTCTTTTTTATCATTGAGATTTAATTTTACATTTGTTTACATTTGGATAAATTAAAGAGGATAATTTCCGTATAGTCTTTTTTATCATTGAGATTTAATTTTACATTTGTTTACATTTGGATAAATTAAAGAGGATAATTTCCGTATAGTCTTTTTTATCATTGAGATTTAATTTTACATTTGGATAAATTAAAGAGGATAATTTCCGTATAGTCTTTTTTATCATTGAGATTTAATTTTACATTTGTTTACATTTGGATAAATTAAAGAGGATAATTTCCGTATAGTATTTTTTATCATTGAGATTTAATTTTACATTTGTTTACATTTGGATAAATTAAAGAGGATAATTTCCGTATAGTCTTTTTTATCATTGAGATTTAATTTTACATTTGTTTACATTTGGATAAATTAAAGAGGATAATTTCCGTATAGTCTTTTTTATCATTGAGATTTAATTTTACATTTGTTTACATTTGGATAAATTAAAGAGGATAATTTCCGTATAGTCTTTTTTATCATTGAGATTTAATTTTACATTTGTTTACATTTGTCACGAAAGATTAAGCGTTTCTTTTCTAAGCTTTCCAAATTTCACTAGCCTACAGTTTTCGCTAAATTTCAGATTTCACGATGAACCCTGAAATCGTTTTAACGTTTGAAGGAAAATACATTAAATAGTAAAGTAATATATATATTATTGAAGGTAATGTAAAGCTCTACAACTCTATAATCGACATTCATTTTTTGGGTCCACCATTGAAGAGTTATCCGGTTGAAGAGAAGAACGGAAAAGCGGTTCCTGCGAGTCGAAGTTTTTCTTATAATTGCGTCATACAAATGACTGAAGATAGAGTTAATCCTCTGAAATAAATTTCCAACCTTTTCTTCACAGTCCGGATATGGAGACGTTTGGGAGAATGGAGGATTATTAGAAGTTACTATTGTCTTTTTCTTCTTTTTTTTTTTGTTTGTGTATTTAACAGCGTATTAACAATTTGGCTATTAGCTCCGGGCTATCTATAGGTTGCCACCTTTTTAGCACTTTCCTCCGAAGGAAAGTAGCTATTGAGGTTGCACTCATGACGGAATTTTTTAAAAATTTCTTCGAATCTTTATCGATGCTACCTAGTTGACACCGAAAATGACCCCAGTTAAAATTTCTCTCTCTCTCTCTCTCTCTCTCTCTATATATATATATATATGTCTATATATATATATATATATATATATATATATATATATATATATATATATATATATATAGTTATATATGTGTCCGTTAACACGATACAGGCCAGAGTTTTTGTTTTTTCGCTACGAAACTTGGTATGTAGTATTCCCCCATCAAACGATTGAACGAGTTCGTTAACCAACAAAGTCGGTCCATCCGGAGGGGGGGTTTACTCCGAAGCTAAAGTAGTTATTTGTCAATACCAGCCATAATTTTTGTTATATTTCAACGAAACTCGGTATTCACCGAAGAGGGGTCACCTGAAGAGAAAAATTTGTTGTAAAAATAAACTAAATCGGTTTACTAGAAAGGGGGGTTTACTCCGGACAGAAATTACTAATTTCATTATACCGGTCGTAATTTCTGTTGTAGTGTTGCGAAACCATGTATACGTCCTGGCTATCTAATAAGAAAGAATTGTTGTGAAAATGAACTAATTCGCTATATTGGAAGGGGGGGGGGGTTACTTTGTACTATGTTTGAATTGAATTCTTCCGCCAAACCAGGCGAATTCTGGTAACGTAGGCTCGCGAAACCCATCAAGATCAATAGATGAATTTGTGAAGCTTTGTGTATTTATTACGTAGTGTAGCATCACGCATACACAAAACTCTGGAAGGAAATTAATTACAAAATTAATAATTAAAACAGCTGTTAATAAAAGCAAAAGATCAGAATTTTATTTATATAGGTTATTTTAAGCAAATTATTCAGCAATGCACTCGACCCTACCCAATTTCGAGGAAAGTGCTTAGTTATGCAGCTCCTGCGTGACGGACTTTTTTTTTAATGCCAACAGCACGTAGTTGGTCACCCATTTAGGTACTAAGCCTGTTGAAGTTATTATTAACATTTCAGCATACAGTTGTGATGGAGAAATTATTATAAATGCAAATTTATTATAACAAATCATAAATTATTCCTATTTCACCACTCTGCCGTGGAGAATTGTTTGTCGGGTGTCATTAATGACCCAGGTATTTCTGCGTGTTAGTACATCCTCCTGGATGGAGTAGGATATAATGATGCTTGTCAGATCCTGTGCAATTTCCATTGGCATCATTATCTTGTGCAACCTCTTGCAATCCTAGAGGCAATGTTTTACCGGTGAACAAAGCTGTTTAGAAATATATCCCATTGGCTAAAGCCACCTGCTTGTAGGATGGTTGCTACATTCTCTTTCATGTGGGTGCTTAGACGGAGGAATTATTGGGCCGTACAGTAGAGTTCCGCTAATCCGAACTTAGGCCTCGGGTACGATACGAGCGATGAGCGACAGAACGACAGAGCGGCCGAGCATTTAGCAGAAGAGGGGCACTGGGAGCGATACAGAACGGCTGGGCGGTAATGTCCTTTAGTCTCCGTCATCGCGTACTCCAATATACGTTTTGTAATTAAAATATTAATATTAAAAAAAATTAAATGTTAAGTTAATAAACATAATATCTTACCTTGCATGTCCAACCTCTTCTTATAATTTCTTGGTTATGATTGTATTTTTAAAATCACTGAGTCTGTCATTCCATATTTTGTACTTCCGAAATAAAAAGCTCACGTTCACTATCATCCAATTTACTAATTTCTTATTATTCATATTTTAAAATTATTTATAAGAAAGGTAGCTAGAAGTTTATAAGCATTGGAAGGTTATAAACATTGGATGGTTATAAACGTCTTTCCACGAAATTTAATAATCAAGGGAAACAAAAACCGTAAATGTGAATTTACAAAGTTGTTCTAAATTTTATTAGCTTTCATTTTAAAATAAAAGTCCGACTCGCAGGAACTGCATCATCTTAGCGCGGTTCCGTTCTTATCCCTAGTCTAATTTGGAAAGATTAAAATATTTATTTATTGATAAGGCTTCGCAACTTTGGCGAATCGCCTGAAGATTAAAATAGAAGCAGTTATTATTTTGGTTCCACCAGTCTTGAATGGTCTTGATTTACGATCTTACCTGGAAGGGTCGGTCAACACTAGAAAGGGTCCCGCTAGTTACAAGGTCTTGGAATCTAGGAAATCTATATTTCTAACAATAAATTGTTTTGTTATTTTACTAAACCAGTTTTATTGTAAAATACATTATCCAACTATAAGCAATTAAGAAATAACAAGGAATAAAAACAGACAAAAAACCCATTCGAATAAACGAAATCAATTACTTTAATGTTTTAAGCACTTATTTCTCCGATTGACATCGCCTAATTAAAACTTTCGTCAGAACATTCTTTGTTGAGCATTTAGTAAGCTTTCGAATGGTAACCTTTCGCTTCCCAAGATTTTCAACCGTTTTCGAGATATTAAGAAATTATACGAAGTTCCCAAAACTTTTCATTATTTCTAGCAATAGAAAATTGGTCTCATTTTACCTATCCTGTTTTACACACAAATATATTTTCCTAACATAAGAAATTACAAAAATAAAAAGCAATAAAAAACCAAGGGAAAGAGACAACAATTACAAAAAGAACGACAAAACCCCGTTCATTCGAACAAAACAGACGTATTTGAAGTTTTAAGCACTTATTTCTCCGATTGACATAACCTAATCAAGAATAGTTTTAGAATCATTTTTGTAGAGAATTTAGTAAGCTTTCAAATAGTTTCTATCCACGTACCACGATTTCCCAACCGTGTTCGAGATATTAATGAATGTATACGAAGTTCCCAAAACTTTTCATGTCTGTTCATAAAATATTTTATTCTAATCCTTCCTTAACTCCAAACGTAACATAACTTTTAACATATTAGTTTTAATGAAAGTAGAACATGCAGATAATGTTTCAACTGAATCCCGTGATTCTAAGTACCCAAACCAAAAACGGTATTCAAAAACTATTTTTCCAATTTTCTCGAAAACGGTTAAAGCTATCGCCTTGAAAATGGTTTCATTCGTTTTCCTAGCCCAAGAAGCCAATAAAAAGAGTACTTACAAGCTTATGAACTCAAAAACGTAAGCGTTACGATTTTTTTTGCGCGAATTTCGCCCCAAACGCCATCTTCCAGTTGGCGGATTTTGCTGGTTAACGAACTTGACCTTTCAAATTGGACGACTGATTTTTGTACCAAATTTCATCAAAATCGGACCATCAGGGAAGCCAGAAATGAGCGAACAGACAAATATATATATATATATATATATATATATATATATATATATATATATATATATATATATATACAAATTTGAACCACCGTTATTTTCGGTCTCTAGGGGTTCTAAAACGCGATATTTTCTTGTCGGCACTTCCGGATTGTTTCATTGTATCAACCTTATAAGCGGGGTTCCTCCCTATGGGGGAGGGAGGAACCGCGCTAAAAAATGCATTGAAATAGGTTAGGATTTAGAGGCTGGAGCCTGTTTTGTACCACGAAAAATATAATGTCTGAAATGAGCGACGTGACAAATTGTAATGTCTGGGGTGAGCGATGAGCGACAGGCTGGAACCTGCAAGCCACGTCTTCTGGTCGCTCATGCCTATTGTAGCCAGTCTTCCCACATTCCTACTCCACTCCAGCGACGTCGCTCTGATGCATTTCGCTTATCGCTCGTATCCTACCCGAGGCTTTTTTTTTTCTTTCTTTTTTTAAATACAACGAAGAAGGAGAATTAAAACAATCCATATGAAGGAGAATGGAGCAACAATCCTATAAGCAGGTGGCTTTACCCAATTATATATATTTCTAAAGAGCTTTGTTCAACGGTACAAGAAGACGCACCAAAATATCCATAATGTGGTGACACCTTGTCTATAATGCACATTTTAGTCCAGTGCCACCACTACAGGAAGGAATTAGACGAATTGAAAATCCTTGCAAATATCGGCATTGCGTTTGGCAACGATAGCAAAATAATTGATAAAATAATAGTTTTTCTTAAAGAATCCAGTTTCTACCAAAATATATAAAGAAAAAACATTGAACAATTTGGGGGAAAAATACTTTTTTTTTTTTTTTTTTTTTTTTTTTTTTTTTTTTTTTTTTTTTTTTTTTTTTTTTTAAGGCGCATCTTCTACATCTAGGTCATTAGCGCCGACATCCAGGGTGCAGCGAGGAATTTTCCCAGCGAGCCCTGAGATGAGAAAATTCCTGCCGGAGGTAGGAATCGAACCCACCATCTCCCGCTTATGAATCCAGCGCGCTAGCCACTAGACCACGGGAGACCCCTGGGGAAAAATACTAAAAATAAAATAAAATATCAATAAAACATTATAGTAAATGTAGTATTTTCGTGACAAAAACTACGGGATTGTAATATATACATAATTTAAGAGAAAGTTAATCAAGAAATAAGGAGTGGAAAATGAGCAAACATTCATACAATGCACGACATTAAAGTTTGCTCCCCAAATGTTTTGGGGTTCTTTAAACACAGCATACTTATCGATCTCTTGAAAATTCATTTCAATTGGTTAATAAAAGTTTTAGCGCGGTTCCTCCCTCCCCCATAGGGAGGAACCCCGCTTATAAGGTTGATCTCATGACGCAATCCAGAAGTGCCGACTAGAAAATTTTGCGTTTCAGAACCCCTAGAGACCGAAAATGATGGTGGTTTAAATTTGTATGCATATATATATATATATATATATATATATATATATTTGTCTGTTCGCTCATTTCTGGCTTCCCTAATGGTCCGATTGTGATGAAATTCGGTACAAAATTCCGTCGTCCAATTTGAAAGGTCAAGTTCGTTAACCAGCAAAATCCGCCTACTGGAAGATGGCGTTTGGGGCGAAATTCGCGCAAAAAAAATCGTAACGCTTACGTTTTTGAGTTCATAAGCTTCTATGTACTCGTTTAATATGATTCCTGGGCTAGGAAAACGAATGAACCCATTTTCAAGGCGATAGCTTTAACTGTTTTCGAGAAAATTAGAAAAATATTTTTCCTTAATATCTCGAAAACGGTTGAGAATCTTGGTAAACGAAAGAATACCATTAGAAAGCTTATTAAATGCTCTAAAAAAAAGGTTCTAATGAAAGTTTTGATTAGTTTTGGTGAAACAAAAAAAGTTTTGGTAACTTTGTATAATTTCGTTAGTATCTCGAAAACCGTTGACAATCTTGTGAAGCGGAAGATTACCATTCGGAAGCTTACTAAATGCTCTACAATAAAGGTTCTGAAGAAAGTTTTTAACTAGGCGATGTCAATCGGAGAAATAAGTGCTTAAAACTTTAAATTAATTGATTTCGTTTATTCGAACGGTTCTTTTTGTCTGTTTTATTCCTTGTTATTTTTTAATTGCTTATAGTTGGATAATGTATTTGACAATAAAACTGCTTAAGTAAAATAACAAAAACAATTTATTCTTAGAAATATAGAGTTCCAAGATTCCAAGACCTTGTAACTAGCGGGACCTTTTCTAGTATTAGCTGACCCTTCCAGGTAAGATCGTAAATCAAGACCTTTCAAGACTGGTGGAACCAAAATAATAACTGCTTCTATTTTAATCTTTCCAAATTAGACTAGGGATAAGAACGGAACCGCGCTAAGATGATGCAGTTCCTGCGAGTCGGACTTTTTGTATTAATTTGGAAAAATAAATTGATGATAAGTTTGAACAAATTTGGTGAAATGATTATTGAGTGATTGATAAGCTGGTTTGCTCCCGTATATGTGATTCTGCTGTATATCCAGGAAATCTTTCAAGATTGATTCCGCGAGGATCGGTAGTTCGTTGGAGACCAAGCCTACATCTTGTTGTTGGTTCGGGCAGAGGAACTATATACTTCCTCTGCCCGAATTTGTCTTGGTAGAATTCTACACATTTTGTATAGATTCATTTTTTCATGCATTAATTTCTGCAAACATAATAATAAACGTAGGGCATTGGAAGGAACCAATCATATAACACACTTCCTCTCTTCCGCTAATATACATCAATTCTATCGTATTCATAGCTGACTGAGAGTTTTCTATCTATTTTCTAGTTTCAACGTCCGATCACTTGATGTCTGGAAAAAAAAAAAAAAAATGAATCCCCTCTCTCCATCTGATTCTGAGTTCCTCTCTTCCAGTTCAGGGACTTGTTTGTCCTTATTCAATCCCGTGTTTGTTCCTTCCTTTCCAGAATAAGAAATACAATATTGACAAATTAGCGTAGACCGAAACATTTCTATTTCACGTAAGATACTAACTTCCAGCAACTGAAAGTCATAGCGATAGGTAAATACTACCTTCCTTGCATGCAGAACTATCACAAGTGCACAAGTCTGTAATTCTACGCCGGAATGGGTAATTTGTGGAAATTGTAGCACATTACACTTACATCCCTACACTCCAAGCCTTTCCCTATACGGGGTCCCTTTCCCCGATAGGAACATGATTTCGAAAAGGTCATAAAGTCCCCTAATGATACATCCTCCAACCTAGGTTGCGTGATTGTTATGAGTTACACATAAAAGCCGATGGCATTAAGCTGTATATGAGTAGCAGGTACCGGTAGCTGTTACCTAATCGACGTGAAAGTAAGCAGATATTGGTCGACGACCGCTTCTTTTGCGCAACCACCTGCCGACCTTGGCACTACTTACCCAATGAGAGTTGGTAATTGTAGACGAAGAACGGGGGCTTTTTAAAGAGTCATTCTCTAAATCCATTTAAACCAGTAATTGTTATGGCCTTTTGTTTTTTATAAGGACCATTTGGATTTAGATTGGCCTTTGTTTTTTTAGCACATTCCGAGGCTACTGTGGACTTAAGGAGTAATGCTACCTTGTACATTCTTGACATCCCTACAATAAATCTGTACATAATTAAAGTGACACAGCATTTATTTGAAGCATGTCAAAGTAGCAGCTATAAGCATATTGCTGATATAGTTAATTATAATTATCATAGCCTAAATTATAAGCGTTACAAGTATAAGAGGCTCAAGCATGTTGCCTTTTGATTTTAAGTGTATAGGGTTTTTTTTTTTTTATTGTATTTTTCCCTTATAATATTTTAGTAATAAAAATTAAATAGATATAGGTAATTTAGAATAGTTGTAAAAGCTTATAGCTTGGATACTTGTATTTAATTAATTGTAAAAATTCATTTTATTTGTTTATATTTCTTTGGACAATAAAATTCTTTTTATCTTTATCTTTACCTTGTACATTTTTTTAACAATTATTTTTATTTGTTGAAATTCCTCCTTATCTAATTAAAAATGATATCCAAGGGTATATATGTGAAGAAAAAGTTTTTAAATGGGCAACAAATACGATTTTCCGAGTGAAATCCCGATGCTGAGTGATCGATACTGGTTTGAATATACTTTTTTTGTCATTATAAGATACCTACTAAGATTTGTTCTGTTAGATCTTTATATAATCGGTGTTTTAAATTTTCCCCGTCCAGGAAGAAGTTCTATAAACAGGTTTATGATCGAGGCCTGTACCGTAGAGTGGGTGCTTGTCGTGGGAAGAGTTATGCAGCCCGTGTTGGTTCTTGGGTACATCACACCAGTTATTAGTGGTCGTTTCTTAAAACTGCTTATGAAATATAAGACAAGATTTCAGAAGGTTTTAATTATTTTAAGCTTATCCTTCTTGCTTAATATCACGCTTGTACACAATTGATTGCCTTTATGGAGGCCCGATAGTCGTGACCACGGACTCTTTGGATCCAGGACGAAGGGGACGATCTACGAAAGCTCGATTCTAGAGGCTTGAGGCGAAAAGACATGACAAGATCCCTATAGCTTGGCTACATCTGACGAGCTTTGCGTGCCACATGCCGGGCCACTGAATACTTTTACTCGCGTTCCATCATTCAACGTTGCCTTTTAACCGCCGCACACTGGGCAAAACACCTACTTTAGGGCGACAAAAGTCGAAAATGTGATGTCATCGTAACAAGTCATTTTACGTGTCAACACATGCTAGAGTCTTCTATTCATTGAAAACCGAACGAGTTTTTTATCTAGTTTAATCCAGACCTGTCTAAGACAATAAGGAAGGCAACCATTGCTAGTCTCTTCCACTTGTTCCAACTACGGTCTTAGGTGTGTTTTAAAAATTGTGTGCAAATTTCATAAATTCTTTTCACAATGGATTTATTACCTAGTGGTATGTTCCTTATAAATATATAATATATTTGTCATAACACAAAGGCATATCAAAGAAAAAAAATTATTAATGAAATGAGTACTAAATTTTACATATTTTGTTGATTACTTAAGTTTGAGCAAGGTTTCAAAAAAAGTTCCACAAAGTTCCAGTTCCAAATATTTTTTTTCAAAAAGCCTTAAGCTTCTACTTTACTGTCTTGACACTTTTAGCTCCCCCTTCTTCCCCCTTTTGATGTTAATTTAAATTTTGTTTAGGTAGTCAGATAGCTCTGAAGAACCCGTTTTATATATAACAAGAAAAGAACTGTTTTTTGTGATGAAAAATGAAAGTTTATTCAAAGTTTCAGCTCTCACGTGCAATCAAAAATTGTGTACTTATATTGTGAATAAATGTAAAATATTTAACACACAAATATACGAAGAACAAATAAAATATATAATGAAAGTCTTTGTAACTAAGATAACGGCCAAATGGAAAGATTGTAATTATATGGAAGAAAGATTCTTAAAAAAACATGCAAAATGGTTACAAAAAGAAATCCAGTTGCCGAAGATCATGAATTTTCTATAAGCTTTCTATAATTCTGCGTTTTATTTTATTACTAACCGATCCTAAACACTCTTAATAGTTGAAAACAATGTAAAAAATAATGTATTCAGGCTTATTAAACAAATCATTTAAAAACAAAAACATAAAAAGTAAAAACATTAAAATAAAAACACAAAATACTTTTTTGAGAGGAGATCGTTGACCGTAGATGATGCAAGGTAGGGATTGTCGGGGTTCGGTCACTGCTATTTAATAAAACTACATTTTATCATAAAAATGGTTTTATTGTCCGACGTTTCGGCTTGAACTTCAAGCCTTCATCAGGGCTGTAAAAAACAAGTAGGACGGTTGTAATACTGAAATACACACACACATATATATATATATATATATATATATATATATATATATATATATATATATATATATATGCCTACATACACAAATACACATACATATATACATACATGCATATATGGAAAAAGACAAAACATAAAATACTAGAACATAATATATAGAAGAACAATGTTCTCTCGAAGTGTTTGGATTATTAGGAAAACAGATATAAGAATAACAGATTACATATTAGATTAGATATAAGAATAACAATATGGGCTTACCGATGGGAAGATAGAGAACTATTCCTCACAAATGCGGGATCATTTCTGACAGTTAATACAGGGAAACATAGGAAGACAGGAGTTGGTGGGGGGGGGGTTCTGGACCACCCAATGGACAGAGAATATAGAAGATGAAAGAAAGAGCGGCGAAAGCGGCGAAGTACAGTAAGGGGTCATAAAGTCATAAAATGTTGTGTTAATGGAAAGGGAGGCAGGTATAAAGGGCTATATTGCAGGCGGTATAGGGGATTAGGATGGAGTTTTTAATAAATGGAAGATGTTGGAGTAGGTAGAGGAGATGACTTCTTTGTCCATTTATTAAAAACTCCATCCTAATCCCCTATACCGCCTGCAATATAGCCCTTTATACCTGCCTCCCTTTCCATTAACACAACATTTTATGACTTTATGACCCCTTACTGTACTTCGCCGCTTTCGCCGCTCTTTCTTTCATCTTCTATATTCTCTGTCCATTGGGTGGTCCAGAACCCCCCCCCCCCCCCCCCCCCCCACCAACTCCTGTCTTCCTATGTTTCCCTGTATTAACTGTCAGAAATGATCCCGCATTTGTGAGGAATAGTTCTCTATCTTCCCATCGGTAAGCCCATATTGTTATTCTTATATCTAATCTAATATGTAATCTGTTATTCTTATATCTGTTTTCCTAATAATCGAAACACATTGGTATCCTAGAGCACATTGTTCTTCTATATATTATGTTCTAGCATTTTATGTTTTGTCTTTTTCCATATATATATGTATGTATATATGTATGTGTATTTGTGTATGTAGGCATATATATATATATATATATATATATATATATATATATATATATATATATATATTTCAGTATTACACCTGTCCTACTTGTTTATTACAGCCCTGATGAAGGCTTGAAGTTCAAGCCGAAACGACGGCACAATAAAACCATTTTTATGATAAAATGTAGTTTTATTAAATAGCAGTGACCGAACCCCGACAATCCCTACCTTACAAAATACTTTTGTCGCGCTAAATGGCTCAATTTGCCGTGTGTGCGGCGTCGTGGCATATGCGACAGAGAGATGTGTTCCGCGGGCCCAGCGTCGTGGCATATGCGTCAGCAGATAGCTTGGCTTTCTTTCTATCCCGCTACTCCGGGCCTTGTTCTACACGCTTCTTATTTGACTCGGGACCTCATTAAGTATTCCCGCTTAGGCTTGCGTGTCTAGTATCGTATGATATTGAATCTGCCCGAAAACTTCCGGCAGCGGGCACGCTATCGTGGCGTATTTGACATTTTACTAAATTGTAATTAATCCACTAAAGATTGTCATCCCACCCAAATCCTAGAGGTCAATCCCTTTCCACTTAGACCCACCCTAAAGACCTTCCCAGCAGGCTTAAGAGACTTTGGCCCCGTGAACAGCTACCATAACAGCAGTTAAAAACAACACAATTGTTAAGATATGACAGCACAATTAATTATAGTACTTATAATTGTACAGATTTTAAATAAACATGAATTATAAAAAAAAAAAAAAAAAAAAAAAAAAAAAAAAAAATCCACTAAACGTTTCTTCACTTTTTTTTTTTTTCAATGTTTGCTGAAATAACTATAAAAAAAATAAGACTTAGGCCCTGGCGGAAATTCTTTTCGAAGCCATCGGTCCTGAAAGTGTTAATAACTATGGGTGCAATTATTGTATTCACTTCAATAACAATTTAATTGTGTGTTATACATCTACAAAACATTTGTTCAAACAAAGACCGACTTGGCAATTAGTCTCCTCTACTTTTAACATGTTTAGAAGTTCTCCGAGGTTATTCAGCTTGCCTTCTTAACTTTCTACAGTTTTTCATACATGGTATAGTTATACTATATTATTCAGGAATATTAATTTGTTTCGTTTAGTATTCATTCTTTGAGAGGTAATTATCTTAGTATTTAATCGGATATTTCAATGAATAATCGTATTTTAGACAGTAACTTACAGTGAAATAATGGAAGTGATGGACGATGTTTTGTTTACGTAAAGATGTGGACTATTTCTTCCGGGGAATCAGATGATGATTGTGTAAAATAAGAGCGTGATAGGTCGTTTGCAAGAATTATTCGGTCCGTTCAGAAATAGAAATATTTGGAATATTACTTTTTTTTCTAATTTTGTTATCTTATTATTATCCTTTTTAAGTCAGTTCAGTCACCCGCCCTGTCCTAAGAGGCCCCTGAAAGCGGCAAATTGGGGCCAATGTTCTACAGTTACTTACCATTTCCAAATAAGATATTGTGTGCTCATAGTGCCAATATGACAGAGAGCTTTAAGGGACGGCAGGAAATTCACGTAGCTACTTTTTCACTGGGTGGAAGATAATAAAACTCTTCTTCTTTAAAATGGACAACGTAATGGTTCTAGGATTCGGTGAGCACATATTCTGAGACTGAAATTCCGGAAATTCACGGAAGAAGAATCAGGAAACTTAGTTTGATTACGGAATTTATTCCACAGACGTCCTTCCTTTTTTTCAAATATAGCATGAGTCAAACGAATATGGACCTAAAGATGGTATCTATCTTACTTATCTGTTCTTTTTTTGTGCGATAAGACGTCGTAAAGTAGTCAAATGAAGTACCCTTTTAGGATCAAGGAAACAGGAAGTATTTTACAAAAGATTGAAACGTAAAGAAACTTTTGAAAGGTGAATAGATGGTTTAAAGATAGCAGTGGAAATCACCATGAATACAGTGAACAAAATTGATGTAGAGTTGGGCGTTGAGAGCCAAGAATGGAACTGTGTTCTAATTGGCAATGTTATTTCATTCCAGTTAAAGCGATTTTATTTTGGTCCAGTAGTGACTGAATTTGGCCTTCTTTTGGCAATGTTTCATTGGTCCCGTGCTGACAATGTAGCATCGTCCCAGTGCTGCATTGGTCCAGTGTTGTCAATGTTGCATTACCAGCAAGGTTACTTTGGTCCAGTACTAGCAGTAACTGACTGCATTTGGTCTACTTTTGGCAATGTAGACCAAAGTTGCATTGTCCCAATGCTGTAAGGGCCCAGCGTTGGCAACGTTTCATTGTGAACCAACCAGGGCTTGCAATATTGCATTTTTTTTTTTTTTTTTTTTTTTTTTTTTTTTTTTTTTTTTTTTTTTAAGAAGCCAAGAAAAGACATATTTAGGAATTTCCAAGTAGCCCGCCTTTTCTATGATGCATCATCCTCTTCATTCTAAGAGTGCCTTATGGCTCACAAATGTCGACGTAAAATCTGCGACCCACACCGGGACTAGTGAAGCTGGTGTTTTCGAATGTCTGTTCCCTTCCTGCTGTAATGGATACATCACAAGGCACATAGGAGAAGTACGTGCGGCACACATACGCGTGAGGTGTTCTTGTCACAATGTGGGCTTTCACTGCTTTTCCAGTCACTATTACGTCACTTCTAGGCTACTGATACTAGTGTCTTGTACCAATCATTACCTACTCGAGTTCTCTAGGTCACTGGAACGTGGAGAGTCGTCTGATTTATGATGCCCTCTTTCACATAAAATAAATCAAATTATTCTAATTATTATTATTCTATCAAATCTACACCTATTCCATTCATGTAAGGTATAGGTTCCCAACCTTATACAGGGTGTCCTAAATAAGACGGCTCAAACTAGTTATCACTTAAATTGTACGTCTCAAATGAAAAATCACACTAAAAACTTAAAAAAATATGCCTTATTTTCAATTTTATTAAAGTTATTAGGAAAAATATTTCGAAGTGCGGTTTGCAGCGAAGGGTTTGTTTTTTAATTCGCTTTAAAATGACGTGCATAACAATAGGGGTCATCTGCAAACCCGAACATTTCATCTAGCGCCGAGCGCACATGCGCAGTTAATATGTTAAATAATTGACATATTTACAAAGCTTAGGCCAAGCCCTACAACTTTTGCCTCTGACATTTTTTTCTCAGACTAACCGTTTGGCCGCAAAATTAGTTTGAGCCGTCTTATTTGGGACACCCTGGATAGACTACTGTCTAATTTTTTTCTTCTTTTTTTTTTTTTTGGACCAGGGTGCAGCCAGGAATTTCCTCGGCGAGCCCTGAGATGAGAAAGTTTCTGGCACTGGTGGGGATCGAACCCACCATCTCCTGCTTATGAATCTAGCACGCTAACCACTAGACCACAGGAGACCCCTACTGCCTACTTGAAAGAAAAATTAATTCCAACACCTCCTGTACATAATCCTTAATGATGCCAATACATATAAAATTTCGGGGGGGGGGGGGCTGGGACCATTTTGGGGGTATGGAATACTAACAATTTAGAACTTGGAATAGTTTTAACCAACTAAAACGATTTACCCGTAAAATAATATATTTTTTATGAACTAAGTAATCTTATTTAATTTATTTTTAAATGTTTTAAGACACATTTTCACCGATCAAAAACAAATTTTGGGGGTGTGGGCTGCAGGCCCCGAAAGCAATATCCGTTGGGAGACCCTATTGATGAAGTTTTAGGCGATGACATCAAACAAATAAGTTGAATTATTGGAAGCAACAAAACTAATTGACAAGATTTATTTATTGCTTAACGCAACGAGGCAAAGGAACAATTAAATCATTATTTTTAAGAACAATAAAAATCAATCGTAATAAATTGAGCAGTAGTAAAGTGTATCTACTGTACTGTTTATGTTAATATTTAGTTTTATATTTAGTGATTTGTTCATCAGTGCATTTGAATAGTATATCTATATGTATAAAAATCATGTGTCTGTTTATCTGTTTGTTCCTTATACAAATCCACACTGTTTGACCGAGTTTTACCAAACTTGGCACACGGGAGGGGTCTTAGGCTAAGCCAAAAATGTCTACCAGCTGCCTATCTGTATGTTTGTTCCTTGTACAAATTCACACAGTTTATAGTTAATGATTTATTACTGTATAGTTATTATAGTCTGTCAAATAAGGTTTGTTCTTTAAGTATGTCGAGACAGGACAATCCAACATGATGAAACACCCCTTTTACTATCAAACACATATTGACAGATTTTGTAGTGAGAGAGAAGTATAACTTACGGGAAAACATGACTGACCTACTCTCCGATCACAGCCAATATATAGAAAAGATTTTCAATTACTTGACAAGAATTGACAACTCAAACAATCTACTGTATACCTATTTGTCAAATACCACTCACTCACTGACCTATCGTCACCCAGCCATCTGACACTCTCTTTTGCATGTAAACACTCGCTAAGAAACAATTTTTTACATTGAAATTTTGAAGAACTTTTAGATGGGTTTGAATTTTTAGTTGGTTAGAGAGCAGGCACGCTTAGGCAGGACAATAATAGGTCAGCTGTTACCGTATTGTATTTATTTTTTAATATTATTTCTATTTGAGCTCCATTTCAACTATGATGGCAGACCTTAAATCACAAGAAATAAACTGTGATTTTCTCCCTCATAGAGTTTACACTATACCAGGTAATGTTCCATTCGAGGTAATAATATCCCGAACCCTTGCAAAGACTCCTTACCTATCATTTAGAGCACTTCTTGGTAATGCTCACAAATATAATAAGTGTTTCCAAATGACATCTTGGAAACGTACATTTATTGTTGACAGCAAATTTTAATCTGTACTGGTTAAATTGCTGTTACTGTAGCCTATAGATAATGGGTTATTTATTAGATTATACTTTGATTACTTATCAATTGATGAATAGCTTATATTATGAACCGAACTATAATAAACTGCACAAAAATATGTAGTCGTAATAATTTTGGTGATACATTATTTAACGCAATTAAATAACTAATTATCTGCCTTGGCAAAGCACAGGTATTTAGCTAGTTGTGTTATGTAAGTTGAAGGTGAGGATCAATGGATTCTTGAAGTAACTGGCAGGAGTTGCTCAGTAAAATTGGTTAAAACATTTATTTGAAATGTTTTAAAACATTTATTTGCGATGTTTCAAATCTGTTTGGGTTCATTATCAGGCATCTTATAATAAGTCGTGTTAATTATACGAATAATTATTTCATATAAGGTCTACAAATTTTGAGAGTAAACGTTATATCCTATTAAGAATCTTCATAATTTGTTAAGTGGACGTAAATTTTTCAGGGTGAATATGCCTTGTCCACTTAAAAAATTATAAAGATTCTTACCTGGATTTAACCTTCACTCTCAGAATTCAAAATTTTGGACATTAACCCTGGATGGTGCCATTGGCCATAGCAGTCGACGCACCATAATAATAAAAAAAAAAAAAAAAAAAAAAAATTAACCCTGGAACCATAACCTGCATCATATTGACGCATATGAATGTAATCGTTTGTCATTTTCTACCGCTAAATAGAGGTAAAGCCGGCCTCCCCCCCACCTATTCCTGGAGCAAATCCTCCTCCCCCCATCCAGCATGATTTCACCTCTCAGTGAGTGATTACATAGGTGTGACCTTCATTTTCCTAGAAGACAGTGCATCAAATTGACGTACAGGTTAGTAATACACCTAAATTTTTCTACGTCATGTTCATGCACTGTTAGTAATATGAGCATCTGAAGAATAGGTATTAATAAAGACTCATTATAAATTGCATCAATTTGACACACAGTTAGTAACGAGCACCTAAAATATAATTACACCATAATTACCACCATAATAATTGCAAATTAATATTGCTAACGCAGTAAATATTTTAAAAGTCGAGAAGGCATTGGGATATTATATTATGTATTATTATTCCAGCTATTATATCTTGAGAAAGGCCATGGGCGTATATAAGGGGGGAGTCTGAGGGGGCTGCAGCCCCCCCCCCCTAAAATATTTTTGATTGGTAAAAATGTGTCATAAAACTTTTAAAAATAAATAAAATAAGATTATTTAGTTCTTAAAACATATTTTATTTTATGTGTAAGCGTTTTAGTTGGTTAAAACTATTTCAAGTTATAATTTCAAATGTTAGTATTCCATACCCCGGAACTGGTCCATATTTTTTGTTGCTCTATGTTTTATGTTTTTAAATGTATTAAATATTGACAAATATTCATTTTTTTTTAACCATAGATTTTTCCTTTATCCCTGATAATCAAGTTCTGAGTCATCTTCCTGTGTATACGTCAAATTGATACACAGGTTAGTAATAGTGTAGGATGAATTAGTGTGAGTGTTCCAGGGTTAATATGAAATTTAAGCATTTATAACAGGTTCGGAACATCACAGATATAAGTTAATGCTTGAAACAATTTTGGGGAGCAACTCCTGCCAGTTACTTTAATTGCGTTATATTATAATATTAATTTGAGTGTTAAAGTTAAAGCGTTATATTATAATATTAATTTGAGTGTTAAAGTTAAAGCATTATATTATAATATTAATTTGAGTGTACAAGTGGATATTTAGGGGAATGATTATGACCAACAAAGAGTGTTCACACAAAGAAATAACGATAATGACCTAAACGGTTGACACACCATATATAAAGAAAAAAATAAATGCATTTTTTCAGTATTTGTGTATTATTTGTTCCTATTTTTCTATTTCATTGTGAAAGTCTTTAGCTCCTATTTTTTTAATTCAAGTTCATTATGCAAACAGCGAAAGTTGCATCTATAAAAATTAAATGACAACTGGGTGAAAGAATAAATTACACATTAAGTGAGCTAGCTTTTCACATTTATTCCTTGAAGATGTTTTATAAAAAGAAAAGATAAAAAAAAAACTGTAAACAGTATAACTTAATCATAAATCTACCATTAGGAAGGGCGAAAATGATGAATTTACAAGTCAAATTAGAATTTATATTTACAAAAGTTGAAGATCTGTTGAACAAATTAAGTTAAATAAATATATTTCCAAATCAAGTGAAAAAAAGAAAAGTTAAAGAAAGTCATTAGGTATGTTATCATTATTCATTACAGTACAATATCATTTGGAATATTTTTCAGAGTTTAAAAATACTACTATTAATAGTCACGTTAAAAAAGAGTTTTGTCCCAATAGTTTTAAAATACGGATCAATATGTCTATTAAAAAATAATCTCTTTCTATAATATGTATCCTTCCATACATTTTTTTACTATTGTAAATATTATGAGTTCACAAAATTAATAATTCTAAAAGATCCATGAATTTTTGTTATTTTTTTAATAATCCCATGGACTTAGGCCTTATATGGATTAGTGGTACATAATTTATAACTTTTATATAAAACAGACCTTCATTCACTGTTCCAAAAAACCTTAAAAATTGACATATTATGAATATATGAACAACTGAATTACCCATTTTCTTAAATTCAAACCAATTTTTAACTTTTATCCCAGAAATTAACAAAAAAGAAACTTTGCCTGCCTCAGTTTTGAATGTGTTTAATACACAGATCACTTGATAAGATAAAGAGGAACCAAAATGGATTTTTTAGAAAAAGTGAGTTTTGTTTCATTCAAAAATGATTTAATTTTGATAGTGGGATTTTCAGTTCAGGTAAAATGCAAACAGCTCAGCTACTTGGAGTTCTAGTCTAAAAATCTTTTATTCATGAAACATTCTCATATTAAACGTCGTTACCACAAGATGATTCAACTTTTAATATAAATTATTCTTATGTCAAATATAAATAATAAAGCCTTCTGTTAGTGTAGTTTATGTAATTATGTTACAACGTATTGTATGTGTTGCCTTTAAGGTTTTAGTACAGTCTAAGTATAATTTTAATATTTGCTGGGTTAAAATGTTTGTCTTGTTCGAGTAGTTGAATATTTTTCCTGTTATATTGGCTCCCATCATCATATGGTGAGTGGTGGGGCCCCAAAATGTACACATTTCTTTCTCTCCTTTATGGTCATGAAATGTATGGTGAAAGCCCAATATTTAAGGGGCATGATATAGCGTATTCTCTTCTGTTATTCCTTTTGCTTGAAGACGGTTCACAAATTGATTGTTTTATTTCTCGAAGTTTGTTATCAGTTGTCTTATTCCGAGATTGCTGCCACTTTCCTATAATTACTCAATGCATATGGATTATCTTTGCATATGCAAAATAGTATTTTTCATATGGAATGAAAAAGTTTTCATTAAAATTTTGAAGAGTGAATAATTAATTACAGTTCCCTTAAAAGCATCAATAGAATTACTATTCATAAGAAGAATTTACAATTTTTTATGTATACAGTAAACTTCCTTTAATCTGGCAAGTTCGGGACTTGCATGTCGACAGATGGATGTCGAAAAAAATGGATAGAGGTGAAAACTGAACGGAATTTAGACTATAAGACAAGTACATATTTAGTGAAAAATGACTAAAATAAAATTTCACCCTGTTAGAATTATACTGCCTCGGAAACCTATAAACTGAACTGGCAACAAGTACTTATTTGACCACAGAGAGGGTTTCCGGGAATTTTTCTAAGGACCTGTCGGGTACCACGGGGTGGGATTTCGCGGAATTTATGCATAAGAACTGAAAAGACACACTTTTCATGATTGGCTTTGACACCCCGATGCCGGATATAAGGAAGTTTACTGTGTAAATAATCAGTCCCATAACAGGCCACAAGGGCCTAGAGGGCCAGATTCTAGAGAAGTATCTGATTCAATACCATATGGCACACTAGAGAGATAGTGTGGTCAGAACTAGGCTTTGGCTGCCTGATTTTCCCCTTTGCAGGTACCCATTAATAAATTAATTAAAGGCTGGGTTTGCCTAGGGGCGGTCAGGGATGCTGATTGCAAACCATATTCAAATCTAAATAGAATTTGTATTGATACATTAAAAATATATGTCGCCTCGGACTAAGATTTTTGTAGCTTTCCTAATTTTCATATTATCAATAACATAATCAATAAATCAACAAATACAAAAAGTTGAATTCCAGCAATGTAGCAGCAATTATTTTGAGTTTTCCTGCTTTTTCCATCAAATTACAGAAATTACGTGCCTTGAAACTGAAATAACTTTAAAATGTCTTAACTGAAATATCTTATGTCACTCTTCTGTGCATTAGATTCATTGAAATCACCTGGGGGCAGTCTTGGGAGCATAAAATACTTCAAAAACAATTATTTTTATTCATAAATTTCACAACAGTTATCAAGAAATGTGATTGCAGTTTGTTCACATACTCACAATATGTCCATCCTAAAATAAATAAAAAATAATGTTTCATAGCCTATTTCTGAGTTTTATTAATTTTTAGTTAGTAAATTTCACTATACCACAGTGCAGAGGGACAATTACATAATTAAAATTTTACATTAATTTACAATAAATTATTTAAAATAAATAATTATTTTAAGTACACGACCACAAAGTAAAGGTTGCATTTGCTTTCAAATGAACGAAACAACATTGAAAGATCATCTGCATACTTCTTATTTGCTTTTAGCAACTGGATCATTCTCTAAGCTGTATGGTATTTTCATAGAGAGCAACTTCATTTTGGTCCATTAAAACATTTATAAATAATCTGTACAATAAAACAACAATTTAAAATATCACACCTACTTAACATCTATATACAGAACTCTCTAACATGAAGGTTATACCTCGACATAAATACTTATTGCATTGTGGTCCAGGAGAGAGTAAACTAAATGAGGTAAAAATTATAGAGGTATATACAATCAACTCAAAGCTATTTATACACTTATACTGGTGGAAGTTGTAGAAGGGGAAGGTACAGTTTATCCTGAATCTCCCTGTAAGAGGGGTGTAGATGCAGTAATATTGTTATGGTTTGCAGTGGGCTTTACGCCGTTCCCTTGGTGTCTGGATAGCATCGGAGAGGACGCGGTGCTCCCGAGAGTCGTGCTGTCGATGAGGCTGCTCCCGAGAGGATTCTCTTCGAGGAGACTGCTCCCAAGGTTTGCTCCCAGTGCGGTTAGGCTCACTGTGCTCCCCGGAGCAGTGCCTTCGCCTCCACTCTGCACATGTGGAGGATCCTTCTCTCCTAACAGCCAGTAGGTTGTCATTTTACCCTTTCCCTATAAGAAATATCATATTTATATTCAAATTGTAATTTTGAAAAAATAAGCTCTTAAAGCAATTTTTAGCATAAATATGCTTTAGAGCTGGAAAAAATGTTACAAAAAAGTGTCCAGTGGCGTTCGTGCATTCACAGTGGCCATGTATGCAAAAGAGGACTGTATGTGTCACAAAAAAATGTCCGCTTGCATTCACGCATAGGCAGTGGCATGGCCATGTATGAAAATGAAAACTGTATGTGTCACAAAAAAGTGTTTGCGGGCGTTCGCGCATGTTCAGTGGTCATGAACGAAAATGAGGACTGTATGTGTCACAAAAAAGTGTCCGCTTGTGTTCGGCATGCACAGTGGCCATGTACAAAAAATATGCCTGCTTGTTATAGAGTACATTAAATAGGTTTATTGGGTGGACCTAGCATTACAAAAAAGTGTCACAAAAAGGTGTCCGCTGGCGTTCTCACATGCGCGGTGGTCATGTACGAAAAAGAAGACTATTTATTGTACAGCACTTTACATAGGTTTGTTGGATGGACCTAAAGCATATTTATGTTCCTAATTTGAGCAGAAGGCTCTAAATTTTCACAATTCCGAATTGCCAATTTATTTTAACAAATATGTTAATTCAAAAGTGTTAGTTATGTTTAGTTTAATAAAAATACCAAATCATATTTATTTTATATAATTTTATTTTTACGAAGCTCCACAACAACAGTGAATGGCATTGAATCGATATATTGCTGTTGAATTTCTCGTCATAGCAATATCAAAATAAAATGGCTTTTACTTTTAAGCAATATATTTTTATTTATTTAAATTTTAACGTCCATTTATTATTAACTACGAATTTTAGGACGGGTTATCTATAGGTTACCACCCTTTTCTAGCCAGGATAGGGGTGATGCCCTATATATGGTACCAATTCATATAAGATTCAAGCTTTATACCACAAAAATAAAAATGAGTTTTTATTGCTAACGTTTCAGCTTTAATTTGAAGCCTTTCCCAGTGCAATGCAAAGTGAAAAAAACTGATGAACCCCAAGCCTTAAATCCCAAGCTAAAGCGCTGGCAACAAAAGCTCATTTTTATAAAAAATATTTACTATTATCACTGAACCCTGACTATCCTTGGTACCTTGCTAAAAATTAAAAGCCATTTCATTTCAATTCAAAGTAATTAAAGCATGAGTTTTTTGCACTCTTAATTAAATATGTCGTTAGAAACTATATTATTTGCTCTGTGTGAATGTATTCAGGGTGATTCAAGTCTAAATGAGCACTACGAAATTTCTTATGATTTATTCCCACTCAAACAAAATTTAAGATGGTTTTATAAAGACAAAATAAATAACTTATTGAACACTCAATAAATAAATAAAATAAATAATTAACTTATCTAATACTATATAAGAAAAATATTGATGTTAAAGTACCTTCATTTCAATTTCTCCTCTCAACTCAAGCTCAAATGTGCCAAATGTATCAAGGACTTCTTTGGTTTTAGGAGACACGTGAATCTTAAGTGCTGAAATTAGACACATCATTAAATTAGGTGTATTTATAGGTAGATTTTGTAATATAACTTAATTAATTTACATACGTTCGCCATTTGATTCCATTCTTGACGAAGTATTTACAGTATCTCCAAAAAGACAGTATCGTGGCATTTTTAGACCTACTACTCCAGCAACGCAGGGACCTAAAAAAATGCATAAAAGATACATACATAAATGCTTTAAAAAATGTAAGATTATAATATTGTAAAAAAATATATATCTTAAGTATTATTGATAGAATAATATCTTAATTATTGAATGTAAAAAATTGTTTTATATCATTTTGTACTTTTTGATTTTTTCAGAATTAGAAACTAGCATTCCACTCAGTGTACTCCTGTCCTGTGAACTGAATAAACCACATCTCATTTTCAAACTGTTTTGTGAAATAATTGTTAAATGGAACATGTTTTTTAGTTCCACTTTTATTACATTGGATAATATTTTTAAAGTACGTCTACATCTAAGCCATTAGTGCTGACATAATATAATAATAAAATATGCTGGATAATAAAGTATTGTTTGGAGGTGAGTTTGAGGTTTAGTGCTTGAGCGCTCGAATTTCTGCAGAGAACTTTAATTTAAAATGCTGGAATCTTATCTTTTAGTGTTGCTATCTCTTCCAAGGGTCCCAGACTGCCTCTATGCCTTCATTATTTATTTATTTATTTTTTTTTTTTTACCCTAAATATCAATACTACAACCTGGACGAAGCACAATTAACAGAGTTGATCTCTAGCCTAATTATTTTGCTGTTAGCGAACGGAGTTATTTGGGATGTGATTCGAGTATAGGGAGTTTTTTTAAAGAACTAAAGCAGGTTCACACGGAGTCATGGTGCAGGCGAGAGCACAACTCTTATTGAACAAGTGCTACAATTTGCTTATTTACAATGGAAGATCCAACAGCTTCAGGAATCTTTTAAGAATGGGGCAAAACCGTTTCTTTCTTTTTTCTCTATCAAGTGAAACCAATGATTCCAAAACAAGAAACCAATATGAGAAGACTGATTTCATTATTTATTATTTATTGATAGATAATGCTCCGCATCTAAAGCGAAGAGCATTCAATACCTTGTAGTAAGCTGATGTAGGCGCTGTATTAAACGATGCCACTCCAAAATATTAGCACAGACAATTAGGCAAGTATTGAGGTATGAATAGTCAAGAAAACAAAAATTGAAATTGAAAAGAAAAATGAATAGTCAAGAAAACAATAATTGAATAAATTTCTAGAAAATAAATTAAAAAATAATTTTTAAGTTAATAAGTTAAGTTAATTTTTGAATTAATTAATTAATTTATTTTTACCGTATCATTATTGCAAAAAAAGGTGAAATGGATTCTTCTGGTTATTGTATTGTTGGGGCAATACAACTTGGTGTCTAGCTGATCTAATGAACATGAATCCAACAACTGTTTTCGTGATCTTCAACATTGTTGAAAAGAAAAAAATTGTAAATGACGTTATTTCAGCTACTTATAAATGATGGCTCAAAACTAATGGCACGAGGGATATGAACGGAAGATGACGTAGTTTCTGCGAGTCGGAATTTTTTGAGCCTACATACGCATGGTGTGCTGACGACTTAGGACTCACGATCATGGAGACTGATTTCAGCAGAATCAAAACTTCATGTCACTTTAATATTCTTCTTCAGTAGGAGTACAATTTAAGTGGTCGTGCTCACTTAAACTAGAAAAAAAATGTTACAACCGTTCTCTTTAACGGCATGCACTACCCACACTCCCACTAAAATTAGTTCACATGTTGTAGGGATCACAACCAACTGGCCGGAAGGTATTGGCTTTGACCACTCAACAACAAATATTCCTGTAAATAAGTATTTTGTTATTAAATGTAAGATCTCATTGTCGATCACGTCAAGAGGTATAGAAACATTATGTATTATTGGTCGAGTTATTGTCTCTTTTGGATGATATGTGGGTTTGATACTCTTTTGGGGTAATATTTGATGTTTACTCGAAGGAGTTTTTTCTCGCCAATTCTAGAATAATTTTTAGGAATATTACTCAATTTTATTGTATTAAATTAAATAAGAGTAGGGAAGAAAAAGTAATATAAATAGCTAATTGTTTACCAGTATGCATTCCTATTCGTAATTTCAACTGATCCCAAGGCCGATGTCTGATGGTGAATTTCTTCACCTTTTCCAACAGCTTGAGTGACATTCGAGCAATTTCTCGAGCATGCAGGTTTCCATTCCTCATTGGTAGTCCCGAGACCACCATGTATGCATCTCCGATAGTTTCAACCTAAACAAAATAAAACCTAAATCAATTACATGTTTAAGCATACATGATTTTAAATTCATCATTGTTATCAAGCTAAACATTATAATAATTAAATAAATATGTAGTCTCTATATACAGAACTCATGTTATATAGCCCGTTTAATTAGATGGAATAGTTCTAATCTCTCTTTTTTTTTTTTTTTTGATGACTAAGTTCTAATCTCAGATGCGTGAAATTCTGAGGGAAATATTCTCGACAGTTCCGCCATTTGCATTTCCATTACAATGAACAACACGCTACTTTAAACTCAATAAAAACTGATTATGTATCGTTTAAGACCAGGGAAGGCTTTCAGAGATCAGGAAAGGGAGAAAGTGTTTAATATTTATCAATACTTAGCCAAAGCTAAGGCTAAAAACAATTTAAGCTATAGCCTGTTCAAATAGATAGTTTAGTTGGAGGGAAAAGTTTATCACAAGGAGGTTTAAAACATTTTTAGTCTTCGCTCTAGGTAAGTATCGATAAATATTAGACACCATTTCCTTTGTCTAACCTCTCAAAGCCTTCCCTAGTCTTAAAATAGACAGAATCAGTTTTTATAATGTTACTTGTATTGTGCTATTAATTAACTGGAAACGGTTTTCCTTTTCTAATATATAACACAACGTGTCTTTAGGAATCAGGTACTAAAAATTACTGAAATCCAAAATTTCATTCCATAACTCACATGAATATTATTGATAAAAATAGATATAACTTAATAGACAGTTGCAATTGACACAGAGGATAATTTGAGCTCAGAGCTGGTTGAAGATTTTTGTGGACCACATCACATACTGGAGTATTTCCAAATACTTTCATAATACTGGCCAAACAGTGCCATAAGGCAAATTCATGTTAATAATAATTAAAGATCTGTGTAAAGTTATTTTTCTGTTGGATATATTTTCAAAATAGCAAGCAGATCAAATATAAATAAAATAAATTACTTCATAAACAATTTCAATTTAGAAAATTAAAAAAAAAAAAATCAGGATTAGTTGTTAACTCATTGCTGTATATAGCAGTAATGCTTTCAAGATAAAATTAGGAATTAGGAGTTGTTTTTATTATCATCAAATATCTATAAAATATTTTTTTTTTCTTTGGCGATTTCACTCCTTCATGTTGTAAATATATCTGTACGATCTAATAAACCAGCATTTTGATCAGAAATTTTTTTTTTTTTAATTATATATGTTTTAAAATTATGTAAATGCTTGAACACTACAGGTTATTCAAATTGAGGCATTGCGGATAAGAAGGGCGAACTCAACAAAACATAGTTTTAAGGAAAATGTGTTTGAATATTTTTTCCTTAAAGGCGAACTCCACTAGTGTATATTCAAAACATTTTTTTGTTGTGGGACGTCTCATTGTTCAAATTATATAATAATTGACCAGGAATTAGTGGGCACTTCACATTCAACCAAATGAGTATTTCATTTATATCATCATCCAGCACACCTGTAGTGGCATATTTTGAGAGGGAAAGAAGGGCAAACTCAACATGAAAAATATAACTGTAGATTCACTGAAGCGTCAAGATTTGGATGGGGGTAAAAACAAAAAAAAACAAAAAAAAATTGACTGGATGTTGAGTTTGTCCTTTGTATCCACAATGCTTCAATTTTACCTACTGTAGGTACTGGCTTCCAAAAAAATCAATTATGGGATAATAATATAGGATATTTATTTGACTTCATCTTTGGTATATATATATATATATATATATATATATATATATATATGTATATATATATATATATATATATATATATATATATATATATATGTAAAGTTGGATTGGTTCCAACTTGAGATAGCTACATAATAATAGGGTAAGAATTGTTTCATCTCCCGCCGACAGTGCAATGCCTGTCTCCTTCCCTTACCTCTTCCTGTCCGTGTTTCCTTTAATCAGTAGACGTTTGACTCCTCACCTAGATGGATCTATATTATCAGATTCCTACTCCAATGATCATGTAATTTTGATTTCTTCTTTACAGGTATGTTCAGTTATTGTTATTGCTCTTGTACATACCGTAATACTGTATTGTCATTATTCTGTAATCATCTTATATCCTTTATAAAAATAAATCTTCTTTACAGATGCAATCATTGTGATTCTTATCCCGAGTACGAATCTTACATATACTATATACTATATACATACATACATATATACTTATGTACGCAACAAGGTGTGCATATGTGTCTGATTATGAACTGTTAATTTATAAATAACAAAAGTATAATTATTACCTTATACACATCATAATTTTCGATTGTTGAGTCAAAACATGTATACAAATCATTGAGGAGTTCTACGACTTGGAGTGGTGTACTCTCTGCACTGAGTGATGTAAAGCCAACGATATCGCTGAAGTATATTGTCACACTGTCGTATGTCTCGGCTACCACTGACTGACCAACGATGAGCTGGCTGGCGACTGACCTGAAATCACAATTCATCATAGAGTATTATAGAGAGAAAGCTGGCTCAGGACCGATTTTATTAAAATTTCGTTGGAACAAACTTTGAGTGATTTGAATGGTCAAGTTTGTTAACCAGTAGAATTCGTCCTGTCGGAAATAAAACCATGGGCGTATATAGAAAGTAATTTCGGGAGGGGCTGGGAAAATTTCGGGGGGGGGGGGGCTGAGGCCATTTCCGGGGTATGGAATACTAAAAATTTAGAGCTTAAAATAGTTTTAGGCAACTAAAACGCTATTACACGTAAAATAAGATATTTTTTATAAACTAAGTGATCTTATTCAATTTATTTTTTATGGTTTTACGACATCTTTTTACCATCAAACCAAAATTTCGGGCGGGGGTGGGGGCTGCAGCGCCCTCAGCCCCCCTTATATACGCCCATGAATAAAACGTATTGCCTACGTTTTTGAGTTACTAGGCTTCCAGGTACGCGTTTTATAAGTAATTGGAGGAGGGGGGAGTCTAATGAAACCATTTCCAATGCCTTATCTATAACCGCTGTCGGGGAAAATGTAAAAAAAAAAAAAAAAAAAAAATTAGATTTTTTTTTGTGTTTTTGGCTATATTCTTATATACCTCGAAACCAGCTGGGAAATCGTTGTAAATTTAAAGCATTTCTAACATTTAAAGCTTATTAAATGTCCTACATATACGGTTCCTAACCTCCCATTTAAAAGATAAACTGGACTTGATGACATTTTACAGAAGAATACTTCCAGCTGAATTCACCCAATGCAAAACTTTTATTTCACCAAAATTCATGCGAAATAACTACTGTGCTTACAGTTTTTCGATAGTAGATTTCGGGGGAACTTTGTTTACAGTAAAAAATCTAATGAAACCTTTCTGAAAGTGATACCTTTTACAGTTTTCAAGAAAATATAAAACAACAAAAGGATAGTTCAAAATGGTAGATTAAACTGAACATTTTTAGACACTTTGACATTCATGCGAAAAAAGATAAACGCATTTTGACTAGATTCGAAAGCTTACAAAATTCTCTTAAAAAGGTGTAGAAGTACTTTTTGATGAGTCGATATCATTAGGAGAAATTCATGCTTAAATCTTATAAATTGTATGTTTTGGTCCTTTGGTCTTTTCCTTGTATTTGTTTTCCTTAGTTTTATTAGCTTTGTTTATTACATTTAATAGTGAAAATATTTTCCGGTAAAACGGGTTAAGCATATGAGAAACGTGTTAGTATAGAGTCATCCTCAAGTATGGGGAGAAGGCGATCGAGTAATTTCAGCTTCTGTGCAAGTTGCCTTCTACCAGCTTCCTCCGCCTTGAGACGCCTAAATTCTTTGAGATTTCAATTTTCATGAAAGATCAAAACAAAACATTGACTGTTTCCATTTCAAGCTTCCCAGATCACACTAGGGTTATGAATGGAACCGCGCTAAGATGACGCAGTTACAGCGAATCGAATTTTTGTTCCTAATAACGTATGTATTCATGAACTCCGAAATCAATAATAAAACTAACAGACAAAAATAACCAAATAAACGAAACAAACTATTTATTTAAAAGCAATCAGGGATAAGTAGAGATTCGGCTAAGAAAACATCAATACGATTTTTGAAAAAAAAAAAATCTATATTAAGGACGTTTGGGTTACTCTTTGGTATCCTTCGTCAGATTTAAATAGAAAAATAAGCCTTCTTTCTTCTTGACCAGGTTCTTGGAGAACTTGGAGATGCGGTTGATAATGATTTATGCCTTACTTTTATTTATTTAAAAGTTTGAGCCACTTATTTCTCCGAATGTAAACATTCCATCGAAAATTAATTAAGAAACGTTTTTGTAGTACATTTATTAGGCTTTCGAATAGTTATGTCATTTTATCACGAGTTTCTAAACCGTTTTCGAGATACTTAAGAAAATATATGAAAATCCTAAAACTGCTCATGTACGTTAATCAATTTTATTTCCTCGGATACTTCCCTAACTACAAATGTAATTAAAATCTATATACCTTAGTTTGGATGAATACCAAAAATGTTGAACATATTTTAATTGAATCAAACGACTCTAAGTACCCAAACCGAAAATTATTACGGATTATCTAAAGAAATATTAAGTTCCTATTCCAAGATATCCGAAAGAGAGTAGGTATAAGAACGGAATGCGCTATGATGACACAGTTCCTGAGAGTTGGACTTTTGTTGGTAATATCTTATGTATTAAAGCACTCGTAAACCATCTAATTGAATAAAATATCTTCTATTGGTTGTCCAGATAAGTAGCAAGTGTTTCAACATAAATTAAATATTTATTGGCTAAAAGAGTGGGGAATTGTTCTCCTCCGCAAAGCAAATATTT
The DNA here is from genome assembly GCA_946811695.1 of Gonocerus acuteangulatus. Lineage (NCBI taxonomy): Eukaryota > Metazoa > Arthropoda > Insecta > Hemiptera > Coreidae > Gonocerus > Gonocerus acuteangulatus. The sequence continues at coordinate 70,184,739 of OX328128.1, forward strand.
CTCGAGTAAACATAATGACTAATTTAAATTGGTAACACTGGTTAATCAAACAGGGGGAGCGGACAAAGGACTGGAGTAAATGAGTACAAATGGCGGGCCCGTTAGTTTGAATTGTATGCCGATTGCTTCTTAACGGAGACCTCGCCACCTTTGTGTCTTTGCTTGAATAAAGACACCTTTACTGTCGACAGTAGGGTCTATACTCTCGCGAGAGATCGACCAGCTTTTCCTTCTTTTATAGCTCATAAACCCAATTATAGCTCTCATTCGGTTTGTTGCTCTCCTCGAGGAGGCGACTTAAGGCAGTCAAGTATTCTTCTTTAGTCCTCTAAGGCTGTGTTCATGTTCGTTTAGTAATGTGGAGGATTTTCATAGGAGATAAAAAATAAAGATTTATAGAACTCACGAAAACGTGGTGTCGAGACAGGACGCGTCCCGCTCATAAATTTGCAAGAAATATTCTCCGCATATATGAAAATAATTAAATAGGTGTGATAACACTCTAGTGATTCCATTTATAGTGAAACAGGAAATGTTTAAGTTATAAAATAAAAATAAAAACCCCCTCTCCAGGGAGGTTAAGGAGGGTTGACAAGTTCTAAGACCATCACCTCTGATTGATAATCACAATCAAAAACAATCACTTTATGTATATTGCCTAAATATATCATAATATTTTATAAAAGTCAGCTTCTAATAATGTGAGTTTTGAATACTTGCCACCTTCGGGCATATAATGCGATGTAATAAACGATGTTCTATATTAATCATGGTTTATGAATGGGGTTGAATGTGACGTTGAACACGTCACGAGTAGCGCTACGTCAATGTTACATAATGGCGCCCCTTTTCGTCCTTTGTCGAGGCCTGCCGCCCTCTTACGTAGGTATATTACATTATTTTTTTTAAAAAACCTATAGCACTTAATAAATCTAAAAAAAAAAATTGGTTTGGAATATTGGCAAGAAGGAACAACTAAATCCAAAAACCTCGAAAACATTAATTGACTTAAAAGTTTAATACCTATTAAAATTTGTAAAGAGTTCAGATGTATTTATTTTGGCATTTATTAAATTATCCTATATTTCTTATATATTATGAAAGAAATGTAGTACCTTGGAAGAAAAATAGCGAATCACGAATTCTGGATGTTGGAAAATCGAAGTCAAAATTCTAAAAGTGCTTCAGGATAGCAAACGCGATTGTTTGCTCTATGGAATGCTGATTCATAAATCTGGCTGAAAAAGTATGCAATTAAAATTCAATGTTTTAATTATAATTTATACGAGTGACTTATGGGTAAGAAATGCTAGGAGGGAAATTTCAGACCCTAGATTCGCCTTTGCAAGCGCATATTGAATTATTCATAGATGATGGTGGTATTCACTTTAACTCGACACTGTGAGAGATCTAAAGGCGAACCAGAGAAACAAGTCAAAGCGTTGTATTACCTACATCTTCCTGACTCAGAAAAAAAAAAAAAAAAATCGATTTTTCAAATTCACCTTTCCTCTTCCAAAGTCCTGATATATTGGCTGAATTGCTACTATCAATATAAAAATGAAGCACAAAGCGCTTACTAAAAATATTCGCCTTAAAAATTAGGATATACGGATAATCATGATATTCAAAGAGACATAATATAATATTGTATGAATGCTAAAAACATTTTGACATTTAAGAAAGTAATAATTTGACATTTAACTATTTAGATATACAAAGATAGTAACAATACTAACCATAATATTCAGACGGAATATAAATTATGTATTCGCTGCTGTATTAACCTAGCCGATAATTATTACTGCATAAAAATAATCATAATTTTACTTTTCAATAAATAGCTATTGATCCTGAAATTTAGATATTTTTCCCCCTTTTATTTTTAGATAAAATTACTACATTAATACATGGATTAAAAAATGTTTATGCGTTAATAAATAAAAATTTTGAAATGCTTGAAAGGCAACCAAAAAAGAAAAAAAAATGTTTTTCATTAGGATAATTGAAAAAAAAAAAAAAAAAAATAGTATAATCTTAATAATTTTACTGATGAAAGTATAAATTGGGTAAAAGGCCAATCAGGATATGAAGGAAACACAGCCTATAAAAGAGCAAAACAAGCAGCTAAAATCATATGAATTGGGCATAAATATTTTCTGAATATGTAACATGTCGGAGTGTGCAACTTATTATCAAGTTGTGATATACCTTATTATATTTACATGCCTATATAACTTTGAAGTTAGGGAGCAATTCTGCAAGTAGAGGTGATGACTTTATGAATACCTGATGCTAGTTACAGTGTGGTTGGTTAAGCCGGTGCAGAATTCTGGTTCTCAATTAACCCCTGTGATGTTCATGAACCACATCCTCTTCTCACTCCTTAAGTTGGTATAGGGAATTCAGTAATTTTATGAAGTGAAACGAAACGTAACGGAACTTTTACCTAACTGACTTTTACCTACCTAACCCTCAACAAATGTTGGACTCTTGTTCGAGAGTTTTTTTTTTTTTCAAAAGCCTCCATAACCTAGGTATGGAAAAAATAAATTCATTTTTTAAAATAAATGTTTTATTTTATAAATCATTCGGTTACTTTGCGTAAAATATAAACACAATTTTACGCAGTGCTAATAAATGACATTAGATTTATACAAGGGATTTAAAAAAAAGAAAAAAAAAAAAGAGAGAGAGACCAACTGTGAAATTATTTTTAGGACTTCATTATTATGTGTCAATTTAGTATTAAAAAACTCAGAGCAGATATCGACTTTTGTATTTAACTAATTGAATTCTTAGATTGCTAGTTAGGCGTTTATATTTGTCTAAAAGTTGTTTATTTACACCAACAGATTTTTCTTTCCGTCAAAATCTTTTCAGGGAAATAAAAATAAAAACATAACAAATTGAATATTTTCGTAGATTTATTACATTCGATACCTGTACATTGCGAAATGTTATCTGGAAAATGTACACTTGTACTGATGTGTTGAAGAAGATTTTTTTTTTTTTTAAACATTGCGTTATCGACAAAAGTACACATTTTACAAAGACGGTTAGATAATAGATTAAAGTTTATTGTAGAAACCAGAATAATTTACCGCCCTAGTTTAACTACAGTTGATATTTAATTTTATGTTTCACTTTCATCATTTACAGGTTTTTATTTTTGGATGGTGTGTCATCCCTTAAAGTCATTAATGCTAGTCCTTTGTGTGGTAATTTTTATTATTGTTATTCTGGAATAATTATTAATATTATTATCAATATTGTTTTGATTAAATTGTCATTACTATTAGTTTTATTTACCGACATTTGTTTTTTTGTTGACGTAGGTGGTAAAATATACAGAAATCAATGAAAAATATTCACAATTGCCCTCTTTTGATTCAAACTAAAGTCGAAAAATACTTATCTTTTTAAGAAAGAATAAACCAATTACAATTTCGGTCATGTGGATCCTGTTAAATTTTGTTAATTAACTTGGCGGTGTTGGTTTAGCTTGAATTTATTTCAGTTGGTTTTTAATTGCAATGTGACAAAATATGTTTTCCAGGCAGCTGCAAATTAGAGGATGTTCCATGGAGGAAGCAGCGTGTGAGGTGTAAATGGTCAATTATTTATTATTTAAATTTTAACGTCCATTATAATTAACTCAGAATTTTAGGACAGGTTATCTATAGGTTACCACCCTTTTCTAGCCAGGATAGGGCTGATGCCTTTTCTTTTTTTCAAAGAAAACCCCCAGCCCTGGTGGGAATCTAACCCACGATCCTAAGTGCTCACGCCTTAACACTCACGGCTAAGGGGCCTCCGTGTGGCCAACTTTCAATCGAGTTAAGAACACTTTCTTCTTATCTCATTTCTTGATGTCTTTCACGGCTTCCTTTTTTAGCGCGGTTCCTCCCTCCCCCATAGGGAGGAACCCCGCTTATAAGGTTGATACAATGAAACAATCCGGAAGTGCCGACAAGAAAATTTCGCGTTTCAGAACCCCTAGAGACCGAAAATAACGGTGGTTCAAATTTGTATATATATATATATATATATATATATATATATATATATATATATATATATATGTATATATTTATATATATATATATATATATATATATATATATATTTGTCTGTTCGCTCATTTCTGGCTTCCCTGATGGTCCGATTTTGATGAAATTTGGTACAAAAATCTGTCGTCCAATTTGAAAGGTCAAGTTCGTTAACCAGCAAAATCCGCCCACTGGAAGATGGCGTTTGGGGCGAAATTCGCGCAAAAAAATCGTAACGCTTACGTTTTTGAGTTCATAAGCTTGTAAGTACTCGTTTTATTTTTTTCTCAAAGTTTGTAATTCCCCATCTCTTCTTGCTAGGCGGTTTACCATGCTATGCTTTGGTACTTTATCGAATGGCAAACTTACTTATGTGCATACATTTTCTAATTGCTGGATCTTTGAAAGGTATTTTTGGCCAAAAGCCTAAATTCACATTGAGATATAACGCATGTTGTCGGAATAATATGTACACTTATAAAAGTTTAAAAAAAATAATGTCGTATACTTTACAAGGTCGTAAAAAAATATCTGCTCTGCTCATCATAGAGTTATAAAAGGAATAAAAACAAACATGTACGCAAACACACATGCGTCCAAATGTTAATTTAATGAAAACCTACTTTGGCAGAAGTTGGTATAGGAGTTCCTCACATTTCCTCTTCTCCTCGAGATAGTCTGCCGTCCTCTCATCAACCAGTGTCTCGAGGTTGTTGGCGTACTGCTCCATCCTAGAGAGGAGGTTGTCCAGGATGTTGTTGCTCTCATTGTCTCTACAACAGGCAAACAAAGCAATATGTAATATTTTTATATATGTTGAACAGTAATCACGTAAAAAAAAAGAAAAAGAAAATGGTATTAAGCTTAGTGTTCATTAAGTTAATGCAATAATAAATATAATCAACTCTATTATCGTAGAAACGTCCATATTTGATACCAATGTGCGCAAAAACATCATGTAGGAAAATGAATGCGTAAAATAGTCGATGAAGGGTCTCCCCATGCGCTTGTGGCTAACACTTTGCGGATCCTCTTGCGGTAGATAACTGAATCAGGTTGAGTTATTTTATCTATGGGCTTCTGAAAGTATTCCCATGCTCCCCATTATGGATGTTTAGGAATTGTGGCAACCTGCAAAAAGGCTGGCGCTAAAGTCCTAGATGAAGAGGCACCGTAAAAAAAAAACAAACAAAAAAACAAAACAAAAAAAAAACAACATAAACGTAGTCGATGAGATCCAAGTGGTAGAAGCATTCAGTGAAATGAAGAAATGGAGGAAGATGCAAAAGTTGCTCGCAAATTTCAAAAATGAAACACTCCGATCGCTGAAACACAGTTATCGAAGTTGAAAACTGGTATTATTAAATAATTGTAAGTTTTATGTGCTTTGAATCCTAAACTAATATGCTGGAGAATCTGAGTTCAAATCCCGACCCCACCAAAGATTTTTATCTTCTGGAGGCTTCGTTCTTGTGTTGGATTCGGCCTCCCTCACCGTCCCTAGGCCAACCCAACCTTTAATTCATTTATTAATGGGTACCGGCAAAGAGGAGGCGGTCGGAGCATAGTATTGACCACAGTATCTCCCTAGTGTGCCGTATGGTCAAGAATCAGATACCTCTAGAGTATCTGGGCACTTGTGGCCTGTTAGAAGACTCATTTTTTTATTACTACAATGAATACCTTTGCTCTCATTCATGAATAAAAATGTTGTCTTCTAAGGCCTACTAATGAGATCATAAACGGTTGTAATTAGTATATACACGTAAGTTATCATACTACCGTAAATGTTTTGGGTGATGTTAAAGAAATTTCTTTTTTTTTAAATCTGGGGCTTATGCTTTATTGTCAATTCAGTATTTATTACGAATTACTAAGTCTTGAATGGTCATTCCTAAGTTAGCCAATACAACCTCAATCAGAAGGTTGGCTCAAAAGTTGTAAGTGGTTTTTGCTCCGAAGGTATCCGAGAGTTCCAAGTATTCCGAAAAAATATTATTTTTAATTTTGTTTATTTATTCACGTGGAATTGGTCCTGTTTGTATCTCTGCCTGTTCTGCAACATATTTTGCAAGGGTGTCTGCAATAGAATCTTTCCCCTTGTCCTTTATGACCAGAGTGGATAAGAAGACACATACAATCTAAAGCAACTTCAAAAGTATAGGTTTTACACTGTGATGTTTAGAGAAAATCGAAAGAACGTTGTAATAGAATGATCAATCAAGACTTTCACATAAATACTTCAGGATAAGCGACAAAAGGCAAATCGAGATGAATAAATATGTCTAAATAACGAAACCAAAATATGAAAGACGCACATACGACAAAGGATTGGTTCAATGGTCAATAACTTGGGATCCTAGTTTTTCAAGGTTTGAACCATCTTGTATTTGCCGGAGCGTAGGTTGCCTCCTCCTGAACACGAAGGGTCAATAAACGTGAAATACAAATTGGTTTTGCCTCAATAAGGTAAACACTTCTGTAGGAAACACATATTCCTTCCAAGCTGGAGTAACGTGTCGAAGCCTAGTACCCAATTTGGTTTGCCCCGATGAACCGGTAGCACCCAATTTACCGGCCCCTCTTGTTAGGCCCCAAAGGGTGGATGGTGGTAGACCTGGTTATTGGCGAACAAAGGAGGAATTCCAGGCATCTTCCACCTTCTACATATTTCAGGAGAATTCCTTCCGCCGACAATAACCCGCCTTTCGCCTCTCTTTAATTCATTCTTAATTTATAGAACTTTTATTGAACTTATGAAACTTACCTCAATCCTTTCATTAATATATTAGTTTTATAAAGATATATCATATTAATTGCAAGGCCTTTCCATGTGGCACTTGCACATATAATAAATTAATAAATGTAAGACAAATCTTGTCCCCATGTTTCCATGTGCTCAATATTCCCCGGCTTCCTGTAACACATCCATTAGAAATGGAACTTAGGAGTGGTCTTCCTTCAACTTAAGCCTTCTTCGAAAACACTTTTGGTACTATTCCTCCAACGTCGATCTCCTTCAAATTCCACCGGGGTTCATTATCCCAGTTTCTCAGGCTTCCTTCATACCATCCCTTACAACAACTTCCGCTATGATCTCCTGGAAGTATCGACTTGGTTCAATTGGATCGTTCATCCTGCGCTGATAGTTTCATCCAAATTGCCCTGCCCACCCCGGTATACTGCTTTCTACTGCGGTTTCATTTGAGGTTCTGCGACTTCCTTCACACCATCCTCACCATCTGCTCCCTACATCACCCAGCACCACTGTTTCAATGAAAGGTCTCAGGCATACTTCACACCATCTGCTCCCTACATCACCCAGCACCACTGTTTCAATGAAAGGTCTCAGGTATACTTCACACCATCTGCTTCCTACATCACCCAGCACCACTGTTTCAATGAAAGTTCTCAAGTATACTTCGCACCATCCACACCATCTGCTTCCTAGATCACCCAGCACCACTGTTTAAATGGAAGTTCTCAGGTATACTTCTCACCATCCTGACCACTTGCTCCCTACATCACCAATTGAAAGTGGCACATTCGATGTTGCGGAGGAATCCACTACCTGTTTCCTTCTACCTCTACACCCGGCCCCTCCACTAACTACTGTTTCAATGAAAGTTCTTAGGTATACTTCCCACGATCCTCCCCAAGTACTTCTTCTATCATCAATTCAAAATGCCGCTTTGTATGATTTAGTCTACTTTTTCTCCTTCTTCGATTTCCTTCATCTTCCGGTCCCGGCGTTGTTCCTCAAACACCTGCGGTTCTCCGGCTACTCGCTCCTCTCAACTTACTTTCTACGTCATAAATTTTCACTTTAGATAATTTGGAGCACTTGGGCAAAAGGGGATTTGTATTGCTTGAACTTGTAGCCTTCATTTTAATATTTTGTCATTGTCGTATGACCTGTTACCTGTAATTGACAGGAGCGTGAATTTTACGACAAAAATTAAAATATTTAATAAATTATTTTCAAAATACCTAAATGTCCATTTTAAACACTAATCTTTGTTTTTTTTGGTCACTTTGAAGATTGCAATATTTATTTATTTAAATTCTAACGTCCATTATTATTAACTACGAATTTTGGGACGGATTATCTATAGGTTACCACCCTTTTCTAGCCAGGATAGGACTGATGCCTTTTCTTTTTTCTAAAAGAAAGCCACCACCCTATAGTGGGAATCATACCCACGACCTTTGGCACGGAGTGTTAAGTGCTCACGCCTTAACACTCACGGCCACCGGGCCTCCAAAAACCGATTGCAATAGAAGGCAGCTTATAAGCCTTCTGTCCACGTTAATGCTTTTCAGGGCTACTCTAAAAATGTGATCCCTTTATACACATGAGTACCCTAATTCGTTTAATGAAATTTTGTTGGCCGGGGTTAAATCAAACAGAGCACTTCGAACTGCAGACCATTTCCAAAGTTAGGACAACATTGCCAACCCGAATTGTCAATAAAGGCAAACAGTGCTTTACAAACAGACATCCGATGTTTCACAGCTATTCCCGTCCCATGTCCCCAATCTCTGCGTTCTACGTCAAATTTCGCGTATACTCATGCAACAAAGGAAAGATAAACAATTGTAAAATCATTTTGGCAATTCATAATTACATTATGTTAATAATTTCAACCGGAAACAGGTACTTTAGGAAATCAGATTATGCATTTTAGCGCGGTTCCTCCCTCCCCCATAGGGAGGAACCCCGCTTATAGGGTTGATACAATGAAACAATCCGGAAGTGCCGACTAGAAAATTTCGCGTTTCAGAACCCCTAGAGACCGAAAATAACGGTGGTTCAAATTTGTATATATATATATATGTATATATTTATTTATATATATATATATATGTATATATTTATTTATATATATATATATATATATATATATATATATATATATATATATTAGCGCGGTTCCTCCCTCCCCCATAGGGAGGAACCCCGCTTATAGGGTTGATACAATGAAACAATCCGGAAGTGCCGACAAGAAAATTTCGCGTTTCAAAACCCCTAGAGACCGAAAATAACGGTGGTTCAAATTTATATATATATATATATATGTATATATTTATATATATATATATATATATATATATATATATATATATATATTTGTCTGTTCGCTCTCTAGATAGAAGACGAATGGTCCGATTTTGATGAAATTTGGTACAAAAATCCTTCGTCCAATTTGAAAGGTCAAGTTCGTTAACCAGCAAAATCCGCCTACTGGAAGATGGCGTTTGGGGCGAAATTCGCGCAAAAAAAATCGTAACGCTTACGTTTTTGAGTTCATAAGCTTCTAAGTACTCGTTTTATATGATTCCTGGGCTAGGAAAACGAATGAAACCATTTTCAAGGCGATAGCTTTAACCGTTTTCGAGAAAATTGGAAAAATATTTTTTGAATACCGTTTTTGGTTTGGGTACTTAGAATCATGGGATTCAGTTGAAACATTTTCTGCATGTTCTACTTTCATTAAAACTAATATGTTGAAATTTTGGTTACGTTTGGAGTTAAGGAAGGGTTAGAATAAAATATTTTATTAACAGACATAAAAAGTTTTAGTAACTTTGTTTACTTTCCTTAATATCTCGAAAAAGGTTGAGAATCTTGGTAAACGGAAGAATACCATTAGAAAGCTTATTAAATGCTCTAAAAAAAAGGTTCTAATGAAAGTTTTGATTAGGCGATGTCAATCGGAGAAATAAGAGCTTAAAACTTTAAAGTAATTGATTTCGCTTATTCGAACTGTTCTTTTTGTCTGTTTTTTATTCCTTGTTATTTTTTAATTGCTTATTGTTGGATAATGTATTTGAAAATAAAACAGGTTAAGAAAAATAAGAAAAACAATTTAATGTTAGAGATATGGGTTTCCAGGATATATAGCTTTTCAACTGCCTAGCGTCCTTCCTAGGGAGGGTTCTTTGTCTTTGATTTTGGTACTTAGAATTATGGGATACAGTTGAAACATTTTCTGCATGTTGGAGTTTCATCAGCACTAATATGTTGAAATTTTTGTTACGTTTAGAGTAAAGGAAGGGTTAGAATAAAATATTTTATTAACAGAAATAAAAAGTTTTGGTAACTTTGTATACTTTCCTTAATATCTCGAAAAAGGTTAAGTATCTTGGGAAACGGAAGAATACCATTAAAAAGCTTACTAAATGCTCTACAAAAAAGGTTCTAGTGAAAGTTTTGATTAGACGATGTCAATCAGAGAAATAAGTGCTTAAAACTTTAAAGTAATTGATTTCCCTTATTCGAACTGTTTTTTTTGTCTGTTTTTATTCCTTGTTTTTTTTAACTGCTTATAGTTGGATAATGTATTTGATAACAAATCAGGTTAAGAAAACTAAGAAAAACAATTTAATCTTAGAGATATGGATTTCCAAGATAATATAGCTTTTCAAATGCCTAGCGGGGTCCTTCCTAGGGCGGGGACCCACCCAGGTAAGATCGTAAATAACACCTTTCTTGAGAGTAAAGATGGAACTGTCAACTTTGGTCCTCCTCTACCTCCCGGCACTTTCATTGCTGACGAAGGCTACCACTGACTAGCCAAAACGTCCTAAATATAGATTTTTTAACAAAAATCGTATTGAGGTTTATTTAGCCGAATCCCAACCATTCCATCTTTACTTATCACCTCGACGGCTAACTATCTAATCTTCATGCTTTCTAGAAATGTGGACCCAAAATAATAACATCTTCTATTTTAATCATTTTAAATGAGTCTAGAGATAAGAACGGAACCGCGCTAAGGTGATGCAGTTCCTGCGAGTCGGACTTTATATATATATATATATATATATATATATATATATATATATATTTGTCTGTTCGCTCATTTCTGGCTTCCCTGATGGTCCGATTTTGATGAAATTTGGTACAAAAATCCGTCGTCCAATTTGAAAGGTCAAGTTCGTTAACCAGCAAAATCCGCCCACTGGAAGATGGCGTATGGGGCGAAATTCGCGCAGAAAAAATCGTAACGCTTACGTTTTTGAGTTAATAAGCTTGTAAGTACTGTTTTTATAGGCTTCTTGGACTAGAAAAACGAATGAAACCATTTTCAAGGCGATAGCTTTAAACGTTGTCGAGAAAATTGGAAAAATAGTTTTTGAATTCCGTTTTTGGTTTGGGTACTTAGAATCACGGGATTCAGTTGAAACATTATCTGCATGTTCTAACTTCATTAAAACTAATATGTTGAAAGTTATGTAACGTTTGGAGTTAAGAAAGGGTTAGAATAAAATATTTTATGAACAGACATGAAAAGTTTTGGTAACTTTGTACACTTTCCTTAATATCTCGAAAAAGGTTGAGAATCTTGGGAAACGGAAGATGACCATTAGAAAGGTCACTAAATTCGCTACAAAAATGGTTCTAAAGAAAGTTTTGATTAGGCGATGTCAATCGGAGAAATAAGTGCATAAAACTTTAAAGTAATTGATTTCGCTTATTCGAACTGTTCTTTTTCTCTTTGATTTTGGTACTTAGAATTATGGAATTCAGTTGAAACATTTTCTGCATGTTCTACATTCATTAAAACTAATATGATGAAATTTTTGTTACGCTTGGAGTTTAGGAAGGGTTAGAATAAAATATTTTATTAACAGACATAAAAAGTTTTGGTAACTTTGTATACTTTCCTTAATATCTCGAAAAAGGTTGAGAATCTTGGGAAACGGAAGATGACATTAGAAAGCTCACTAAATGTTCTACAAAAATGGTTCTGATGAAAGTTTTGATTAGGCGATGTCAATCGGAGAAATAAGTGCTTAAAACTTTAAAGTAATTGATTTCGCTTATTCGAACTGTTCTTTTTGTCTGTTTTATTTCTTGTTATTTTTAAATTGCTTATAGTCAGATAATGTATTTGACAATAAAACAGATTAAGTAAAATAAGAAGATCAATTTATTGTTAGAAATGTAGCGTTCAAAGAGAGAGATCCCAAGGCTTTCCAAATGCCTCTGAGCGGAGGCCTTTCTGCCCGACTTATGGGATAGCTGACCCATACAGGTAAGATTGTAAATCAAGACCTTTCAAGACTAGTTTGTTTGAGATTTCATTTGGATAGCTGTTTCGCTATTGATCTAAATAAAGTAATAACTGTTTCTATTCTATGCCTTCATAAACACTAGAGATAAGACCGGAACCGCGCTAAGATGACGCAGTTCCTGCGAATCGGACTTTTTATTCTCTGATAAGGTCTACTAAAAATACTAAAAACGTGAAGCGTTATAAAACAAACTGAATTAATGATAATGAAACAGTCATGTCCAGCAGTTGGCTAACAATATTTGGTTATAGCTTTCCTATCATTCCAAGGAAAATGTTTTTTGTTTTTTTTTACACAACTTTATTCTCCTGGAAGTGATAGTAAGCTTAAGGCCTGTATACAGGCCATCAAGTTGTTTCATGTGAGTTATGTTATTGTATTCATTTTTTTCTTGACAAAATGTTTTATGTGTATTATTTATTCCTTCAGCCGTACGAATGGTTATTTACAATGCTAATAATTAGTATTGTAAATCGCAAAAGATTTAATTATTAAATCCTTAACTATTGAACGTGCCAGTGACTCGAAGTCGGAGTTTAGGTTCCGACTTCAGAAAACATTTTGGATAAATTAAGGCATTGAATCTCTTGCACCAAAAAGAAGACCGACTATCTCCCAATTTTCGATTCTATTATTTTCAAATACAACGTTCATTGCTTAAAATATTTACTAATACCATAGAAATAGGATCCATTTCTTAGAATTCATAGTTTTAATAAAATAAAATTTACGAAAATTTGGTCTAATTCATGGAGTTTAAATTTAGGATTTACCTACTTATTTTAGGTTGCATAATCTTATACTTTGTAGATATGGTAATATGCTGTCTATTTATAGGCTAACTTAAATGTTGTATGGGATGTTCAAGTCATTTCGTAAGATTCCATAAGATGGTTTCATTCCTTAAAATATTTACTAGTATCATAGGCAAAATAATGCGACCGAATGCCATTTTGTTTGTTACCTTCCCAAGTAAAAACGACCGCATTGATTTAAATGTACGCTTCCTCAATGAATTCGTAAAGAACCAAGGAGACCTACCAAATAGAGGCTAAATAATATCAAGATTAGAATTGTATTGAAAAATATAAACCAGTACGGAAATAGTCGGAGCTCCGTATGATTTTAAATAACCTTTCGCTTAATAGCTTTTACTACCTTACTCATGGGCGTATATAAGGGGGGGGGGCTGCAGAAATTTTGTGTCATAAAACCCTTAAAAATAAATTAAATATTTTATTTATATTGTAATAGCGTTTTTTTTTTGCCTAAAACTATGAAAAGTTGTAAATTGTTAGTGTTCCATACCACGGAAATGGTCCCAGCTCCCCCCGAAATTTTGCCAGCCCCACGGAATTATTTTCCATATACGCCCATTTCGTTAGAAGCGTTTCTCAACCGCTACACCGGAAATGAATTCAAATTACACACATGTCAGTTGTTTTAAGAAAAAAAAAATACAAATGAAAAGAACTATTGCCATGGCTATAAATAAGACGCTAACAAAGGCAGGATTGTATTTGCCTGACCCTGTTTTTTCACAAGGTCAGTTGTATGTGGCGTTTTCCAGGCTCTTTCAGTTACATCTATGTCAGTTTAAAACAATCATAGCACTAACAAACAATCATAGATTACCGTATCATCACTTCAAATTTTTTTTTTTTTTTTTTTTTTTTTTTTTTTTTTAACGGCGCATCAACTATTTGGCTATTAGCGCCGCACTTCAAATTTAATGTTCAAAGAGGTCTTTTAAACATGTAAATACCTTAACATTATGTTTCAAATAATAAATAATCTAGGGGTCTCCCGTGGTCTTGTGGCTAGCACGCTAGAGTCATAAGCGGGAGATGGTGGGTTCGATCCCCACCGGCGCCAGAAATTTTCTCATCTCAGGGCTCGCTGAGAAAATTCCTGGCTGCACCCTGGACGTCGGCGCTAATGGCCAAGATTTATGTCGATGCGCCGTAAAAAAAAAAATAAAAAAAAATAAAAAATAAATAAATAATCTAAAATGTAAACATACATCTATTCTTTAATTCAACCAACACCTATATCAATGAGGCACTAAATACACGGTACTAATTATACGGTGTGTATTAATTAAGTGGGATTTGAGGAGGGTACAGTGCGCATACCTTCGCATGGGTCGACTAGTTTAGTCAAATCCGATAAAGTGATAGTGAAAAGATGTATGAACTTAAGCTTGGTTTTAAATTAAGAGTGATTTGCAATTGATTTAGATGTTGCTTGCTTTTCTTACTCTGATCACGAGGAATTGTTATAAATTAGAATGAAACTTAATAAAATTTGAAAGACAGAACTATTCAGTTATTGCAAGATTTTAGAGTACCTGATGTTCACTAATGCATACCTTAGTTCTAACTGCACTTTCTAGCGTTTACTGCTGAAGAAGGCTACACGAGACATTCCAAAAAGTCCAATAGATCAAGAAATCTTCGTTTTTATTGAAGAAAAATTCCAAGCATCCATTTCTTCTTATATAATAAAAAAAATATGAGAATTAAAGCTTTTGTTCTATATTTTCTGAGTCCTTGGAAGACGTTATCCGAGAACTTATCCAATTGTTTCACTTTTCAAGAAGCACGTAGCAAAGAAGAATAAACTCCTATTAAATCTTCCATTATAATAAACCCGCAGAAGTAATAAAGGGTAGAAGTAATATGGCGGGATACTGATAACTCTTATCTATATAAAGGAGATTAAGATATTAAAGGGATTATGAATTTAATAAACCCCTTTCTCAATTCTTGATGGGATCTTAAAGAGCCTTAATATTGCCCGTCGTTCGCCACTTCAATTAAATACATTTATATCTTTTATTATTCATTAGACCGCGAATTACGTTATTTAATAATATTTATGTGGCGTTTTCCACTTCCTGTCCCACATGACGTGAAACGCCTTGTCATCGTTCAACGTAATACAACGGCACGCGTTTCCTTTGAAGGGAACGTACCATGCGCACGGCATGGGCGTATATAAGGGAGGGGCTGAGGGGGCTGCAGCCCCCCCCCCCTCGAAATTTTCATCGGTAAAAATATGTCATAAATCCCTTAAAAATAAATTAAATAAGATCACTTAGTTTATAAAAAGTATTTTATTTTAGGTATAATAGCGGTTTAGTTGCCTTCAATTATTCCAAGTTCTAGAATGTTAGTATTCCGAATTCCGGAAATGGTAACAGCCCCCCCCCCCCCAAAGAATTATTTCCTATATACGCCCATGGCGCACGGCGGAACATTGCTCCTCCTTGGCCACATTAATTAAATATGTTTTAATATAAATAATTAAATAGGTGGAAGGTCAATAAATAGAAACAACCTTTACAATGACAAGACTTTACATGTTATTCAAATAGCAATTGCACTACTGCAGTGCTTTGGTGTAGTGTTGTTGGTATTTCGGGTGATAGGTGAGTTACTTCAGAACTACTGCAGTGCTTTGGTGTAGTGTTGTTGGTATTTCGGGTGATAGGTGAGTTACTTCAGAACTACTGCAGTGCTTTGGCGTAGTGTTGTTGGTATTTCGGTTGATAGGTGAGTTACTTCAGAACTACTGCAGTGCTTTGGCGTAGTGTTGTTGGTATTTCGGGTGATAAGTGAGTTACTTCAGAACTATTGCAGTGCTTTGGTGTAGTGTTATTGGTATTTCGGGTGATAGGTGAGTTACTTCAGAACTACTGCAGTGCTTTGGCGTAGTGTTGTTGGTATTTCGGGTAGTAGGTGAGTTAGTGTAGAACTACTGCAGTGCTTTGGTGTAGTGTTATTGGTATTTCGAGTGATAGGTGAGATAGGGTAGAACTACTGCAGTGCTTTGGTGTAGTGTTGTTGGTATTTCGGGTGATAGGTGAGTTACTTCAGAACTACTGCAGTGCTTTGGCATAGTGTTGTTGGTATTTCGGGTAGTAGGTGAGTTAGTGTAGAACTACTGCAGTGCTTTGGTGTAGTGTTATTGGTATTTCGGGTGATAGGTGAGTTACTTCAGAACTACTGCAGTGCTTTGGTGTAGTGTTATTGGTATTTCGGGTGATAGGTGAGTTAGTGTAGAACTACTGCAGTGCTTTGGTGTAGTGTTGTTGGTATTTCGGGTGATAGGTGAGTTACTTCAGAACTACTGCAGTGCTTTGGCGTAGTGTTGTTGGTATTTCGGGTAATAGGTGGGTTACTTCAGAACTACTGCAGTGCTTTGGCGTAGTGTTGTTGGTATTTCGGGTGATAGGTGAGTTACTTCAGAACTACTGCAGTGCTTTGGCGTAGTGTTGTTGGTATTTCGGGTGATAGGTGAGTTACTTCAGAACTACTGCAGTGCTTTGGTGTAGTGTTGTTGGTATTTCGGGTGATAGGTGAGTTACTTCAGAACCACTGCAGTGCTTTGGTGTAGTGTTGTTGGTATTTCGGGTGATAGGTGAATTACTTCAGAACTACTGCAGTGCTTTGGCGTAGTGTTATTGGTATTTCGGGTGATAGGTGAGTTACTTCAGAACTACTGCAGTGCTTTGGTGTAGTGTCATTGGTATTTCGGGTGATAGGTGAGTTACTTTAGAACTACTGCAGTGCTTTGGTGTAGTGTTATTGGTATTTCGGGTGATAGGTGAGTTACTTCAGAACTACTGCAGTGCTTTGGTGTAGTGTTGTTAGTATTTCCGGTGATAGGTGAGTTAGTGCAGAACTACTGCAGTGCTTTGGTGTAGTGTTATTGGTATTTCGGATGATAGGTGGGTTAGTGTAAAATTACTGCAGTTTTGTTTGTTTTGTAGTTATAGTATAACTTATTTACAGGGCCTCCGGGAGGAGGAGCATGGGGGACAATTGTTCAGGAGCCCGTGGTTTTAGGGGGGCCGTGGTCATTTAGTAACTCGCAATATAATTTGAAATAACAAAGGTACATACCTAACATTTTCCACTCCGTTCAGTCACAAATTTATTTGATTTTATTTTCAGAATAACGTCAGTTTTAACGAATTCCGTTAATAGTTTTTGGTAATGTTAATAGAAAGGGAGGCTAAAGGGGCCCTTGAAGTTATTTGGTCAGGGGCCCGTAACACCACTTGAAGGCCCTGCTTATCTATTAACAAAATAACAATAACATGACAACAATAAAACTGAAGAAGTTATACTCCGACTCATCTATTAAGCAAAATTCCTACAAAAGAAAAAAGATACAATAGTCATACTGTGTAACCAATGTTGGGCAAAACTAAAAACTAAAACTAAAATTAAAACTAAATTCACTTTTTGAAATAAACTAAAACTAAACTAAAAATT
Source organism: Gonocerus acuteangulatus (assembly GCA_946811695.1). Lineage (NCBI taxonomy): Eukaryota > Metazoa > Arthropoda > Insecta > Hemiptera > Coreidae > Gonocerus > Gonocerus acuteangulatus. The sequence goes on from OX328128.1 coordinate 70,202,158, forward strand.
GCAACCTAAAAAAAACTAAAACTAAAATTTTACTAGTTAATGGATTTTAACTAAACTAAAACTTAAACTAAATCTTTGGGAATTGGCTAAAAACTAAATTAAATCTTTAGTTTAGTTTAGTTTTACTAAAATAACAGGAATTAATATAAATCATATGTTATTTCGATACTTAAGTAAATTATTAAAACTAATAGAACTGTCTTAAGAATAAGAAATTGTAAGAAAATTGGCTTTTTCTCGTAATGTGCAAACATAAGTTCTTTGATAAACTAAATTAGTTTACTAAAAACTAAAACTAAACTAAAATCACAAATTTAGGTCTCTATTACTAAACTAAACTAATTACCATACTAAAAACGGAGTCCACATGATTAATAATTATACAAATCTAAAACTAAACTAAAACTAAAACTAAAAATACAACATTAGTTTAGTTTTAGTTAGAGAAAACTAACGTTAGTTTTGCCCAACACTGTGTGTAACTATTGTTACTAAAAGTTATGTTTAACTTATAAAAACTATAATATAATAGTTATACAAACTATAATATAATATTTATACAAACTATAATATAATAGTTAAACAAACCATAATATAATAGTTATACAAACTATAATATATGTAATATAATATATAAATTATAAAACTAAAAGTAATGTATAACTTATACATTACTTCACCTATGGTTTTATACTAGTTTATCTATTGTTAAAAAGATGGCTGGAAAAGTTACGTATTATTTTTTCTTTGACATATAATACCTATATCCTTTAAAATAGATATAGTATATTATTTATGTATAGTGTAGTGGTGTGGTTATTTTGTTTAGTAGAAGTATCAAATTATAATCACTGTAGTTTTTCCTTGTGTAGTATTGTAAGTATTTCTATTAGTAGGAGAGATAGTTTATAACCACTATAGATTTTCATTGTAAAGGAGTGTAATTTTCAAAAATTTGGAAAACGTTTTCACAGCCCGATGAAAAGCAACTAAAATGGTTTTAAAATCTCGGACGTTTATCTCATAAGGCTTTCATGGCTTTTTTGGATAAATTCTGGACGAGTAGGGTGGGCACCTGTGCAAAAGGGAAGAGGGGCAGAACCACTAGCCGAAAATTCAATTTCACGGTCCGTCTTCATATCGTCGCTTCAAGGGTGTAATTTAAATTTTAAGGTCTCTCGCACAAACCAGCGGCCAATTTCATGAGACTTTACTCTGCTTCGACGCAACCCATCTTCGTTTCAGATAACAATCAGATCGTCCTCGGGTGCAACTATGCTAACGTCCATTGGGAGAAAACATGCTTAAAACCGGAACATTGTTTTAGCATAAATATGTTTTGCGATGACTAAACTGAAAAAAAAAGTTACAAAAAAGCGTTATAAAAAAGTGTCACGAAGAAGTGTTCACTGGCGTTCGCGCATGCGCGATGGCCATGTACGAAAAAGAGGACTGTATGTTATACAGTACATTACATAAGTTTGTCGGGTGGACGTAAATCATATTTATGTTCCTGAATTTGAGCAGAAGGCTCTAATCAAATTTTGGTATATAATAGTTTTTTTTTTTTAATTTTAAAATTTCCTCTGAATTATCAAAACAACCAACATCTGTTCCTATGTAATTTAAATTATTTAAAATTAGTCACGCCTCAGTCCTATTTTTTGTCACCTCACCCCTATTTTGTTCTGGAACTGAGCATATGTCCATTTTCTGAAAGGACCTGCTACTTAATTTATACATTTGGTTTAAATAATATAAACATGTAGATTACGACTACTTCTTCTACAGTTCGGCAGAACTGTATCCATTTTACAAACTTTTTTTACGATTTTACGGAAGAATATACGTAAAAAAAAAACAGAAAAAAAGAAGAAATACTTTCTGGCTCAAAGACAGAATGGAAACAAAAGTCAAAATAGAGTAGGCAAAGCTCTTAAAAAGGTACGAATCGGGAAAATGTTGACAGATTACAGGTACATCTCGTTACCTCGAGGCATATAAACCAAACAGACCATTGTACACAAATGGGAACATATCACTTACAGGGCATACAACGATTTCAAAAATAAACGTTTTACAAAAACTGTAATATTATATTGTTAAATATATATTTGTGATAGTATATGAAAATTATTGGCGAAGTTCTACCATTTGTTTACGTCATAGGGCGAAAACAAGCATAAAGCATACCATACGCAAAAAACAACATTTCATTGGACAAAACTCCAATATGTTCGACTTGAACTGGTCTTCTTGCAACACATACACCCCCTGACAAAATTATAGGCCACCCTACATTATGTTAGTTTTTGTCATTATTTAATGTTATATTTAAGCCAAAGCAAATACATACTGTTTTAATGTCACTGACTTTTAGAAGAGCATGTCTGTAATGAGTCCTGATCCTTCTTGCCTCAGGATTTGCTGAAATGTAACTATTTAGGCGCGAAAAACGTATAGGCCAGCCACTCAGTTCTTATCTAAATGTTGTTCTAGGAACAGTTTTAGTAAATATTACATTCATTAATTCAATCAGCGAGTCTAATTAAACCTGATTAAGTAATGCCTAGAGGAAAAGTGTTGTCTGAGAGTGAAAAACGCGCGATTAAAACATTGCGCGATAAAAATTGTACATTATTGAAAATCGCTCGAACTTTAAATAGAAGTAGGCATCTAATAAGAAATTTCCTTAGGCTGGGTAATGATTAGGGTCAAAAGAAAAGCATTGGTAGGAACATGGCAACAACGGTCCAATTTACATCATGCTTCCAACTCGTCAGCCAAGGAGAGAGAAATTTTTGAGCAACTTGCTTCTAAGGGTTAAAACATTTGTAATTGGCCGCTCATAATGTTGTATTCATAATGGACAAATAAAATTTCTGGGATGTATGAGATCAATAAATATTTCATTAATTTAACTCTATTCGCCCAAAGATTCGTTGCCCAATCCCGAATCATTCTAAGAGTTAAATTATCCACCTCTTTTGTGAAGGGTTGATTCAGACGATCGAACATTCAGGGTTATCGGCAATTCCAAGTTGTCTGCTTATTAGGGAGTGTGAAGTTTGCCGATTTATCCCCAAGTCCCTTTCAAAGTTTCCTCCAGGGTACGGGGTGGACTCTCCCAGTCAGCCCTTCAACTTCTGAATTCGTTCAACGATCAGAATTCTGATGAACGCTGGTCAAACCAAGTTGTATTTCTCTGTTTAGAGAAAGGCCCAAGACGAAGTACGGTGGTAGCGCACTAATCAATTTATTTTGTATTTTTTTATCATTGAAATTCTTCGCGGCTTTGGTGAAAAAGAATTTACAACGATAAATGAAAGATCTTGTTACATGGTTTCATATAGATAAATAATAAACATAGTTTTACATAGATAGATGATGGAGCACATGACTTAAGATAGATACCTTTCATACACAGGTGATAAATGGGCTTATAAAAACATTTCGTGTAAATAAAAAAAGCCCATAAAAACGAAAAATGTCTTCAACATTTACCCTGGTTTAATAGGTGTCCAGAGGACCTCAAAACTCACCATTTTACGCTAATACAGAATTTCCTCTTAAAATTTTCCATACCCCCAAATTCTCTAAATTATTTCTTATATACGCTTCTGAACGGAAAGAGCTCTTAAATCCGATAGTGTTACAGGGGATGATAATTCATGCTTACAATAATAACTTAGATGATCTTCGTTTTTAAATTGTTAAAAATTAAACGAACAGTTTAAAAAGGTGAAAAAATAGTATACAAATAAATACAAAGAGGCGCCTAAGGTGTGAAACATGTAGAGCAAAAACAAAATTAAAATTAATTGACTTTGTTAAATCTATTTTATTGAGCTTCCGTCTAAAACATATTGGATTAAGGAAGATTGGGTAAAAAAAAAAAAAAAAAAAGTTATCGGGCATTTCAAAATTTTTTAGTAAGTGTTTCATAGTGAAGTTTGAGTTGCAATGGACTCAAATCATTTGTGGTGGAGACCTGGAGTTTTTGGTTTTCTTATTTTGATGCAAATATATATATATATATATATATATATATATATATATATATATTAATTTGTTTATCTTCTAAAATTGACAACTAATACGCCCAGTACTATAAGATTTTGATAGTTTTACCTCCTTGTTTTAGTATGTGCTCGCTTCAGAATGAGTTCGACATCTTGATGCTGACTTGGCAAGAAGATTAATTGGACCAACCGAAAAGCAGTGTAAATTGAAGCCGGGAAATTACCCGCTTCCTATGTAAACAGCTGATTGAGTTGAACAAACATTCGGCATTTCCGACCACTCCCATTTCGGTGACTATTAGGGGGGGGGGCGAACTTCGCTGATTTATACAAGTGGTACAACCCCCTCTCCTTACCATCTGGAATGATGCCTCTGTGTTCATTCAGGAGACAAATAAATGGAGATTATTACGCATATTCACAAGTTTTAGCACTTAGCGCAGGAAAATAGCTATTGAGGTTGCACTCATGACGGAATTTTTGAAAAATTTATTAAAATCATTATCGATCCTACCTAGAAGAAACCGAAAATGACCCCCGTTAAAATTTATATATATCTATATATATACATATATGCATATACATATATATATATATATATATATATATATATATATATATATATATATATGTATATGTGTGTGTGTGTGTCTGTTAACACGATAGTGGCCAGAGTTTTTTTTTTTTTTTTTTGTCACGAAACTTGGTATACAGCGTTCAATTAACAAGCGATTGAACGAGTTCGTAAACCACCAAAATTGGTCCAACGGAAGGGGGGGGGGGGGTTACCCCGGACCCAAAACACTTATTTGATCATGCCAGCCGTAGTTTTTGATATATTTCAACGAAACTTGGCATTCGTAGTGGTAATCTACTGAGAAAAACGTGTTGTAAAAATAAACTAAATCGGTCTATTAGAAGGGGGGGTTTACTCCCCCCCTTTCTAGAAGGAGCGCTTTCTAGCACTAGGGGGAAGTCAGGGGTCTTCCACAGTCCTGTATCCTCTTCCTGCGTCAGTTCAACAGACGAAAATATGGAGTGTATTTATTTAGTGTATTTATTAAATTCATGTTTTTAGCACTTTCCTCCGAAGGAAAGTAGCTATTGAGGTTGCATTCATGACGGAATTTTTGAAAAATTTCTTCGAATCTTTATCGAGCCTACCTATCGGTATATACATATATATATATATATATATATATATATATATATATATATATATATATGCATATATAGTTATATATATGTCCGTTAACAGGATACCGGCCAGAGTTTTTGTTTCTTCCCCACGAAACTTGGTATGTAGTATTCCCCAATCAAACGATTGAACGAGTTCGTTAACCAACAAAATCGGTCCATCTGGAGTGGGGGTTTACTCGGAGCCAAAGTAGTCATTTGCCAATACCAGCCATAATTTGTGTTGTATTTCAACGAAACTCGGTATACGTTCTGGTCAACTAAAGATAAAAATGTGTTGTAAAAATTAACTAAATCGGTTCATTAGGAGGGGGGGTTTACTCCGGACTCAAATTACTAATTTGCTCATACCGGTCGTAATTTCTGCTGTATTGTAACGAAACGCGGAATACGTCCTGGGTATCTAATAAGGAAGAAGTGTTGTAAAAATGAACTTAATCGGTCTATCGGAAGGGGGATTTACTTTGTACTATGTTTGAATTGAATTGAAACAGGTGTTATTTATGTTTTTATTTTATTTATTTATATAGGTTATTTTAAGCAAATTATTCAGGAATGCACTCGACACTACCCAATTCTGAGGAAAGTGCTTAGTTATGCAGCTCCTGCGTGACTGCCTTTTTATTTATTATTTTATTTATATAGGATATTTTAAGAAAATTATTCAGGAATGCAATCTACACTACCCAAATTCTGGGGAAATTGCTGAGTTGTGCAGCTCCTGCGTGACGGACTTTTAATTAAGTACCTAATAATTAACAATTAATCTTTTAGTACTTTCCTCCGAAGGAAAGTAGCTATTGAGGTTGGACTCATGACGGAATTTTTGAAAAATTTCTTCAAATCTTTATCGATCCTATCTAGTAGATATATATATATATATATATATATATATATATATATATATATATATATATATATATATATATATATAGCGACGATAGCGGCCAGAATTTTTGTTTTTTCGTCACGCAACTTGGTATATAGCATTCAATTAGCAAACGATTGAACGAGTTCGTTAACCACCAAAGTCGGTCCGGACCCACTATACCAATTCGCCACTACCAGCCGTCATTTTTGGTATATTTCAACGGAACTCGGTATTCGTAGTGGTAATCCACAGGTAAATAACTGTTGTAAAAAGAAACTAAATCGGTTCATTAGGAGGGGGGGGGGGGGTTTACTCCGGACCCACAATACCAATTCGCCACTACCAGCAGTGATTTTTGGTATATTTCCACGAAACTCGGCATTCGTAGTGGTAATCTACAGGTAAATATGTGTTGTAAAAATAAACTAAATCGGTTTATTAGAAGGGGGGGGTTTACTCCTGACCCAAATTCTTAATATACTCATACCGGTCGTAATTTCTGCTGTATTGTAACGAAACGCGGTATACGTCGTGAGTAACTCATGAGAAAGAAGTTTTGTAGAAATGAGCTGAATCGGCCTATCGGAAAGCGGGGGTTTAATTTGTAATATATTTCAATAGAAAAGCCCGTCAGACGTACGTTAACAAAGCCGCCGCAAGGAGCGCTTTCTACCACTAGAGTGACTGTATCCTGTTCCTGCGTTAGATCAAAATACGATAATATGAGGTTTTTTGTATTTATTACGAAGTGTAATAGGTACCATGTGTAAACATAACTCTGGAAGCAAATTATTAATTGATCAGTTACTCATTACAAATTTAAAAAAGAACTATTCATGTATTTTTTTTTTTTTTTTTTAATTTGTGTTTTTAGACATATGTCAACCACATGGGTCATGGATGTCTCAGTTAGAAGACTCGTTTGATCTTATATATGTCAATTGGCATATAATTTCAATATGACTATTGATATATGTTGATATGATAAGTTTATTGAGGAAAGAAAGTGATATTGACCAAAAGTGCTACTTGAAGATGGATTGAGAAGATCGATATAGATTGAAGATAGATAGGAGGAGATTGAAACATATATATATATATATATATATATATATATATATATATATATATATATATATATATACATACACACAAATATTTATAAATTAAATATGTCTGATTAACTTAGTTCTTTCTAGGAAAGCAAATAATTTAGTTAAGTGATTTGAGTTATTTCCCATAAGTTCCCTTAGGTCAGTGGGCAAATCTAACTGTTCTCTTTCTTTTATGTAGCTCCTGCATTCGGTGAGGATATGTTTTACGGTTAGATGTACGCCGCAGTACTGACATATCGTTGGTGGTTCCTTTGCCATAAGATATCTCTGCGTCAGTATTGAGTGTCCTATTCGTAGCCTGGTCAATATCACTTCCTCTCGTCTTCTGTCGCGTATGCTGCTACTCCATGCATCTACGTCTTCTTTTATTTCACGGAGCTTTTCCCCTAACTCCATCCTATTCCATTCTTGGAACCATTTATTTTTTAGTGGTAGTTTCACTGCTGCTAATACATCGTTTACAGGAAATTGACAGCAAACTTGTCCTTCTTTTGTTGCTTCTTTTGCTGCTTTGTCAACTTTTATGTTTTCAATTATTCCACAATGCCCAGGAATCCATATAAACAGAGTTTTTATGTTATTTATTCTGAACTCATTTATTTTGTTTTGTATATCTATGACCAGTGAGTTGTCTGGGTAGAGATTGCAGATTGCTAGAATTGATGATAAAGAATCTGTACAAATTACGATTTGTTGAGTGGTTGGGATAATAAAATTTAGAGCCTTTTTTATAGCTAGTAATTCAGCTGTAAAGCTTGAACAAATAGAAGGGAGTGAAAATTTGTATATTCTTTGTTCCGACAGTATAGCCGATCCTACTCCTTCCACTGTTTTTGATCCATCAGTGAAGACAAAGTTACTAGGCACTGTTTGACTTTTAATTTTATAGAATTCATTTTCATAGATTAAAGGCGGGGTTTCTTTTTTTAAATATTTTGTAAGGCTGATATTAACGTGTGGAGGATGTAATAGCCATGGTGGATGATTTGATAAGGTTATGGGCTGTAGTTTAATATTATTTAAATGATTCCTGTTTAAGAAAACGTTGGCTCTGGCAGGGAACGGTACTTTTGAAGTATTGTTATCATAAAGATCAGAATAATGCTGAATCCAGTTTATGCTGGAGAAGTAATCATTCAAAGGGTGTGTTAGCCGGCCTTTGATTCTGAAATAATAGGAAATGGTAAGCTGTAATCTTCTATGGTTTAGCGGTGGTTCGCCGGACTCTACAAGAACGCTTGGAGCTGGACTTGATCGGAAGGCTCCCGTCGCTAGTCGCAACCCAGAATGATGGATCGGATCGAGGATCTGAAGGGTCCTTGGACTAGCTGATCCATACACTGTGCAACCATAATCTAGCTTGGATCTTATCAAGCTCCTGTACAGCATGAGCATGCTTGTTCTGTCAGCTCCCCAAGAAGTATTACACAAAACTTTTAATACGTTCAGAGATCTTTTGCACTCAGTCTTTAAGGATCTTACGTGGGGAAGCCATGATAAAGTCCGGTCAAATGTTAGACCCAGGTATTTTATTGTATCTGATTCCATTATTTCTCGGTTATCTATTTTGAATGGTGGAGTAAAATTTGGTCTTCTAGGACTGAAAACAATACTTTTAGATTTATTAATTGAAATTTTGAAGCCGTGTGACGTTAGCCAGTTATTAATGCGGTATAGACTTTCTTGGAGGAAAGTATGTAGTGTGTCTATACTCTTTCCTTCACAGAAAACTAAAATGTCGTCTGCATAAAGCATTATTTTTACGGGGTAATTAATTTGCTTTGTGATGTTATTTAATGCTAGACAGAATAGTTTTGCGCTTGAAACTCCTCCTTGAATTATACCATTCTCTTGTTCAAATGAATCTGATAATGTGGATCCAACACGAACCTGGAATTTTCTTGATTCAAAAATGTTTTTGAAAAAATTTAAAGGGTGCCCATCGATTCCATTTTCTTTTAGACATTCTAAAATATGACGTCTCCAAGCTCGATCAAAAGCACACTCAATATCGAGTAGAATAGCCATTACTTTGTGCTTCTTTCTGAAGGTTTCTATAATTGTGGATTGTAATAAAACTAAATTGTCATTTGTGTTCCTTCCCTTCCTAAAACCGCTCTGCCAATCTGCTAGACATTTATTTTTTTCTAAGTACCAGTCTACTCTATTACAAACCAGTTTTTCAATAAGTTTGCAAAGAGAATTTGTGAGTGAAATTGGCCTGTAACTTGTTACATCTTTGTCAGATTTGTTTTTCTTGTGGACTGGTACAACTATAGATTTCCTCCAGACTTCCGGAAATTCACCTCGAGTGTATATCCTGTTAAAAATAGCAAGGAGGACTTTCTTATTGCTTAGATCTAGGTGTTTGATCATACTAATGCATATCTCATCTGGACCCGGTGAGGTATCTTTCCGAGAAGAAAGAGCTGTGTTAAGTTCAACTAAAGAGAAGGGAGCATTTAATGGGTGGATTGGGTTAATTGATATTTCTATAGGGTTTGCTATTTCTTTCGGTTCAACTATTGTAAGATTATTATATTTTAGAGATGGAATGGGTTTCGTATTTTTCATCCCTATCACTTTTCGAATTTGGTTCCATATTTCTGTAGGAGATGTGGTATAATTAATTTTGGATAGAAAAGTCTGCCAAGATAATTTCTTTGCATTCTTTATAGTAAATCGAGCGTGTTTTCTTGCCTTGATATAACCTTCTGTAGATTCGGCGGTTTTATATTTTTATATTCTGTGTTTTACATTTTCGTAATGCTTTCTTTCTTTCCTTTATGGCTTTCCGACAATCTTCATTCCACCAGGGCACAGTTTTCCTTTGAGTTGTGTTCTTATTACGTGTGATTGTTTCTGTAGCTGCACAAATTATTTTTTGATTTAGATCATAAATAATATTATCTATTGTATCTGCATTAACATTTAAATACGTTAGTTGGGCGAGTGTTTGAAATAGTTGCCAATTAGCCTCCTTGAGTTTCCATCTGATCGGCCTGTCGTTTATGTTGCTTCTGCTATAGAAGTCAACGAGAACCGGGAAATGATCGCTCCCATAGGAATCTTCTGCTACTGACCACTTGATCCTAGGAGCTACGATGGGAGATGCTATGGTAAGGTCTATTGTTGACATCGTCCCGGTTCGAGAACAGATGTGTGTTGGAGTGAGATCATTTAATACGGTCAAGTTAAATGTGTCAATACAAGTTTCATTGATTCTTCCTCTCTGATCTGTGTTTTTTGTGCTCCAAATCTCTGAGAAAGCATTGAAGTCGCCTAATAAAAGTACAGGTTCAGGGAGATGTCTATAGATATTACATAAGTCATCACAGTTAAACTGTTTTCCTGGTGGTAAATAAATGTTGCAAATCGTCATTGGTATTGGAGAAAATATTCTTATTGCAACTACTTGTAAAGGTGTATTTATTGTAATAGGTTCATAGGCAATGTTATTTTTAACGAGGATACATACTCCTCCAGAAGCTATCAATCCATCTGTGTAGTCTTTTCTAATAATTTTAAAATGTTTAAAATTTAATGTTTGCGAAGGCTTTAATCTTGTTTCCTGAATACAAATTATAGAACTGTCAAAGTCATTAATAACACATTCTAAGTCGGGTCTGTGAGTCAGTAGTCCATAAATGTTCCATTGAATAATCATTATTGAATGTATAAATTATATTAAGAAATAATTAATGAGTCAAGAGAGAGAGAAAAAAGAAGAGAGAAGCTAATAAATAAAAATAGAACTTAAAAATAAAAAATTGCCTAAATATAACCATCATTCTTTTTTTTTGATATTTTCCTAACCGAGTTTTGCGATTTCCATTGTTCGTTCCAGTAGTTGATACCGTTGTAGACAAGGAAGAAGATTCAGCTAGGGTCCTTTTCAGATCTCTATCTTCAATAGGTAATGTAATACCTTCAATAGGTAATGTAGTACCTTCAATAGGTAATGTAATACCTTCAATAGGTAATGTAATACCTTTTGAAGTTGATTCATAGGCCTCATTTATTTTTACCCCTGAATTTTTCTCTCCTTGGGAAAATGTATTTGTATTATTTTCATCATCACTATTAGTTTCAAAATTTTGCTGTGCTGTTTTAACTAAACTTTGTTGTTGGGCAGAAGGCACCTTTGTGCTGGTACCCTCTTCACTATTTTTCGATAATCTACTTTCCAAAAGATTAATTTTATTTGTAAGCGCATTCACTACTTCAGCTTTTTATTCATGTTTTTATTTTATTTATGTAGGATATTTTAAGCAAATTGTTCTGGAAAGCAATCTACACTACCCAAATTCTGAGGAAAGTGCTTAGTTGTGCAGCTCCTGCGTGACGGACTTTTTTAATATACAATGCCTGGATCATATTAATAAATCCATATTTTAGGAAGAAAACACAAATACAACATGTCGTCGCTAGGCCCATGGTATGAAATAATCCTATGTAGATTAATAATAAGACATGTCTTGACTTAAACTCGCCACACATTCAGCTTATTGTCCAAAACAGTTATATCTATATATATAAAAATCACGTGTCTGTCTGTTTTTCTGTTTGTTTGTTCCTTATACAAATCCACACCGTTTGACCGTTTTTGACCAAACTTGGAATAATGGTAGGTCTTGATACGAGAAATCTCCTAGGCTAGGTCAAAAAATTCTACCAGCTGTCTGTCTGTATGTTTGTCCCTTATACAAATCCATACCGTTCATCCGATTTTGACTAAACTCGGTACACATGTAGATCTTAATCTGGGGAGAGTCGTAGGCTAAGTCAAAAACGTCTACCAGCTGTCTGTCTGTATGTTTGTCCCTTATACAAATCCACACCGTTCGTCCGATTTTGACTAAACTCGGTACACATGTGGATCTTAATCTGTGGAGTGTCGTAGGCTAAGTCAAAAACGTCTACCAGCTGTCTGTCTGTACGTTTGTTCTTTATACAAACCCACATCGTTTCACAGATTTTGATCGAACTGGGCACACAGGTTGGTCTTGATCTGGGGATTATCATAGGCCAGGTCAAAAACGTCTACCAGCTGCTGTCTATATGTTGTTGTTTCTTTTTACAAAAATCCACACCGTTAGACCGATTTTTACCAAACTTGGCATACATGTATGTCTTGATACGGGGGGTGTTATAGGTTATGTCAAAGTCGTCTAGGACTCAGACTTGGGAGGTCACAGTTTCGAAACAGTTACAGATTCGTGTTATTAGATTTTAATAATACTTATTTGTTTTCTAATTTACTTAGGCTTTTCTATATGTAGAAAGTAGGTGTAGCATGGCACGCCGGGTAACAGCTAGTAGAAAATACAAATCACAAAGTCTCAAAAGTAAAATGCACATAAAACGAAAATACCGTATAAAAAATAATATATCTATAAAGTTAGGCATAGTTTGTTCTCTTTATTTAGATATTTAAGAGGTAAATCTAGAGGTAATGAGGTAAATCTATTATATGAGAACTTCATTACATGTATGCAGGAATGTAAGACCACAGCAGGGCTAATGTTTCATGAAAAAATACTGAACAACTCTCAACAAAAGGCAAAGCAACCGTGGTTTGATCAGGACTGTAGAAAGTCCAAGAGAGAGCTGGGACAAAAGTATAGGGCTATGACTAGATTTAATTTTTCTAATGAGAGAACAGAGGAGTATACTCATTCCAGAAATGTATACAGGAAATTAATAAGACAAAAGAAAATTGACCTCCGATTACTCACAATAAATAATCTCAGAGAGGTTAGAAACAGCAAACAGTTTTGGACTACTATAAATTCTCTGAAACCATATAAAAGCCAATTAAACGAAATAGGAATAGAAGAATGGAGCAAATTTTATATGTCACACTATGGGAAAAAAACTATCTACGAAAATCAATTTTACTCAGTTACTCATCCATATCTTGAAAGTAACATAACATTAGAAGAGTTACAATATTGCATCCAACAATCCAAGAATCAAAAAGCTTCTGGCTTCGACAATATTATATACGAAACCTTCAAAAGTCTCACTCCGGAGTGGGAGCATTATCTTCTCCACCTATTTAATATAGTGATGGAGAGTGAGAGGCTCCCTCAGCAGTGGTCTAAATCAAAACTACATTTGCTCTTCAAGAAAGGAGACAGGAAAGATAATTACAGAGGAATATCCCTCTTAAATACAATCCTCAAGTTATTCTCCAGTATTCTAGCAAGGAGGATTATTCAGTGGGCCGAATCTGAAAGGCTTATACCTGAAGAACAAGCAGGGTTTAGGAGTGGTAGAAGATGCACGGACCACATTTTCACATTAATGTCTCTGGTCGGTATTAAATTTAGATCAGAAGGCAGCTATTTATATGCTGCATTTATAGACTTCAGGAAAGCCTTCGACTCCATCAGCCACAATCTACTATGGGAGGAACTCTTTTCATTCGGACTTGGAGGGAAACTTATAAGAATAATGAAGCTGCTGTATGACAATGCTACAACTCAAATCACAATCAAAGGACAACTCTCAGAAAACATAGATACAACATCTGGGCTTTTGCAAGGAGAAAGCCTTAGCCCAACACTTTTTATCCTGTTCATATCTGATATAATCCAATTTTTCCAAGATAATAGAGCCACAGGTATAAGCATCGACAGCACTCATGAAGTAAAAATGCTCTTACTAGCAGATGACATTATTCTTCTAAGTAAAACTTGGCAAGAAGCACAAAAGAAATTGAACATCCTACAACAGTACTGCGAAAAGAACTCCCTAATTGTAAATGAGGAAAAATCCAAGGTTGTGGTATTCCATAAATCCCCTAGGATGAAGAAACTCAAGCTACTTTACTGGCAGGAGAAAAAGCTGGAATACACCAAGGCCTATACTTACTTAGGAGTACCTTTCACTTCCTCAGGAAAATTTAGTAAGGCATCTCAACATTTTATCCAGAAGTCCTCCGTTGCCACGGGAAAAGTACTGGAGATTTTGCGATAAGGCAGAAGCGATTCATGGGGAAAAAAATAGCTCTTTTCGATTCTATGGTGACTTCAACCCTTCTCTACTCCTCTGAAATATGGAGCTTGAGATACTTGGATGCTATTGAAGTGGTGCAGCTAAAGTTCCTGAAGCAACTATTTAGGTGGCCAAGGAACACTGCCAACTACATTGTACGTCTCGAGACAGGCAGAAACACCTTAAGTGTCAGGGTTATGAAGAGAGTTATAAATTACTGGTATAAATTGGTGCTTATGCCTGAAGAGAGGTTACCAAGTCTCTGCTTCAACAAGCTAATTTCGCTAGATACAATGAATCCTGATATAAACTTTAATTGGGTCACACAAGTCAGAACAATAGCTGCTCACTATGGCTGAAAAGAAGAATTTGATACTGTATACTCAACGGGACTATTAAAATACAACGATTAAATAATAGAAAAAATAAAAAATCATAATTTATCCACTGACATCAATCTATCCATAAACTCCACCTACAATCCACTTTATAGAACTATTTCCAGCTTCAATATTTCCAGCCCAGAGTTCTATTTGATGTATAGAACTAGCATAAATAAGCTAAGAGCAGTAAGTCAGTTGAGAGTTGCAAGTTCCGAATTTATTAAGCTCTGCACAAAAAACAAAACTTTCTTCTTAAAAGCTCATGAAACCTGCATTTTTCGTAATCAAGTTATCTCTAACAGCCTGTTCCACTTCCTTCTGTACTGTGAAAATCTAATAGAAAACCGACACAAATATTTAAGACCATTTCTCTCTGCTCCAAGTGATATCCACAAAATACAAGAAATACTTGAAATAGATAACGCCGACAAACTCAACAAGATCTACTGCTTCATTATGTCAGCATCCAATTCACTCAATTCTTTAAACAATGATGACCCACTTAACAATCCAGTTCTATGACTATAGCCAGTTCAATTAATTGCTTTTTCTTTTGTTTTGTTTTTTCATTTATTTTCTTCTACTATTCATAAAGGTTGTTTTCTTTTTTTTGCTTTGTTCTTTTATGTTATTCTTTTTATTTTTTGTGGTTTTATTGAAAATGTAAAGATAAATAATTTGAAACGCAATGAAGTATCATTATTTAGTTATTTTTGTTTTTGTTTTTTTATTACAAGTAATTGTAGAGTTATGATTAACCGGACTCATGTGGGTGAAATGTTATTTTTTATTTATATATGTATGATTTGTACAATATTGTAAATCTTTAACAAATAAAATTTTATTCTATTCTATTCTAGATATTTAAGAAATAAAAATAAAAAATATAGTGAAAGATTGTCCTGATATTTTATTATACTTTTCATGGGCGTATATTAGGGGGAGGGGTGAGGGGGATGCACCCCCCCAAATTTTTGTATTTTCCTTAATCGGTAAAAATATATCATACAATTTTAAAAATAAATAATAAATAAATAAGATCAGAAAAAATAATTTCGTTTCGGTGAAATAGTGTTTTAATTGGCTGACTATTCCAAGTTCTAGATTGTAAGTATTCCATACCCCCCAAATGCTTTTATAATCATTGTAATATGCGTCTTCCAATAACGAAAACTTTTTTTTCAGTGGATGTGTATTTATTCAGAATTCACAATCGCTTTCTGAATGAAATTTTATGGAAAAATTATCGGAAGGAGAAATATCACACAATAATAGCAGGAATGTTTCTGCCCAGGTAGATTATGATATAATGCCAATATGTTTTTTTTTTTTTTTTTTTCTTAATAACATTCAATTCACTCTCTATAAGAGGATGAATATTAAAGCCATATTTTTCATTTTAACTCATCTGTAACAGTATTTACATGTATCGTTTACTTCACAAAAGACGAATTGAAGGTTTCAAAAGTTATTTAACGATTGTTGTTGTTTGTTGTTTATTGGTGCTTAAGGGCAAAAAACTGCGAGGTCATCATTGCCCGATTTAACGATTGTAATCGTTGCACATTCGGAAAATACTAGTAACTATTTCTCTAAACGTTTATTTAATTGTGTTAACAATTCCAACTAATGAGACTAAAAGGGAAGGAAGTGGAAACTGAATAAGAATTTAGTTTAAAGAGTTAAATACATTTTTTTAGGTGAGAAAATGTACGTTAAAATATATTATTTCCTAAAGTTTAATAAAGATTTGTGTCACTTGTTTAATTACAATTAATCTTAAGTTGGTGTTTAATTACAATTAATCTTAAGTTGGTGTTTCAAAATGACTTTTATTTTTCAAGAAGAGTGCGACAACGCGATAAGACTTCAAAAGTAGCCGCTTCTAAAGCTGTTAATCCCCCAAGATGAAAGAGCAGGACGAGTGAGTGGTTCTTGTAGAGAGAAATATTAACGAGAGTACCTGTTCGAGGATTCATGGGAAATTTCTTTTGAAACTCAACTCCAAGCTTTTAGAAATTGGCATTACAAACCAGACTTAGTACTACACCAACAGTGGCTTCATAATGATGTACTTACATCGAAAGCGCTCGTCCACACGACGGGTTTGCAGAAACTGCCAGTCCAACAATGACAACTTTTAGACATTTTCTAGTCCTACTTTTATACGCGGATAAAAGTGTTTTGGTATTCTGCCAGTGATGTGTCGAGTTGATGTGTTCGCGACCCGAATGATAAAGTTTCTTATCAGAAGTTTACTTAGGGTCTCTTAGAAATGTTGAGGAATTACAGTAAATTATATAGAAGAAGAGACATTTATATAATTAATTTTTTTTTTAAATTTATTTTACACTGCGGATATTCCCATTCACTCCCAAACCCTACTTACCACATGTGCAGATGACACAGCCATCCTATCAACATCCCCGATCCTTCAGTAGCATCCCAACACCTGCAGGATCTTTCCGCCATACAACGTTGGAGTGAAAGGTGGAGAATACAAATCAACGCAGAAAAATTTATACAGGTGACATTCACTCTTAACCGGATATCATGCCCTTCTGTATACATCAATGACACTCCACTGCCAGAATCAAATGAGGTTCGATATCTAGGATTATACCTTGACAGCCGACTGACATGGAACCTTCACACGAGAGTGAAAAGACAGGAACTGAACAGAAGATACGGACTACTGAGACGACTCCTTGGACCCTCATATAAATTATCGATACAGAACAAACTAACGATATAAAAAACAATAATTCGACCAATATGGACATGATGAATTGGACTCTGGGGATCTGTAAAACCATCAAACATCCACAGAATACAGGCATGCCAGTCAAAAGTTATCCGAAAAATTGTTAATGCCCCTTTCTACGTCTCCAACAAAATCCTTCACAATGACCTTAACGTCCCATTTGTCCTTGACCTTGCTAAAACCCGTTTCCAAGTGTTCCATTCCAAATTGTCTCACCATCCTAATCCTGAAGGTCTATCCTTATCTTCTCAATCCCATCCACACAATCCTCCAAGGCGGCTTAAGAGACAGTGGCCCCGAGATAATTTACTTTTCTGATCTTATAAGGAGACAGCTAGTATTAACTAGTTCTTTTTTCATGGCTTGTATAGTCACATTTTCTATGTCAATATTCTGTTTTCTTTAAGCCAATTTTGCTTGCATTTATATAACCATTACTCCTCCAACCTTTTTATCTCTCTGCCTGGTTAAGATGAAACTGAGTAACTTTACAAGTTTTACTTTGGAAAGAAACAACCTTTTCTCAGAAGAAATGGCGATTATCACAATATACACATATAAGGCGTGGCCTTGTACCAATAGGTGAATGTATTTTTAGGAAATGTTTGATAGTCGAACGTTTTTTTATCGATTTTTATGAATTATCATTAGTATAATGATTCTAGATATTTATAATGTGACCAAAGCGAAAGAAGTTTATTTAAAGGTACGAAGACATTAGTCTTCTGATTTGTGTCATGTTTCATCATCCTGTTTGTGGTTTGCTTTTCCTCTTGGAGATTGAGAAGGGCGAGAGTATTGCGGCCCTTTGAAGTGCAGTTATTTCCAGCTCTCGAAAAGGAGTTCCGACATCTGAGCCAAAAGCCGGGAGAGCAGCTATTACACGAGGTTTCGGCATAAGTTGAGCCATCAAAGCGTAAAACCGCGACGAAGCTGGGGCTGCTAATGGATCCCCAACCTGCTGGGAGGAAATTACAAGGGGCTTTGGTACGCCTAAATCCTGAATGGCTTACAGATGGAACTCAACAAAAGTGTTATCTGCCTAAACATGGGCTCAGAGCACATTTAATTATATTTCTGGGGTTTTAAATATTTAATTAAATTCAGAAACACTTCGGAAATTATAATTATTATTTATTTACTAGCTGTTACCCAGTGTGCCATGCTACACATACTTTCTGTCTATGACTCTCCCCGTATCAAGATCTACTTGATACCTATGTAGTTGTCTATACCCAGTTACGAAAATCGGTCAAAGGGTGTGAATTTGTTTATATCTGTCTAGTAGTTCATAATGCAACCGGCAGAGGCCAGCACCACAGCACTTAATCTAACAGCCATCTGAGGCCTATAGCAAAGTCTGCGAGTAGATAGCTCTTATCAAAGAATGGCCAGCGCTCCTTAGTTAGACAGTGACTGTTGATATAAAATTGAAATAAACTGCATTGCATGATTATATAATGATGTAAAGTCATCAATGAGTTCGAGTTATTTTAATTATCAAGAACATCAACAAAAATAAATTTGAGACATTATTCAAAATGCCTGTCGATTCAAAATGGCCGTCAGAATCTGAATGGTTCAGTGTAGCCAATTTTTCTTGAACAAAACGTTTGACCTTTTGACCAAAGTTTAAAATTTGACTATTTTGACCTAGCCTAGGAGATTTCCCGTATCGAGACCTACCTGTGTGCCAAGTTTCGTCAAAATCTGTCAAACTGTGTAGATTCGTATAAGGAACAAACAGAAAAAGTCCGACTCGCAGGAACTGCGTCATCTTAGCGCGGTTACGTACATCTCGAAGAAATGGAATTATTTTGGTTCCACCAGTCTTGAATGGTCTTGATTTACGATCTTACCTGGAAGGGTCGGTCAACACTAGAAAGGGTCCTGCTAGTTACAAGGTCTTGGAATCTAGGAAATCTTTATTTCCAACAATAAATTGTTTTGTTATTTTACTAAACCAGTTTTATTGTAAAATACATTATCCAACTATACGCAATTAAGAAATAACAAGGAATAAAAACAGACAAAAAGAACCGTTCGAATAAACGAAATCAATTACTTTAATGTTTTAAGCACTTATTTCTCCGATTGACATCGCCTAATTAAAACTTTCGTCAGAACATTCTTTGTTGAGCATTTAGTAAGCTTTCGAATGGTAACCTTTCGCTTCCCAAGATTTTCAACCGTTTTCGATATATTAAGAAATTCCATAATTTCTTAATGGGGGGAGACCCCATGGTCTCCCGTGGTCTAGTGGATAGCGCGCTGGATTCATAAGCGGGAGATGGTGGGCTCGATCCCCACCGGCGACAGGAATTTTCTCATCTCAGGGCTCGCTGGTTGCACCCTGGAGGCCCGGCGCTAATGGCCAAGATTTGTCGATGCGCCGTAAAAAAAAAAAAAAAAAAATAAGAAATTATACGAAGTTCCCAAAACTTTTCATTATTTCTAGCAATAGAAAATTGGTCTCATTTTACCTATCCTGTTTTAAACACAAATACATTTTCCTAACATAAGAAATTAAAAAAATAAAAATCAATAACAAACTAAGGGAAACAGACAAAAATTACAAAAAGATCGACAAACACCCGTTCATAAGAACTAAACAGATGTATTTGAAGTTTTAAGCACTTATTTCTTCGACTGACATCACCTAATCAAAACTTGTTTCAGAATCTTTTCTGTAGAGAATTTAGAAAGCTCTCAAATAGTTTCTGTCCACTTATGAAAATTTCCCAACCGTGTTCGAGATATTAATGAAAATATACGAAGCTCCCAAAACTTTTCATGTCTGTTCATAAAATATTTTATTCTAACCCTTCCTTAACTCCAAACGTAACCAAAAGTTTAAGATATTAGTTTTGATAAAATTTGAACACGCAAAAAATGTTTCAACTGAATCCCATGATTTTATGTACCAAAACCAAAAACGTTATTCAGCAACTATGTTCCCAATTTTCTCAAAAACGGTTAAAGCTATCGCCTTAAAAACGGTTCCATTCGTTTTCCTAGGCCAAGAAGCCTACAAAACGAGTACTTACAAGCATATGAACTCAAAAATGTAAGCGTTGCGATTTTTTTGCGCGAAACGCCCCAAACGCCATCTTCCAGTGGGCGGATTTTGCTGGTTAACGAACTTGACCTTTCAAATTGGACGACGGATTTATGTACCAAATTTCATCAAAATCGGACCATCAGGGAAGCCAGAAATGAGCTAACAGACAAATATATATATATATATATATATATATATATATATATATATATATATATATATATATATATACAAATTTGAACCACTGTTATTTTTGGTCTCTAGGGGTTCTGAAACGCGAAATTCTCTAGTCGGCACTTCCGGATTGTTTTATGAGATCAATTTTATAAGCGGGGTTCCTCCCTATGAAGGGAAGGAGGAACCGCGCTAACAATATAAACAGATCTAAGGTGTTACAAGGGAGCTGGTGAAAGAAAGAATGAGAAGGTCTCGTATTGTAAATCTCTGTATGCAGGGTTTGGTTCCAGGTAAAGTCATATACTTTTACTGCCCTTTACCGTTACTCAGAAAGCTCTTTGTGTTTACAAACAAAGGACTCGGTATAGACCACCCGTATTAACCCAAAAGTGATTATATTTAGCTTGATAAACTTCCTCAATTAAATTAAGGAATTTAAGAGTGCTTAAAATAGGTTCTTGATCTAGTCAAAAAATTCAAGGAGAATTAGATCATGAATAGAAAATCTCGGCCAAACAGAAGGAAAATAACAATAACAAGGAAAGTCAAACTTCGTTTTCAAAGATTGTTAGTTGTAACACAAAAACGGTCACTCAAGATTCTAATAAATTAACTGTGAAGGGTGATTACACAAATATTCCTGTTGAGGCTTTAAAGCTTCAATTTAAAAAACATATTAACCCACAGGAATTATAGATTGGCCTAAAAACATAAAATCATTGAAAAAAGGATTTCTTATTATTGAATCAAACAAAAACGATATAGAGGTTATATCAACAGAGTTTTTAAATATATGCAAAGACCTGTTGATCAATAAAATTAAAATAAAAATAGAGTCTCATTTTTCCTATCCTGTTTTACAAACAAATACATTTTCCCATAAATTTGGGCCACCTATATTTTCGTGATCTATAGGGTCTGAAACGTGAAAGTTTCTATTCGGCACTTCCGGATTGCGTCATGAGGGCAACCTCATAAGCGGGTTCTCCCTATGGAGATAGGGAGTAACCGCGCTAAAACATACAGACAAACAGACAGACACGTGATTTTTAGCGCGGTTCCTCCCTCCCCCATAGGGAGGAACCCCGCTTATAAGGTTGATACAATGAAACAATCCGGAAGTGCCGACTAGAAAATTTCGCGTTTCAGAACCCCTAGAGACCGAAAATAACGGTGGTTCAAATTTGTATATATATATATGTATATATTTATATATATATATATATATATATATATATATATACATATATATATATATATATATATATATATATATATATATATATATATATATATATATATATATATATATATATATATATCTGTTCGCGGATTTCTGGCCTCCCTAATGTTCCGATTTTGGTCAAATTTGGTACAAAAATCTGTCGTCCAATTCGAAAGGTCAAGTTCGTTAACCAGCAAAATCCGCCCACTGGAAGATGGCGTTTGGGGCGAAATTCGCGCAAAAAAAATCGTAACGCTTACGTTTTTGAGTTCATAAGCTTGTAAGTACTCTTTTTATAGGCTTCTTGGGTCAGAAAAACGAATGGAACCATTTTCAAGGCGATAGCTTTAACCGTTTTGAGAAAACTGAAAAAACTAATTTTTGAATGCCGTTTTTGGTTTGGGTACATAGAAACATGGGATTCAGTTGAAACATTTACTGCATGTTCTACTTTCATTAAAACTAATATGTTGAAATTTGTGTTTCGTTTGGAGTTAAGGAAGGGTTAGAATAAAATATTTTATTAACAGACATAAAAAAGTTTTGGTAACTTTGTATACTTTCCTTAATATCTCGAAAAAGGTTGAGAATCTTGGGAAACGGAAGAATACCATTAGAAAGCTTACTAAATGCTCTACAAAAAAAGTTCTAATGAAAGTTTTGATTAGGCGATGTAAATCGGAGAAATAAGTGCTTAAATCTTTAAAGTAATTGATTTCGCTTATTCGAACTGTTCTTTTTGTCCTTGATTTTGATACTTAAAATTATGGGATTCAGTTGAAACATTTTCTGCATGTTTGAATTTCATCAGCACTAATATGTTAAAATTTTGGTTACGTTTGGAGTTAAGGAAGGATTAGAATAAAATATTTTATTAACAGACATGAAATGTTTTGGGAACTTCGTATACATTCCCTAATATCTCGAAGACGGTTAGGAATATTGTTAAACGGAGGGTTACCATGTGAAAGCTTACTAAATGTTCTACAAAAAAGATTCTGAAACAATTTTTGGTTAGGTGATGTCAATCGGAGAAATAAGTGCTTAAACTTTGAAGTAATTGATTTCGTTTATTCGAACGGTTCTTCTTGTTTGTTTTTATTCCTTGTTTTTTTTTTTCATTGGTTATAGTTGGATAATGTATTTGACAATAAAACAGATTAATTAAAATAAGAAAAACAATTCATTGTTAAAAATATATCAGGCTGTACCGTATGAAATGTCAGTTTTGGATTTGTCGATTTCCTTCAAATGTCTTGAAACTGTCGAGGCTCCTACTCCGAGTTCTTTGGCATAATCCCTAGTGTTTTTAATTGCTTATAGTAGTCAAACGTATTTGTCAATAAAACAGGATACGTATAATTAGAATCAATATTTTGTTTGTTGGAATTCGAAGATGCCGTATGAATATCTACATTACAGTACTGGTGTTGATTTCGTTCTTTAGAATTATTCTTGGTATTCCCTATTTTCATCTGTTACCCATAGTTTTTTATTGTTAGTAGGTTTTTCTTATTGATTATAGAATATAAATCTATTTGGCTATAAAACAGGATACGTAAAATTAGTGACAATATTTCGAGGATTTATGAGCGAAATACTTTTAAGATTTTCTACCACCACGAACGGTTTTTTTCCTCTATTTTTATCCACTAGATAGGCTTTATTTTGCATATTATTCTATATAAGTTTTATTCAGCAGGGGATTCTGATGAAATGTCGTGTTTTCGCTGTGGATTTTAAATACGACGTGTCTAAGATTGGATAACATTAGCGAGTCTACATAGTTAAGAACCGACGACGGAGGTTGACTTCTTGCTATGATTTAGTCTACATATGTATATTAAGTCCTAAATCCAAAAAATAAACTTCACAACGGTTAGATACTATGAGCGAATATGCCGGTTCAATGCCCGTAGAAACAAGGGTGCCGCAGGAAATTTACCTGCAAAGAGTTAATCCTCAAGAGCTGTAAATATACCCCAGGTATCTGCCGACGAAAATACAAAGCCTTGGCGGAGAGCACCCCAAAAACTCAGATCCAAACATAGGCTATATACTAAATATTCATAAAGACTACTTAACTGCTCCTATTATTGACATGCCCCCAATTATTGACACTCATACTTTCAATTAAAAAAATAAGCGTTTGGCGCCACCTATAAATTTAAACTTAGCACCAATGGGTTCGGAATCTTATCTACTTGTTTCCCGCCAAAAACAAGTTTGCTATAAAGAACACCACAGTTTAGGTCAAGATTTTCCCTTTAGCTTTGGAGATTTTCAGAGAATGTAGCTGATTTGCTAGTGTTTCTGCTTAGAAGGTGAGTGCTTATTTTTCGTATTTATCAGTCCCCATTTCTTTTTTTTTTTAGCGGAACTGTTTCTGAAACAGTTTATAGTCTTTCTTAGATATAATGCAACCTTTTTAAGTGCTCATTTTGAATAAATAACGTTATTTTGAGGGTGTCAATAATAGGGTAGAGAAAAACCACCTTAATCCAATTATTGACACACTGTCAATAATAGGAATTTTGATGAAATCTTTGTTTTGGTGCCTAACAAACTGGATTTTTAATGCTCAACAAAACGGTGTTTTACTTTCCCAAAAATAATGAAGGGATCCAATTTTTGACAGGGGGTGTCAATAATAGGTACAAAGTATGTGTCAATAACTGGAATACATTTTTCAAATTATTGACAACCTCAAGTTGCCAGTTATTGACATAACTAATCCACTTATGCAAATTCGAAGTTTATGATAAATTCTCGTACCAACCTAATGAGTCTTTTTTCAGGCTCGACTACATTTGTATGATTCTATTATGTTGTGGATGTTGAGAAGGTCTGAAGTATGGATTTGGTTTCTAGGCATGTAAAATGGCTCCCATAAAGATCGATTCACACTATACGTACCGTCTCCGACAGGCCACCGTCCAGCATCCGACAGGCAAAATATTCTTTAATGTATTTCCAATGAGTTAGTTCACACTAGAGCGTTCCGTCACCGACAGGCCAGTAAAGCCAAATTTAGGTAGCTGGACGGTGGCCTGTCGGTGACGGTACGTATAGTGTGAATCCACCTTAAGACACACTTATATACTTCTAGATTTTCACCTCTATGATTCGACCTCGAATTGCCCGAACTACTTGAACTTCTCCGATCTTTTAATCACTGATAGTGATTGGGAAATCGTCAACAGGAGTATCTGCAAACATAGACTTATTTGTAATTCGTTAAAGTTTACTGTGGTGTTCCTTTATGAGAACCCCCTTCTGAGAAGAGCACTTTATCCAAAAATGCAGCCAACATTGAATTCGAACTGATGATGAACCTGAGGAATAAGTGGTCACAAAAGAATCTCCTACAATTAGAGAAGCCAGAAATGCGGTTAATACATTTTAGAGCCAACGCCCATAGCCACGTTAAATGCACCGGTTTCCGTTCATCTTGAAATTTAAGCAGCTTCGGGAGCAGCCAGTACCTACCTGACTGAGTGACCGACCACGTTCTGTTGACATTATTAAAGGGTGGCAACCTGTAGATAGCCCGGCGTTAATAGCCTAAATGTTGATATGCCGTTAAATACACGCAGTGTTCTTATGTTAAACCACAAAGAGTTCGCCGTAAGTAGCTGGGAATATAGAAGATACATCTCCTTTTAAACTTTGGGAAATGATGAGTTTCTTGGAGAGCCCGTGCTGCGAATTTCATGAACCATCATAAGGACAAGAAGGCAGAGGAGTTAAGTCTCAAAATAAGAACTCAGTGAAGTACAAGCTTCCTTATGGACTTTTAGAGTAACTATACTTCTTTATGATATAATTTCATCATAACTTTTATAAATGTTGTAAAAAAAGTATATCGTTGCTACTTCATTGAAATTGAGTCAATGCCTGGTGCCTTTTCCTATCAAAAGCTAGATTTTACCTGTCAATAACTGGGTCATTTACCTGTCGAAAACTGGATTTGACCTGTCAATAACTGGGTCATTTACCTGTCGATAATTGGATTTTACCTGTCAATAACTGGTGCAAAAAGTCACCTTCTTATTATGGCTAAAATCCTCTGAAATCATTCATTTTTAATTAATATAATAGGCTGAATTAATTCTAGAGATCCTGGCGAGGATAAACCCCTTTGAAGCAAGTGGATTGGTTAATAAATAAGGAAGATACTGTAATATTGCCTGAAAATTTTGCTTAATGTGTCAATAATAGGGGCAGTTACCCTAGTTGTAAACCGATTCATCAATTAGCAATCAATAGTTTTCAACAAAGGTTATATACTAAATATTGATAAAAAGTATTTAATTAGAAAAAAAAACAATATTCCACAAGACTTGTTTTTGGTCCATTTGTGTCTACTCCATAGACTTAATTAGGTATATTATTCTATTGTAGTTGGGCAACTAAACTTTGTTTTATTTTGTTAAATAAAGTTTTTTTTCTTGACTTGTTATTCGTCAAGACTTATTTGTCCTTGTGTATTTACTAGATAGGCTTTATTCGGCATATTATTCTATATAGGCTATATTAGGCAGGGTATTCTACTCAATCTTGTGTATTTCTTCTTGATCCTACTGTACATGGGCGTATATAAAAACAATTTCGGGGGGGGGGGGGGGTGCTGAGACCATTTCCAGGGTATGGAATACTAAATATTTAGAGCTTGGGATTGTTTTAGGCAACTAAAACGCTATTACACGTAAAATAAAATATGTTTTATGAACTAAGTGATCTTATTTAATTTATTTTTTAGGGTTTTACGAGAAGTTTTTATCATCAATTCAAAATTTCGGGAGGGGCTGCAGCCCCCTCAGCCCCCCCCCTCATATACGCCCATGCTTCTGTATCCTCTAGAAAGGCTTTATTAGGCATATTTTGTATTTATATATAGAGCTTTGCTTTAGAATGAGAGCCGGATTGTGTAATTTCCGCTTCTGTGTAAAAGTTAGCTATTGTCGGTGTCCCTGACGCCTTAATATCACTTTTATTCGAGATGTTCGAGAGGATTTTGACAATTTTCACGAGATATAGATTTATTTCCTTCTTAGCTTTGGATGTTACAGTTTTACAGATATTTAAAGAAGTATTAACAAATTGACTCGGGCATTTGTTTTTATTTCCACCACTAGGAGCGCTGAACCGTACCGCGTTCCTGCGATTGCTCGATATTCTATTTTTACATGAGGACTCTTATATTGTTCCGCAAGATCAATAACCATAATTTGAAGTTTTTTTGTAATTGTTAAGTAGAGTACTGACTCGTATATACAACACTCTGGAAGAAAATTAAAATTACAAAATTCAAATTCAGTCAGCTGCTCATCAAAAATATAAAAGAGCAAAACCATTCATGTTAATTATTCCTCACTGAAATATGTTATATTAAGCACAATATTCAGTAATGACGCGTAGGCTGGATATTGTGGAGGTGGTTTGTACAGGTGCTACCCACCTGTGGTTATACCATGTTCCTCTATTGTTAGATTGTGAATCACGTATTACATCCTATTATAATTGTTTGATTTCAATCATTGTACATTCTAGAAATATAATCTGGTTGAATAAAAAAAAAATAATAAACCTCTGTTTATTTAAACTAATTTCACATTAGAATAAATAAAAATAAAATAATTTGGCGAACTATTGTTTAATCCGGTAAATACTCCCTCAAAACTACTAATCATATTGATGTTCATTCATCATAACAGTAAATTATTATTATTATTACTAGAGCCCGGAAGATAGGCATTTATTTTTGGTTAAAATATGCAGGCAAAAAGGCACTTGAAATACTAAAAATAGGCAGTATTGTAATTAAAATAGGCATTTATTAGGAGTGAAGGGAAAGAGGAATCTCACTCATTATTAATGAAAATATGTATTTTAAATACTCATTCATTTCTTTATTAACAATTTATCACAGAATTAGTGTACTTACTCTTACTTTCCCTTGTTACAAGCAAAAACAAGATGATTTTTCAAAGTATCAATTGTCATAGACCTTCTCAGAAAAAATGCTTTTCGTCATGGAAAAACTTCCTCTGCATTATCTTATCATTGCGAAATCCGGAATACCAGGTAACTACACCATTGTCACAGCAAAAGGGGTGTGAGGGAGGAGACGTACCTCTCTCTTTCCTGCTATTCATTATGCTTGTGCATTCCTTCTACAAAGGAAGGTTCTGTTATTTGCACAGGTTAAATCCTTGGGTTCGGAAATTATGATTTCGAATAGATATTTGTAACGGCAATATGTAATTTAATTTGTGAAACCTTTTTTGTCTTCGACGAACTGAAATTCGAAATGTGCTTTTTAAAATGTTTAAATCGCAGAAAACAATTGTATAACGAGCAAAAAAGGCAAAACAAAGCTTTAAATCTTAAAATAGCCAAAATATGCAAAATAAAAATTGTCTCTACACTTCCTAAATGCACGAAAACATATTTATTTCTATCTGATTCTTCAATATATCCATTCAGATAAAAAATACATTTGGCCTAACTTCCGGGCTCGAATTATTACTCATGAATGGTCCCGTAGGACCACGCGAATCACAATTAATGCTGAGTTGACTACTTTAACGTTTGGTTTCGTTCCCAGACTTATTCCATACTTTCCGCATGAGGGCTTTCTAGCGCGGTTCCTCCCTTCCTCCATAGGGTAGAGGGGGGGGGGGGGGTACTAGAAAATGTATATATATATATATATATATATATATATATATATATATATATATAGATGTATATATATACTTCTGTTGGCTTTCTCATTGGCTCGAAAACGGTCAGAGTTTGATGACATTTGGTTCAAAATTCATTCGTATAATTGAAAGATCAAATATTCGTTAACCCACAGAATCGGTCCACTGATTAAGACCTATCGCACAATATTACGACCCAAAATCTCTATAATAGTGATGTCTAAGCAGTGTTGGGAAAAACTAACGTTAGTTTACTAAACTAACTAAAACTAAACTAATGTTGTATTTTTAGTTTTAGTTTAGTTTTAGATTGGTATAATTATTAATCATGTGGACTCCGTTTTTAGTATGGTAATTAGTTTAGTTTAGTAATAGAGACCTAAATTTGTGATTTTAGTTTAGTTTTAGTTTTTAGTTTACTAATTTAGTTTATAAAAGAACATATGTTTGCAAATTACGAGAAAAAGCCACGATTTCTTATTTTTAAACAAGTTCTGTTCGTTTTAATAATTTATTTAATTATCGAAATAACATATGATTTATATTAATTCATGTTATTTTAGTAAAACTAAACTAAACTAAACTAAAGCTTTAATTTAGTTTTTAGTCAATTCCCAAAGATTTAGTTTTAGTTTTAGTTTAGTTAAAATCCATTAATTAGTATAATTTTAGTTTTAGTTTTGTTTTAGGTTGCAATTTTTAGTTTAGTTTTAGTTTATTCCAAGAAGTGAATTTAGTTTTAATTTTAGTATTAGTTTTTAGTTTTGCCCAACATTGTGTCTAAGTTATCAAATCTCAATACGTTTACTACCTTATTCAAAATGTATTTTTTTTTGTTTATATTAAATTAGAGATGTGGGAATTAAAAAAAAATGACCCCATGTATAAATACATATTTATAAGCTGTTTAATATATGTTGAATTATTATTATTATTATTTTTGGCCCCACTGTGCTCTACGGTGCTCTACTTCGGTGGTCTACTTCGGTGGTCTATGGGAACCGGTTTTTTTTTTCAACGGGTATGGCCGTTGGCTATATGTTTTATTGTTAACATTATGATGAGTTATTGTTTTACAAAAAATTAATAATGGTTCGCATTGCTTTAAAGAATATAACAAATAAATGAGACAAATTTGTTTTCAAACATTTCCAGGACATTATACAGAATAAATCCATGGATGGTAGATAACCGAGTGAAATTCTCTATTGAATCTCTTGATTTGTTAGACAGTTTGAAAGAGTGCTATAGAATTAATGTGGAAAGCGATAACCGAGAACATTACCCCAGTTCTGCATGTTTGTTCCAACAAATTGTTTATCCTCCTCCGCCGATCTCACTCTGCTCTTCGTTATGCCGTGTATATATATAGAAAAAGCCCGAATCGCAGGAACTGCGTAATCTTAGCGCGTTTCCTTTCTTATCCTTCGTGACGTTTAGAAAACTTTGAATAGAAAATGTTAACACCTTGATTTATGTGACACAGGAGACTGGCATTAGCGATATGGAATTTACTCCACTCCGACTTCCATTGTTTTTTAAATCGCTTTTTAATGACAAAATTACAACTAAAAAGTAGTTATTACATTAATAACAGGCAAACAGCTTGAAGCACGGTTAAAAAAAGTCCGTCACGCAGGAGCTGCATAACTAAGCACTTTCCTCAGAATTTGGGTAGTGTAGACTGCTTTCCAGAACAATTTGCTTAAAATATCCTACATAAATAAAATAAAAACGTGAATAGTTCTCATTTTGTAATGAGTAACTGATCAATTATTAATTTGCATCCAGAGTTATGTTTACACATGGTACCTACTACACTACGTAATAAATACAAAAATCCTCATATTATCGTATTTTGATCTAACGCAGGAACAGGATACAGTCCCTATAGTGGTAGAAAGCGCTCCTTGCGGCGGCTTTGTGAACCTACGTCTGCCGGCTTTTCTATTCAAATATATTACAAATTAAACCCCCGCTTTCCGATTGACCGATTCAGCTCATTTTTACAACACTTCTTTCTCATGAGTTACCCACGACGTATACAGCGTTTCGTTACAATACAGCAGAAATTACGACCGGTATGAGTATATTAGAAATTTGGGTCCGGAGTAAACCCCCCCCCCCTTCTAATGAACCGATTTAGTTTCTTTTTACAACACATATTTACCTGTAGATTACCACTACGAATACCGAGTTTCGTCGAAATATACCAAAAATCACGGCTGGTAGTGGCGAATTGGTATTGTGGGTCCGGAGTAAACCCCCCCATCCTAATGAACCGATTTCGTTTATTTTTACAACACATATTTACCTGTGGATTAGCACTACGAATACCGAGTTTCGTCGAAATATACCAAAAATCACGGCTGGTAGTGGCGAATTGGTATTGTGGGTCCGGAGTAAACCCCCCCCTTCTAATGAACCGATTTAGTTCATTTTTATATCTCACTTTCCTCTCTATATTAACACTACGAATACCAAGTTTCGTTGAAATATAACAAATATTACGGCTGACATAGTCAAATAAGTGTTTTGGGTTCGGGGTAAACCCCCCCTTCCGGTGGACCGACTTTGGTGGTTACCGAACTCGTTCAATCGTTTGCTAATTGAATGCTATATACCAAGTTTCGTGACGAAAAAACAAAAACTCTGGCCGCTATCGTGTTAACAGACACATATATATATATGCATATATATATATATATATATATATATATATATATATATATATATATATAGATATATATACATTTTAACGGGGGTCATTTTCGGTGTCTACTAGGTAGGATCGATAAAGATTTGAAGAAATTTTTCAAAAATTCCGTCATGAGTCCAACCTCAATAGGAAAGTGCTAAAAATGAAGCTGACATTTACAAATGTTTGTCCTTGTATTGAAAATTTCAAAAGACTCGTTTTATAGTAAATGTATTAAGCGTTACAATATGCGCTCCTAGTTAATAATAAATGGACGTTAAAAATTTAAGGCGCCTTGCGCATTTCACGATTTTCCAACCACAAAATTTTTTTAATTTTTTCCACTTTTCGCAAAACCGGTTGCAGATGTGGCCTTTAAAGGGGGTTTCCTTTGATTTTCATATCGAATTCCCTATCAAAATTGTACATCGAAGCCTTTAAAGGAAAAGCCGTAAATATATGATTTTTTTTTGGGCGAAAATAATAATAATAATATTAATAGTTGTTCAAATTGACGGATTCAACTGCTTTTTGTATCAAATGTCATCAAAATCGGGACGCCCAGATATATATATATATATATATATATATATATATATATATATATATATATATATATATATATATGAATGAATGAATGAAATAGCCTTTTATTTCATCAACAAATATTTACAATTATTTACAGTTATTGGAGTAATTTTACAAATCAAACAATTAATAATAAAATAATATAAAACAAAACCATTGGATGATACAAAAAACAAACAACAAATGTTGATGAAGGCCTTCCTTCTCAGGAGTAGAAGTCTACACTTCCCTGGTGACTAGCCTATTGGGAAGCGGAAGTCGCTAAGATCTCTAGTCCTTTATATTTCCAGGCCTGGCGATCCATCGCCAATCTCCACCACAGCGGTCCGGCCTTTTCTTTGAAAACATCTCTCCATCTTTTAGCTTGTCTGCCCCTGTTTCTTTTGAGTTCATACGGCGTCCACCTTGTTACTTCTTGGGACCATCTCTTGTCTTGCCTTCTCATCAGATGCCCAGCCCAATTCCACTTCAGCGAAGTCACGTATGAAGAGATATCTGTCAGATATATATATATATATATATATATATATATATATATATATATATATATATATATATATATATATATAGTACAGTAGACTCTCCCTTATCCGCCGTTCTCCGGATTGGTATACATATAAAAGTACATGTCTTAAAAATGAGTCTAATGAAACCTAACTGCTAACTAACTCATATATGGTTTAGTTGGAGAGAAAAGGGCGTGGTCTATATTCCCCGTGCAGAAAATTGGCGGTAAAATTTTTCTCTGTTATAACCTTATCACTAGGAGGTTTAAAACGTTGTTAGTCTTAGCTTTGGCTAAGTATTGATAAATATTGGAACCTATTTATCAAAGGCTTCCCTAATCATAAATGAGACATAATCAGCTCTTATAATTTTTCACGAATCGTGTTGTCCCTTGAAATGGGAGTTTGCAAATTGTGAATCAAAATTTCTCTCTCGGAATCGAACTTTTCCGACGATCTGAACAGACTATACCTACTCTAAGCTTTCCAGTTCATACAAAAAATAATTAGTTCCTGCAAGTGGACATTTATTTAATATTTAAGTTCACGAAGCAATTCGAAAAATTAATTTTATGGTTACCTGTCGTATCTCGAAATATTTTATTAAAAAAGAAATTAAACATCTTGGTATTGATTAAGGATGCAGTAAAAGAGGCGAGAGAGGAACCTGGAACATTATCAGTGCGAGCCCTCCTCCCCAGGATTCCAGGATCATTCCAAGCTTGTGGTAGATAACACGCACCCCAGTTCCAGCAATCATTGCTCAACCACGCTCCAGTTATTCCTATACCAGCTCTTCCTCGAAATATCCGCTAAGCTACGAGATCCTTTAGTTGAATTCATAAACAATTTCGTTTTATATATATATTGTGCATACACTCAGCAGAAAAACATAAATAAATAACCGGTCGCTCTGATTATTGCCTGTTCTGTACGGAAACGTCAGTAAATCTTTTTTTTTTATATTGCGTTTCCTCCCTACCTCTCTAGGGAACCACGCAATCCACAAGTGCCGACAAGAATTTCACGTTTCAGAACCCATAGATCGTAAATATAAAGGTGGTTCACTTTCGTGAGTATATATATAAAAGAGGCCAAATTCCAGTCCCCTCCCAAATACAGTATGCCTAGGAAAATTATGATATCAGTTTTAAGTTTTAGGATCTTGGTACCTTTTTAAAAACCTTATAATACACTATAACTTATTTGTGCATTTCCCAAACTTGGCCAGTTTTCGTTAAATTATTTGATAAGCCACTTCTTTGTGACGTCTCGACAGCAAAAACCTGGTCGTACATACTACCAATTCCCCGTCAGAAGTTTTTAAAAAAACTACATAGACTCAGCCACCCTGGCGTTCGTGAGACTCGCCGCCTAGCGTCGCAAAGATTTTTGTAGCGAAGTTTGCAAGCGGGCTTAGCGATCTGGACTTGACACTGCGTCGCCTGCCAGCGTTCTCTCCACTGCAAACCGTAATATCTCCAGGTGTCTTCGCTCCAGCCGGCAGATTCGAGCATGTCTACCTGGACATGGTCGGACCCCATCCGATATTACCTCAGTATGGCAGATAGCATTCACGCTGGCCCGAAGCGGAACCCCTGGACGACTTCTCCTCCACAACAGTTTCCTCAGCGTTCTACAGAACATGGATCTGTAGATTCGGTGTCCCTGCCCGGATCACTACAGACCAAGGCCGTCAGTAGAGTTTGATCTGTTCACCAGGATGCTGTTGTTACTCGGCTCACTTTGATGTCGAACTACAGAATATCACCCACAGTCCAACGCGGTTGTTGAGAGATGGCACAGGACCCTGAAGACTTCCCTTACAGCTCATCTCATCGATGCAACCTCTTGGACGGAACTGCTGCCCACAGACCTCCTATGCTTTTATTAAGTAATTTTATTTTTACCTGACACTCCTAACTGTCCATTAGGTGGTTTTTGAGTGAAATTTGTGACAGAGACTTTTGTTTAAGTGTTGTATAAATGGGATATTCAAGTCATTTATTATGTAAGCCAATAGTTAGATACTTTAGCCCCCAATATAAAAGTGGGACCTGGGTAATTCAATATCAACAAAGAAAGTTCAATCAAGATCAAAGCCTTGACAGTTAATAGCCATGTGATTAGCCATTTAGGCGGGAAAAGAGAACTAAAGAGGCGCGTAAATAGCTATCTAGCGGTACTCTAGCCAGCTATGCGAGTACTCTATGCCTCTCTGTGAATCTTCCCACAGAGGTATACTCACATTCAGCTATCCGAGGTAAATAAAGTTTCGAAACTCCTTGGGATAATGGGTAGCCTGTCTTCAAGCAACCTCCTCACTTTCTTCACCACGCCGTTTCATTCGACGTTTCGCACTTTATCAATTATTTTATGTCCCTGCCAACAAAATAAAGTGCCAAACAGATTTGGTGCTAAATTTAACCAATAATTAAACGAAATATCTTCCTTCAAACTTAGCAATGCAAAAAACAATTTCCTAGGAAACATTCAATAATTTTGTTCTGGAGTAAGTACCAACATGCTCCTCATTAGCGTGATATATATCGAAAAAAAAAATGATTGTAGAGTGAACCCCCTTTCCTAATGGACCGATCTGGTTTATTTTTACAACACATCTTTAGACTGATATTTTACAGGGTGTACCCCCCCCCCCAAGCGGCTAAACTTCAGGAATCGATTCAGGATGAAAAAACAATGAAAAAATGTTCATTGGAATATAGCTATTTTTTTCTTCGTTCCAAGAAAAACGCAAAAAAAAAAACAACTAAGAAACAATTATGAAAAGGCAGTCTTTCATAAGACCTACACAAATGCCATTAAAAGTATATGTTTTAACGAGGACTATATAATCCACTAGGAATGCATGGAAAGACTCAGCGTTAAGTCGAAGTGTCAAAAAGTGGAGACCTGTTATTTCATTATTCCAAAAATTCAGATGCATACTCATTCCTATATTTTTGGGGTGGGGGATTAAAAAAGGTGTGGGGAGAGGGTGAGTAGACACAACACATAAATAATAATATTGATTATTGAGTCAGTAACAAAAGTTTCTGGACACTCACAGTTATTGTGAAATAATCACGATTTACAGTGAGATTGACCAATAAAAATAATGATGATAATTTTTCTCTTATTAATTCGCTTTTCTTTTAAATAACAAAACATGTCATCACTTAATAGATTTATTATTTTTAAAATGCGGAGATAGTTTGAAATTATTGCTTTGTTTTGAGGCAACAAAAGTTTCTGGACGTTTACTTACTGTTTACAAACAAGTACCAAGTTCAATCCTTCTAGGATTACAAAGGGGCGTTCAAACATCATGCCTAGGTTTAAAGTAATACAATTTCTTGTTAGTCAAAGTTGCATTATGCTCTGGTGCGGATATCTTATTAGTTATGGCACGGAAAACATTTAAAGAGCAGCAGATAATTGCTTTCAACTATGAAAAGGGAAAAAGTGTTCTTGAAATTAGCCGTATGGTAAATAGATGCAAAAGCACAGTGGCGAATGTGATAAATCGGTTCAGGCATGAAAACAGATTCGATTTTAAAGTAATTACCGGCCGTCCAAAAAAATTAAACGAACGTGATGAAAACAAAGTTTTAAGAAAAATTAAAATAAATCCAAAACTAAGTGGTCCTGCCATTGCAGCAGAGATATACGGAGAAACTGGGAAACAAGTCCACCCTCAAACGATTAGAAGAGTATTGAAAACAAAATAATTTCCATGGGTGTACACCTAGGAGTAAGCCAATGATCAATGAAAAAAATAGAAGGAAGAGGATTGAATTTGCAAAAACTTTCTACAATAAAAAATCTGAGTATTGGGCGAACGTGATATTTAGTGAAGAGACAAAAATTGAGCTTTTTGGGTCACATAGGACGGGAAAAGTGTGGAGGAAAAAAAATTAAGCGTTAAAAATTAAAAATATACAGCCCACAGTAAAACATGGGAGAGGCTGTTTGATGGTATCGGGGTGTATGGCGGCTGCAGGTGTTGGGCAGTTAACGATTATTGACGGTAAAATGAATTCAGCAATGTATGTTGACATTTTAAAGAAAAATTTGATTCCAAGTGCAGACATCTTAGGACTTAAGGGTAAGTTCCAGTTTTATCAGGACAATGATCCTAAACATACAAGCCTGACAAGCCGAACTTGGTGCCTATATAATTGCCCGAAATTAGTCAATCCACCACCTCAATCTCCCGACTTGAACCCTATTGAGCACCTGTGGGATCATTTAAAGCGGGAATTAAAGAAGATTCCAATAAGCTCCGAGGAAGACCTCAAAAAGCGTGTTATCGAAGAATGGTCGAATATTCCGACTTCTGTGACCTCGAAATTTTTTTTCTGTGCCCAACAGGCTCAGGGAGGTAATGAATGCTAAGGGCAATCCCACAAAATATTAATTCAATTTTTTTTAATCATAAATATTGATGTTGTTGAATTTTGAAAAAAGTTCGTTTAAAAGTGTCCAAAAACTTTTGTTACCTTCTTTTTCATTGATTTTTGTTTACTAATTCTATTGTTATCATTGTTCACATGAAATATTTAATTGTGTTAAAGTACTCGTGAATAAAAACACTAAATTTTATTACTTGTTTTATTGTTTAAAACCCCAACTGGTAATAATTGCAACATTTTATTTGCTGAGCCTGTAAGTGTCCAGAAACTTATGTTACTGACTAAGTGGTAAATTCATTAAATGAAACAAGATTGGCTCATATTTCAACTGGTAGTACTCGTATTTCATGATTTTGTTTGTTGGAATATAGATTTTGGGATCTATGTACTCTTCAATGTGAAAAAGAGTTGTATGAACTGCCATTTTTTTTTTTTTTTTTTTTAGTCCTGTTGTACAGAAGTAAGTAAAGTGTTGCTCAACGTTTAGAGATGTCTATTGAGCGCGTCCCGACAACACCGACCCTTTCAGAGCCATTATCTAACGATGTTTGCATAATGAATGTTCGGATACTCGATACGTTCAGGAAAATGGCTGAGCCATAACGCCCTTAGGGAAGACGGCTAATACAACCCAAAGGGAGGACTAAAGGTAAGGAAGAAAGTATGAAAGAAAAAAGAAAAAAAAAATATCAAATGAAAACCCCCCCTGTCTCGAGAAAGGAGATTGGAGCGACCTCTTTACGGAGATAACGAGGTAACTGTAGCCCTTCTCCGAAGATTTAATGGTTTGCACAGCTCCCGGTGGAGTGGGAAGGGAGTGCTTTATGAGTACTGGAAATACTGCTCTTCCCTGTTCATTCAGGACCCTATTCAACAAAACCACATAAAACCCCATCAGGATTTCTCAAGCAGATCGCAAATATCACTAAATGGAATGTTCAACATTGGATCTGCTGATTTGGCGAATTTATTTTCCCTAATAATGTTTCAAAAGGATAATAATTCATTTCCAACTTACAATTTATTTTCACTACACTCTAAAAACGGTTCGGGTTGTAGTTGTTTATGTTATTTAAATGTGAGTATAAACAATTATAACCTCAATGATAATTTAGGTTAAAAAAAAAAGAAGAAGAGGCAAAAGACACCTGTATGTTGATTTTACATAGTTCTCGTTCTTCTCAGCGCCCTTATGAAGGCTTAAAGTTTTACAAACGTTGGCAAAAATAAAAAATTTCGTTTAAAACTTAGGTTAAGATACCAGAAGGCCGAACCCGAAAATATCTCCCTTCGTATAATGTAACGGATAATTTATTAACAAATAATATATGTTTTTTGTAATAGATTTATAGCACTTAAAATAACTGTTGCTATTTCGAGCCAAATCTGCCTGGATATAGAGACCCGCTTTGGGATTGATGTTTGATCCCCGTTTTAAGTGTAGCCATCCATGAAGAAACCATAAGCGGATAAAGGAGAAACTGCTCGGGTCACCGATTATCCATACACCTCGACGGATCAAGATGATATCATCGGGGATAATTGCTTACAAAGGCGGATCGTTCTTATCCCTTAGGAAGACGTCATCATAGCTTCTGAGGGTGGCCTTTAATATTGGGAGATTGGCATAGGAGCAGGCATTCGAAGTCATTGAAGGGCGAATCAAAATAGCTTTAAGCATATGTGGGCAACAACAGGCCCGCGAGACAGAAAAGCCAAATTAAAAAAGTCCGTCACGAAGGAGCTGCATAACTAAGCACTTTCCTCAGAATTGGGTTGGGTCGAGTGCATTGCTGAATAATTTGCTTCAAATGACCTATGTAGATAAATAAAATAAAAACATAAAATGTTCTGCTCTTTTGCATTTGTTATGAGCAGCTGTTTCAATTATTAATTTTGAAATTAATTTCCTTCCTGAGTTTTGTGTATGCGGGGTACTATACTACGTAATAAATACACAAAGCTTCACATTTTGATCTATTTATCTTGATGAGTTTCGCGAACCTACGTTTGGCGGGAGAATTCAATTCAAACATAGTACAAAGTAACACCCCCCCCCCCTTCCAATAGACCGATTTAGTTCATTTTCACAATACTTCTTTCTTATTAGATAGCCAGAACGTATAAAGAGTTTCGTAACAATACATCAGAAATTACGATCGGTATAAGGAAATTAGTAATTTCTGTCCGGAGTAAACCCCTCCTTCTAGGCATCCGATTTAGTTTATTTTTACAACAAATTTTTCTCTTCAGTTGTCAACAACGAATAGCGAGTTTCGTTTAAATAGAACAAAAATTACGGCTGGTAATGACAAATGACTACTTTGGCCCGAAGCAACCCCCCCCCCCCTCCGGATGGACCAATTTTTTTGGTTAACGAACTCGTTCAATCGTTTGATGGGGGAATACTACCATACCAAGTTTCGGGGCGAAAAAATAAAAAAACTATGGCCTGTATCGTGTTAACGGACACATATATAACTATATATATATATATATATATATATATATATATATATATATATACATTTTTTGGGGTTATTTTCGGTGTCTACTAGGTAGGATCGATAAAGATTCGAAGAAATTTCCCAAAAATTCCGCCATGAGTGCAACCTCAATAGCTACTTTCCTTCGGAGTGCTAAAAAGAAGATATTACACTACTTACTCATACTCACTCTCAATCGGAACGATTGAGTGAGATGAGGTTTGTCGCTTGCTCCTGCGGAATCAAGTGAGCGAGCAAACCGAGTGGCGGCGATCTTCAAATAGTGAGGCCGCAAACATCAATGCCTCTGATTCTATATGCCACCTGTGTGGCCCGCGTATTTGCACACTGAAGATTGGCCCATAACATGTGGCCTATACCTGCTTTAAAGCATGTTATAGTATCATCAGATAACGCTGATTGGTTTTAAAATTCCATTTAAGCCTGTTGAATACCGTAGTGCTGTCCGAATTTGGGGTTTGTACACAAACCATCTTCACCTTTAGACCAGTACATTCAATACACGGGTTTTGTCCGGGTGACGAGGAATTCATTTGGCCTCACCCACAGATAATTTGGTATTTATCTTATTCCATTTACTGAGCTTAGTCCTAATAGAGGAGGCAGGAATAAGTTTCACATCACTTTATTTTCTAGTGAACTAGGAGAACTACTAATAACACAGTCACACACAAAAAAAGTGGTGTTTTCCGAAGACACCATAAATATATTCTTATTTATTTCAACACGCAGAATCCGAATCCGGAGTAGGAGCTTCCATGGATTTGAGGGTCGCTGAATTCGAATCCAAGTTGTTTCACCCCATCGGCGCAAAATCAAGTTCATTTCAAATAACATTATAATCCCATGGGAGAAAAACATTAAGTATCTAGGGGTCAACTTAGACAGCAGGCTAAATTTTGCAAAACATGTTAATTATATTTGTGATAAAGCTAACAAAACTCTCTGTAAAATATATCCATATTTCAACAAGAAGTCCTCACTGAGCCCATCTAATAAACTACTCCTATTTAAATCAATAATAAGACCTGTATTATCATACGCTTGCCCTGCATTCAGCTTTATATCAAAATCAAATTTGCAGAAAATACAAGTATTTCAAAACAAGTGTCTCAGAATAACCAGTAACTACCCGTACTATACAAAAATCTCAAAAATGCACACTGAAACGAAAATACCATACATAAAAAAATATATATATAAACTTACGTATAGTTTCTTTCAAAGATGTAGGAAAAGCAGGAATCCACTGATAAAAGAAATAGGTAACTACACCAAAACATCAAGTAAAAGATACGTGCACAAACGTACTAACCACATCCTTATGAACAGGACTACTGAAAAGTAAATATGTAAGCTCTAGGTGGTATAATATCTAGTATACTGCCTGATCTCTGCTCCTATTATCTCATATCAGTCTTTAATGAATTTAGTTTGCTCAATTAGTTTTATGTCTAGTAATTATTAATTATTATTACTATTATTATCTATTATTATTACCTCTCCTATTACTTATCAGTGTAATATCTCTTCAAATAATTATTATCATTATCATTGTAATTAAGTATTATTTATCATTAATTATTTTAGTTATCGTTAATTTTATATTATCATTATATGATGTATCTTAGTAGTTAGTAGTATAAGTCAGGGTTTTTGTGACATTTTTCCCTTACAAATAATTGATAGACTTTATTTTCACTGCAGTGTGTTAATCCTAGAAATAGAGTGTTTGTGTGGTATAGAGGTACACACGTGTAATTGTAATCGTTGTCTTTTATTCAATAAACACATTTAAATTAAAAAAAAAAAAAAAAAAAAAAAAAAAAAAAAAAAAAAAAAAAAAAAAAAAAAAAAAAAAAAAAAAAAGTTCATTTCAAGGAAAAAATATGTCTATTTTTGCAAAAAAAGAATTTTTACTGCAGAATCATTTCTTGAAAAATAAACATATTAGTCCTAGAAATGACCGTGATTTCGCTCCGACGTGCTGAAACAGACCTCGGATTCGAATTCAGTGCCCCTCAAAACCATGGAAGCTCTAGTTATTTCTTCTTTAAACAACTTCATACGAAATTTGACCTTCAAATGCTTTTAAACCTGACGCATGGGCGAAACGGATTCGGATTCAGCGTGTCGAAAGACATAAGAATACCTATATGTAAGGAATTTTTGGAAAATACCTCTTTTTGTGTGTGAGCGTGTGTAATTTATGTCAGCAACCACGATAGCGTTATTTCTCCGGAAAATTTTGTAAAGGAAAATAAAAATTGTCGGTTGAAGGCTCATAGTTGGTCTCGTATTAGGGATTGTCGACATGAATGCTATTATTTTTTTATGGACCCCCCCTCAACCCCAATCTTTTTTGAGAACTTCTGCCCCACAATCACTTAGGATTTACTTTATAATAAACACTTCAAATGAATATTTTAATAAATAGCCTAGCAAATTTATATTAGAAGAATTCAAAAAATAAATGTCTCGCTCGAGGATCCCACTTTATGAAACCATTGCTGTAAACTGAAAGACATCTTTGTTTGCTGCTTAGGGTGGACTCCCAGATAGCTGGTGCTTAATCACTTAGCAGAAAATCGATTGCTATTACTTCACATTAGGGTAGTGTTCTTAATCCATAGATAGCACGAAGTTTCGAGTCTGGAAATTGTGTACTCCACAAGCTGAATTGTTATGAAACGTAATTTCCTACATAGATATTCTTTTAAATTTTGAGTTGATACGCAGTCTGGGAAGAGGGTTTGATTCTTGAAGAGAATTTCGTTGCAGTTTTTGTTTAATAATTTTTTTATTTCCTTACATCATACCAAAAAATGAAAATAATATAATATGTAAAGAAAAAAATCGTTTAGAGCCT